>VZSZ01005873.1:861704-1161675 GCA_013398815.1 Ibidorhyncha struthersii | reverse complement strand
GGGGGGGGGGGAAGGTAGAAGACATGTAAGTTTGGAGAAATTCATTATTTGTTTGCAACTGTGGGAGACCTTAGCTGTGTTTTTCACCCCAGCGTGGAAGCATTTTGATCGAAAGCCCAGTGTAACAGAGATAAAGAACTCGCACCACAGATACTTTTTGAAATGGAAATAAAACATGCAGTACTTGTAGCCTGGCAATGCTAAAAAGAAATATGTAAGATTAAAACAAACAAGACAAAGTGTGTTTTTTTCAGTAGGTAGATATATACATATATACTTAATTTAATGCAGCAGGTTTAGTTGTTCTATTTCTCCTCCCCCCTCCCCTTTTTTTTTAAACATATAAATTCCAACCATGTTTTGTGTGAAGGGTCTCAGTGCATACTGACATTGTGAGTGTCAGCTCCAGATCACTTTAATCAGAGAGTGGATATGCATGATAAAACGGATAAGGGACTTTAATCAAAAAATCCGCTGGTCTGGAAACGTGACGCACTCCGCCAAACACACTTCATCCCACTTTTCTTGTGCCACTGCCAAGATTTTTATTTCATGAATATGCATTGGACATGATATTACATTAAAATGTGACATTGTTGTGTAGTGGTAGGGATTTAGAATTAGAATAAATAAATAAATAAATAGACTTCTCTAAAGTTTTTGTAATTGAACATTAGTATCATGTTGTGATTTTACATATATTTATTCACCTACCCCCACCCTTTTCCTTTTCTCCAAATTATATTTTGGAATTGAATATTGAATTCATCCCTTTCTGTTTAATAAGAAAAACAATAGTAGCAGATAGATGCTTTATTTAACTTCACCTATAAGCATAATGTATGGAGTTCTCACCAAGGAATTGTATTTTTGCATACAAAATACATGTCTGTGGCTCTGTGGCTGGGGGCATTTTTGCTTCTACAGCCAGGAATAACTCTATAGCACAGAGTCTGCTCCGAAGTCCATTATTCTCTATGCAAAGGCTGCCTCTGTATTTCACAGTATTTGGATCATGTACCTGATAAACTGAGAAACCCTTTGTTTCCCCCTAATTTTGCTATGTTACGTTGTTTCCTGGAAATTGGTGAGGATTATAAAAACTGATGTATGGAAATTTGCATCATTAAGCCTGTGCTAGTCTCAATTTTAGATTTGTATAATTTCACGTACTTGGGCCAATCCGCTTTTAGACACAACATGTAAGCACTTCTACAGCTGTCTCTTTCGAAACCCCCACACCATGATTTCTGAGAACTGATCTCTCAGACAATATACCTTGAAACACACATCCTAGCATGTGGTGAAGCATTCATCAGATTAAAGATGAATGTGTTTGCTGTCTTACAGATTCTCTGCCACAAATACATACAGGATGGCACTTGAGGGAAATAAATTTGCCTAAATGCGATGGTTTGCATCTGCAAAAAAATATGGGCCGGGTCTAAGTGGAGACAAAACTGTTTGTTGTCTTCAGTGAAGCTGTGCAGAACTGCGCAAAGCATTTGCCCTTAAGTAGACAAATATATGTTACTACTAAAATACTGGTGAGTGGCTTTGTAGCATATCTAGGGTAGATAATGGCAAAGTATGAATCACAGAGCGGAGTTTCTATTCCTTCTTTTCCCCTGACCTGGATGATTTTGGTTAAATGAGAGAGTGATACTGCCCTCCTTTCACCTGTGATTTGAAATCTGTAACGAAGAAGTGTTGAACAGTTAAGGAGTTTTTTTTTTAAGCTGGGGAGAAAAACAGACATTCTTTATTTACTAGCTGAGGACAGTTGTGTATCAGTTGTACAGTGAGGACCTCTTCTTGTAAAGAATGCTTTCTGAGACTAATTTTAATTAAACCCAAACAAACAAAAATCATAATTACCTGACTAATGATCTGAAGCACCAATATTTCATTACCTGTGTTATCCAAATGTAGTACAGAAGCTGCATAGAGCTTGCTTGCTTCGTGTAGAATACGATGGGTTTTTAAAGTAATAACCACACTGTGAGCGTGGTCTTACCTAGCCCTTAGCTATGCTCCAAACTTTTGAAAGAGAGAAGAGTAGTAACCGTTGGCTGAGCTGTCGCTGACAAGGGCAAACAATATTCAAGATAAAAATGCAGAGCTCTTTAAACTACTTCTACACTAAAGTTATGGTCATTTCAAATAGAATTTCCTTTATGAGACCCAATTTCTCCAAAATTTATACCTGCTATATGTATCTTTTGCTGGTGAAAGGGGTGAAAGCTTGACATTCGCTCCCAGATACTAATCAGAAAAGGAAATCTGCAAGAAGTTAAAATGTTTTCAGAAATTTTACAGGCACTTAACATTAGATTTTAGTCCCACCTCAGAACTCTCTGAGCTGACCTGCAGGTACCAGGGAGTTTAGCATTGTCCCTTTCTACAATGTCCGTTTGGTAGCGTTGTAAGGGCCAAGAAGGATGGCAGTGGTCACCACCTTTTTGCCCACTTTTTGTCGATTTGGGGTAACAACATGTCCTTTGTGGAACCAGCTGGCCTCAAACCTAGTCCTGACACTTTACCTCTGTTGATCTTGCAAAATTGCCATGGGCAGTATGGTACAAGTTCTTCCCCAGGATGTTACTGCAGTACTCGTTCCCTGTCACTGGCAAAAGCGCTCCTATACATAAGCAGGACTTAATGCCTTGTATCTTCTTTAGAACTGGGCAAACAAACTCTTCCTGAAGAAGCTTATACCTTCACCCTACCATTCTGAGTGCAGAAGGCTCCATTTAAATGAAGCCTTTTCATAGTGTTCTTGCAGCCTCAAAGAGGGTACTGAGACAGTACTGACAATATTTTTCCTCTCATAATTGATCAACAGTTGGATCTTGTAGCTTTTAGTGCCTGTCCTTTTCTCTCTTAAATAATGCCTTTCTGAAAATGACTTCTTATACAATGCACAGCTTTGTATTGTTGTGATCATCGTCAGAGGAACTCTGCTCGTTCTAAAGGCACAAACTAGGCTTACTGCAGCTCCTGTGATTTCTGAGCTTACACTGACACAGATCTACATAGGAAATACTTTTTAAGAGTCTAATTCAAAATCTTTTCAATACTTTTGTCCGGCTCCTAGAATCTACTACACCCTCAGATACTAAAACCTCATGGTAACAACAAGTTAAACCCTATACTTCCTCTAGACTGCCCACCTTATGTATATACCACGTGTTATAGCGTAACCAGGCAGCGAGGGATGTGGATGAAGTCCTGGCACAGCAGAGCAAGAGGTGCACACTTCTGTGTAGATTTCAAAAGGGAAGTCACAGTTATGGCAACAATCAAATAATCAAACTGTTAAAAGGCCAGAAACATAGTAGAAGGGACAATGACTTAAACAGAACAACATTCACAGTGTCGAATTCCTGTACATTATGAACATGTACTTGTAGAAGAGCTTTTAGTGGCTGATAGAGATATCTGCAAAGACAGACATCAGTCAGAACTGCCTAATGTAGAATGAAACATCCCCAAAGGAAATTACCATTACAAAAACTATTATTTAATATTAAAGGTAATTGTAACACAAGGGCATGACTCATATCCTTGTGTTACAATTACCTTAATATTAAATGATAGTTTTCTGGATGGTAATGAGGGGAAGTTAAACCTGACACTCTGTCCTTAACCCTTGCTACTGTGCCTGAGTGTTAATATGACTAAGAGATGTCTGTACAGTCTGTCATTTACTCGTGTCACCTGTTAGTCATGACGGAGTGTGGAAGGTAGACTTATAATACCAGCTTTTACTATTAATTGGAGAATGCTCATGCTGTGGTCTGTTATACAGGATAACTGACCTTCACAACCATCAGAGTATAGAGCTGATGCATTATACTGTTAATGAGCGCTTTAGGATGTTAGATTGTGACAGACTTATAAAGATTCACAGCCTTAACTTTCTGCACTTGATGCTATCTTCCTAATATTCTTCCTTCAGAGTATTTTTTTTCAGAATACAGTTGCTGCACAGTTCCAGCCGGTATCAAAAAGGTGTACACAGAAAAATGCAAGCACATTTCATGCCTTGATCATGTTTAAAACCTTTTAACATCAGGTTTTCTGTTCTGCAGAGCATGCCTGCACAGTTCCCAACACAGAATTGGGGCCTTAGTTTAGAAGCAGCCTTAGCATCAATTCAACATGACATTTATGTTCCTGTTATCTGTGTTGCTACTGATACTGCATGGACAACTCTGTTTCCTGTGGTCCTGTACCTGGTCTCTGAATAAAATTAA
Organism: Ibidorhyncha struthersii; assembly: GCA_013398815.1. Lineage (NCBI taxonomy): Eukaryota > Metazoa > Chordata > Aves > Charadriiformes > Charadriidae > Ibidorhyncha > Ibidorhyncha struthersii. Next base: position 1,157,416 of record VZSZ01005873.1, on the reverse strand, counting down.
CCAGTTAACAGTAAGGTAGACTGTATGACTTAAGAAAAATAATAAGAAAATTATGACATGCTTAGTCAGAATGAATCATTTTGCATTTGGTTATGCCATGTTGGGTCATCTTAATGGTTACATCATGTCATGTTTCATTATGTCACAACCCATGATAGATCGTATAAGACATAGCAGAACGAGTGCATGCAGTTTAGCAAAAAAATAAAGTTCTAAATTAAAAATATATACTATTTTATTATCTATTTCTAGCTGTGATTTCAGCTAGAGGACTCCCATTGTGAATTCATGTTATTAATTAACAGGTTAGGATATCTGCAAAAAGCAGATAATTCTGAGATACCAGCACACAGTGCATGAAAGCAGATATTTCAGGATGAACTCAGCTCTAAGAATTTGGTCTATATTTGAAAACATATTTAAATCAGGAAATAGAACTGAATATACCATCCTGCTCTGTGATGGACCCTGTTGCTAGGGTATAGTACTACTGCTTTAATTTTTTCCCTTGGAGATAAATATGGGAAGAGGGAGTTTGTCATCCCCATTTGAAAAATTATTCTAGGGTATATGGTTTTACCTATAATTATGTAGTCTGCTCTCTAACACAATGTAAAGAAGATTCCACACAGTAGCACAAAACCTCACCAAGAAGTCCATATCTTGGTTTAAATCTACGAGAGATGGGAAACTCTTCGTGACTCCAGTTGGCTTTTACAATTGGTGGAAGGAAAACAGTGCAGCAGCAAGATATCTTTCCCTTTGCTGTTAATACTAGCAGATGTAGGTGAAAACAGAAAAGCATATTTGTTTCCCTGTTGAACTTGCAGCGAGATAATTTTAGCTCGAAGTCGCACAGCGCGAGAGATCCAGGAGAGAAATATCGGTGTGTCAACTCATGATGCCATGCCAGGTCCCCCTGAGGAGCGCTGGTGCTGAGGAAGGGTTCATCTCTCTATCCAGCAGACTCTGACAATCCAAAACTAGCATTTTCCAGGAGACGGGGTAGCCCTTTCTCCTGAACAAACACTGCTCCATATCAAGAAGGAGCCTTGCCCTGTTTGTAATGCTGCATCATCTGTAGGGCTTGGCTTGGTTACACATGGGCCCATGGAACAGGAAAATGCAGGAACTCCATCGTATGCCTGCACAGCAGCCAGAGCAGTGATGAGATATATGGCAACAGCTCAGGTCAAAGCTTAAAATTTTTTAAAGTCCTTAAATATATATTCAGATGACAGGGAGCCGTCCGTATGGCAGTGATCCACGCTCTAAACCCCCCATAAATACATATTTACATGACAGATTTACGTGATTTTTCTCTGGAGATCTTGCACGATTTTCAGGTGAGCTCTTCCGCAACCTGCAATATACTGCAGAGAAGTGATATTTCCACTGCAGATTGGGTTCATCCTTCAGGCCAACAAAAGCAGCTCTGGCTGTTCTAGGTCAAGGCAGACTCAAGCGTGGACAGCCTCGCTGGGATTCCTGCTAATTTACTAGCAGCTGGAGAGGACAGAGAAACTAAACAGAAGGCCTTTGAGTGCTGAATATAGTTTTAGCAGACCGTAATCTGCCCACAGAAATGTTCCTAGGGATTTTCAAATGGTTTGGTTGTGGCATTCATGAGTTATTTTACTATCTCTAGGCATACCAACACTCCCAAGCTGGATGTAAGGATCTCACAGTTTCACCAATGATACTCCTAGATTGAGCTGCCTCTGAGTTAAATCTTAATATGGTTGTACTACGTACAGGAACTGTGTTAATGGGCGACTCAAACAATGGCTCTGCACAGAAATGAATTAACAACCACAAGTGAAAAATTGTTTTGCTTTGCTTTTTATAGAGAGACACCGGAGCGGAATATTACTTACCTGTTAAAGAATCCACCGGTATATCTAACATCTCTATTATATATTATACAAAATGAGAAAGGAACATCCGTTGTTTATTCCTTATTTAGTCTTTCCTCAGCTCTTCAGTGGCTTCAGGGGCTTAGAGTAGAATTGGTGGTATACATATTAGACACCCCAGAAAGATGCATTTCTGAGCTGGAGGCAGAAGTCAGTTTTCCTCAATGTATGGGTTAACAGTTACCATGTCTACACATCAGTAGGGATAATCACTCCGGACCAGCAAAGTACTTCAGGATCTGCTTACCTTTGAGCATGTAGGCAGACTAATTGACTTAACTGAGATTACATACAGGCTTAAAGTTAGTTGTATGCTTTGCTGGATTTGTCATTAATCCCATGGTCTGAAGTCTACAGAAGCTTTACCGTGAACTTGGAGGCCACTGAACTGAAATTCCTTGAAAGGCCTTTTCTGCAGCAAGGAAACAGTTTGTTTGGGGTTTTTTGTTGTTGTTTTTTAAATAAAAGCTCCTGAGGGGCTGGAATGCTTGACAGGGAAATGACTGACCTGGGCTTTTAACTGGCCCTGACTAACCCCATCCTGAACCTTTCCCATCTTGTTCAGAGTATCCACCAGCTAGTCCCAGGCGGCTTCTTGAGTTTTACTTGGCATTTAACTTAAGGCACACCTTAGTCAATGAAATTATTGTGAATGGTTTACTGTGACTGCTACTTATTCAGAAGATGAAATTTACACTGTTGCATTTTGATACCAGTTAACATCTTGAAAGAGTACCCCTCGCTTACTGTCAGTATAAGGTTTGTAATTTTACTGCTGAAGCAATGTTTCTAATGGATAGCAAAAAAAATAGGGTAGGGAAACACTTTAAAAAAGAAATCTTTTCTTTCTTAGACACCGTCGTGAAACTAAAAATTTTTTATTATTATTATTTAGGTTTAAAAGCAGTTTCAGACATTCCACCTGCTCAAGTCCAATGCCAATTTTTGTGGCATAATCATCACATCTTCTTATTTATAGAGAAGAAACAAACAGCAAAACTATTTCTCCCATGTTACAAATTTCTGAGGATTTTGTTACATAGAGTTATTTTTCTCTGAGTATTTTACATTGTCATCTCATGTTACATTCATGGCCCAGGAAACGTCTTGCATTTCACTTTGGGAAAAAAAAAAGAAAAAATAAATGAAACAGTTACATCAAAGCTTTTGTAGTTCTGGAAGTCGTGACGGCATTTCTCCTAGAGGGAAGATAAACAAAAAGTTTAGTTTTAGTTTAGCATTACTTCTACATCCCTTGATATAGTGTTATTCTGTGCCTACTATTTTATACTATTATTCCCAGTTTTTCCTGACATTCTCACAAGTGTACCAGCATTATATAAAAGCAATGCAATTTTGGGGATCCACACAAATATAAAAGAATTGAGCCATGAGATACCTAAAACTACAGCTCACCTGAGGGACTACAGGACCTCACGTGAGGTGAAGATCACAGATGACTCACAAAAAAATAACGTTTAATTTTCTTCAGCAATATGAAGTGCATTGATCCTAATTATGAATGTCATATTTTGTTCTGAAAAACAAGTCTAAAATCTTTGGCTCCTCATCCTTTACCAGAATGCTGAAATGGTACAATTCGCTCCAACATTTCGCCTTATCTCACTCTGTTAATTCGCCTGTCAAAACTTTCAGGATGTCTGCGTCTTCCTTTACAGAACTTTTCCCATGAGGACAAAAATCTCCAGAAATGCCCATGGCTTGAAAATCAAACAAATCTTGATGCCTCACTGCTGTTTGCTTAGGATAAGGTCTGTGTCAATATAAATGGAGCAAGGAACACACCTTCTGTCCTATAAAAATTGTGCTGTCGCTTCTTAGGTCCAAAGCATCCAGGAAATTATAAACTATAATTTCATGTCTTAGAGCAGGAAAAATTTACTTAGAGTTCATTTCTGAGATTGCTTTAAAACAAAACGTGTTCCTTCCTTTTGCCTTTCCTTATTTTCCCTTCCTTTCATGGTAATAAAACCCACCAGTTCTCCCAGTTCTGGAGAGTTTTGCAGATAATTTATTCTTAATTGTGAAGGTAAAATTAGAGCAACTGCTTGGAGGATGCTTGAAGTGCTAGATTTGCTTAGCTATTTTTTTGTTTTCAATAGAGGAAAGAAGAAGCTGGTGTTTTTCCTCTTCTTTGGTGGATGGTGTAGAATACCGAGCATGCAAGAGATTGTGGGTAACTTCTCAACTGATACTACATTGAAAATGATACGCAACAAGCTGCATATTTTAAGTTTTATAGCACTGTCATGCAAGATTATGTGAAGAATTAAAAAAATATAGACCAGTGTGTTAAGAAGTCAGTAGTTATACTTAGGAGCCCCATTTTTCTTTGTAGTAACCTGACACACAGCAAATATCTCAGTGATGGTGTTCTGCTTTATCTGCTATCTAGCAATGTTCTCCTGGCTGGTGCTCCCATTTATTCAAGTGATTCCTTTTTGCGTTGCACCTGTTGGTATCCAAGCAACTGGGGCAGTGCCAAAGCATGTCCCGCTGTGTGTGCAGTCTGCTACTTCATTTGTATTACTCACTGAGCTTTACTAATAAATAAATAAATAAATAAATAAATAAAATAATCTAACCGCAAATTAAGAGTTTCTGCTTATTTTAGAACAATCCTTACTGTGGCAATTTGGGAAACTGTCGAGTTGGATTCAGGCCAATAAGACCGTGAGGCAGATTCCATATAGCTCTAGGTTTAAGTCAATCAGTCTAAGAATTCCCATTTTTAGTTAAATAATAACAACCCACCAACCCCATGTCATTTGTACATCTGGTCAATGAGACAGAGTATCTGATATTTTCCCTACATGTGTTTTTCTTGCCGTCTCTTCTGCATGTCTCATGGGACGTTCTCTGGGTACCAGTCAATGAGTGGGTCTGAATGATAAAGTTTTCAGTTCACTGCAATTGCCACACTGTAAATGCTGGTGTAATTGTAAAACAACTGCGCATGACCTGTCTGGCCCTTGAGAAATTTTGTTTGCATTTGATATTTAGTCATTCGTAACAGCACCAGTGCAAAGCCAGCATGGATGTGGGGAAAAAATGTCGCAGGATCACGGAACACCAGGTCGGAAGGGACCTCAGGGATCAACTGTCTTGACAAAAGCGCAGTCTAGACAAGATAGCCCAACACCCTGTCCAGCTGAATCTTAAAAGTGTCCAATGCTGGGGAATCCACCACTTCCCTGGGGAGATTATTGCAACGCCTGATTGTTCTCATTGTGAAAAATGTTCCTCTTGTGTCCAATCAGAATCTCTCCAGGAGTAACTCGTACCCGTTACCCCTCGTCTTTTCCATGTGACTCCTTGTAAAAAGGGAGTCTCCATCTTCTTTGCAGCCACCCTTTGAATACTGGAACATCGTGATAAGGTCTCCCTTAAGCCTTCTTTTCTCTAGGCTGAACAAACCAAGTTCTCTCAGCCTTTCCTCATATGGCAGCCTTCCTAGTCCTTGGATCACTTTTGTGGCCCTTCTCTGGACCCTCTGTGTTTAAGTAGCTGTTGTCTTTTTGAAGCCAATAGTATCTGTTTGGCTTCAATGCTTGCAGTTCGTGGGAGTATAACTATCTCATAGAGTTTACACTGCTTGGAAATGATAAACATTTCATCAACACAGAGGAGGTTTGATTGAATGAAGATTTAAGGGTGGGTTTGGGGGTTTTGTTTGAGAGGAGGTGTGGGGCTATATAAATGGTAAAGTATCCAGCCTTGAACCCTAGTGCAACTCTGCCACTTCCTGACATGCTCCTGAGTGTCATTTTATTAAGGCATATAGCCATGCAAGAGCGTGACCCTTAACATGATGCCATCTTGTGACTCTCTAATCTAACACAAGCGCACAGAACAGGGCTTAACTGGGGTACCACAGGGAGGCTGCAAACCGCTCCACGGCTCCAACAAGGGCAGCCACGTCGCAGGTGAAGCTGTGGGAGCCTTGGGGTGCTGGGGGGCGTGTGCCGGGATTCTGGAGCCATTCACGGCCTTTGCCTGCTCATTTCTGCCCACCCGTGTGACAGGGAGAAGGGGGTGGGTAAGCTCCTGCTTTGCTGGCGACTAGCACAATATATATATTGGTCGTCTGGCATGAGCGAGCGGAAAGATTCCCCGTAAAGCCGAATGAAGCTGTGTGATCTTAGATGTCTGCCAGTGTGAACGTTTAAAAGACCTTTAAGTTATAGCACCTCTCCAGGCAGCAAACAATATGGAAACATTAGTGACCATCACTCTCACCAGGGGCTGGCAGAAGGAAAGATTTGTCCTTCTGTGTTACCACAGAAAGCTTCTCCTCTTAGCTAACTTGCTCATTTATAGCTGGGGTTGGAAAGTGCAAACCAAAATGAAACCTGCATTAAAAGAATTTTGTGGGCTGTACAAATCATAAGGGTAACTACTTCACAAAATACTGTCAACTGAGGCATATATTTAAAAGGTTAGATAAAATATCTCCTAGACCTTTTTTCCAGTTCTTTTCTTTTTATAGTCCACTGCAAAACAACAATAGATAAAAAGGCTGTATATAATGCATGTATATTTTGTTGGGTTTTTTTTTTTTACCTTTCCCAAAGGAGTCTCTGTGCTTCCCACACTAATTGTAGGTTTTTCTGAAAATGCAGCATGAATCATTTATAAATAAAGAGACTTTAAAATCCCTAAAAGACTCCCTGAGGTATTCAGTATTTCAGCATAAAATAACTGTTAAATGGAGTTATTCTGAATTAGCTTTTACTGGAAAGTGGTGAAAATAAAGTTTTCTTTTCACTGTGAATGTGCAATAATTCTTTTACACAGCTACCCAGGGTAATTGACAAGTGATTTTCATAATTCAGGTTTTAGCAAAGAAATCATCTGAAGTGGCTAACATTAAATGAACGGAGCTGCTATTAAAACATAGCTTTCAAGAAAAACTGCGTGAGATGTCAGAACCAGGGGCTCTGTGTTGAGACCTTAAAACATAATTTGGGCTATAAAATAAAAACACAGACATTCAAGCTCCACAACAAATTCATACATACACCCTCCTCACACATGCATACGCACACGCACACACACACTTAAAAATAATAAAGAAGGGTTTTTCATCTTTCTCTTAAAATCCTGTGATTATTTTAGTGCACAGATAACCCTAGAAAGACAAGGCACTCAGAAAAGGTAACTGATTTGCATGACTCCTTTGGACTTCATAACCTTGACTGTCCATACCCACTGTACAATCAGAGGTCACATTTGATCTCTCTGTGTAAAATTATGCAGAGGAAGCTTCCTCAACACTTTGTAGTTGATTGACAAATTGGTCTGTCACTCAAATGCTCCTTCAACTTATCGTGAACAGTAAAGAAAATTATCTGTTCCGTGCATATGTGAGAAAAAGCCTGTTCATTAACCTCTAGTCTGCTGAAGCTGTGGAACATATAAAGCTTCGAGGAATGTGTATTCTATATGAAAAGTATGCAACAGATACAGGTGTATATATTTTTTAATGTGTATATATCTGTGAGTGTGTAACATATAAAAACGCATGTCCCTAGTAAAGCAGTCTGTGTGATACATATATATTTCATATGTACATGTATATGTACATATTACACCAGTTTCTACAGCAAACTTTAGGCACTCTTTTTCATGATTTTTATACATTCACGGTATCTACAGATAGGTAAACACCTCTGAGATGCTTCCTACAGGTATTTGGTATAACGTGCTTCATAATCTAAGATGCCTGTGACTATTATCCCTCAGATATTCTGCCTACACTGTAGCTCTCAGGTGCTAGGTTATTTACAAACATTGATGTCTCACAAGTGCGAGGATTTAAAGGCAACTGACTATAAAGGTAGGGCCTAATTCACTTTGAGTGTTAAGCAGAGGCAACTTGGATAGATTTAGTGGAGCTGTGCCTGTTTATCTCAGCAGCAAATTTAGTTTTACATACCATGGAATACTCATCTGGCATCCAGTTGCTTCAGCTTGGGGAAATTTTTGCGAGTCATGTATATGTATGTGTCTCTCTTGTAGCCCTTGCTAACTACTAGTCAGTGTACTTTTATTTATCTAGCTGATCTAGGTGAGAAAAATTAATTTCCCTGGGCACTTGTCTCTAAATGCTCTATGTGTAGCTGAACCTCACATGTGATATCTACTTAAAAATCTGAAACTACAAGGTGATGAGACTTGTGTGGCTTATTTGTTGGTCTTTCCCCCCCGCCCCCACTGTAATCCCCCGCATACTGGTACCAGAGAGCAGTTCTGAAGCAAACTCTCCTGTTTCACACTCTGTGAAAGTCCTCATCACAGCCCTGACTTGTCAGCTTCTGACCCACCTCTGGCAGTTCGGCAACACGCTGGGTCAAACCTGGAGAGAATGTGTCTCTGCCCTCGTGACAGGATCAGAGAGATTTTTGGGTAAGGTATTTGCTTCAAATCTAGGTTGTTAAGTGACATAAACCTGAAAAAAAAAAACCCAAACAACCAACCAAACAATTGGTCTCAACATGTTTTTTTTTAATACAAAACTTTTTGCTTTTACTATTTAAATTTTTTTCTTTGCCAGTGGCTGAGTAGCTTGAAGTCTTTGAAACACAGAGCTTTCTATAAAATCCAAATAATTCTCTGTAAATCAAAGTACTTGGCATGCTTGCTGCAAAGCCTGAAGCTTTTTTTTTTAAGGTAATCTCTAGAAAGTAGTTTGTACTCATGTTTTCACAGTGATTAAATATGCAAAGTAATTTTCATGATTATCACCCCGTTCTGAACCAAATCAGATGCGGCTATGCTTCTCTTTGTACAAAGCCAGTTATTGGATCAGATTCCAAAACAAATCCCCTGAATTTGGCGGATCATCATTTTAAAAGGGGGCTTGTTAAGGTAATGATTAAATTAAACCACCCCTTTAAGAATATTTAGATCTGGTCCGCCAAGCGGAACGGTCTAATGGTTTTTAAATTAGAAGCTGCGAATGCTAGTGAATTTCTTTTGTGGGTCAAGTGGGTATTAACAAATGCTAAGACTGTTCTCTCTTTTGTCATCACCTTGAAATCTGCAAAGAAAAGCGAAGAGTGGGAAAGACACAAGGAGAGAAGCAGTGTTAGTATTTAACATCAGTGCTTTTTAACCAAGGGCAGCCTCAGATTTACAAGGTTGGATAGGAGAAGGTATGCGATGATGTTGCTAGTAATCTCTTTATACCTCGCTCTTGAGAGAGAGACTGAAGCTGGAATCTTCAAGGAAGTGGAGAACCCGAGTGCATTCAATTTTTGGCAGTCTTAAGCTATTGCAGAGGTGTAATAGCCTGCTAACCACAGAAGCGTGGATAACAACCCATACCTGTGGCTTCCAGATTTCTTAACCCTCTCAAATTTAAATGTGCTTTTTAGCCTCAGATGCTGCTGGAAGTTTGTGGCTGGGAGAGACAGTTGTTAGCTCACATGGAGGGGATGATTGGGTTCTCTCCAATACCAGAGACTTTAGTTCTTCTTTCGGATACCCTAGGCAAACTGTGTTTGTCACTAGTATTTTTCATCCCACATTACTAGCTGGTACTGGAGTTCTGTGAATATTGGATTTATGGGGCATAACAATCTCCCTGGTGGGAGGAAATCCACATTAAAATATAAATCTGTCAAGTCAGGTCAAATCACAGCTAAAAAAATACCAGTGCTGTTCTTCTGTGCTCAGTCCCTGTTCCTTTTCTGTCATACAAAAATTTCTGAAAATGGCACCTCCTGGGCCAAATTTTTCTGGTACTGAGATGGTTTAAAAGAATGTGGTGGGGGGGAGAGGTGGAATTTGAGCTACTCTGAGGAAAGTGGGGAGAGAAATAAACTTCTGTTTATTCAGACAAAATCCTTGTGTCTATTTTGTTTATGAATTGTCTTCTAAGCAAAAAAGGGTAGTAGTGGAAAGCTGGCTGAGGCTACAGAAACAACTATAACTGGCGAGGTGCACTTCTGCAGCTGAAAAAGTCAGTTTTCAGTTGACTGAATTATGACCCTTTAGAAATCACATGCTTTGGACATATGGTTAGGTACAGCTTGTGTAGGGCTTTTTGCTAAGCGTGTAAAACGTGCACTCAAGGAGAGACATGCTCTGTGCATGTGTGTGTGTGTGTTGAAGGAAGGAGAGAGGGTAGGCTAACTTTGCTGTGAAATGAGTGATTTTCTGACCTGACCAAGCGGTTTTAAAGAAGGTGGATTCCTGTGCTGAATCCTGGGTTTATTCTTTTGCAAAGCAGGTAAGCAAAATGATCAGGTAAAGACTAATGGGTATGATGTAAGATTTACAGAAAGATACACCACTCTGATGAATCTAACATCCTGGCTTCATTTTCTTAACCACATCCATCTTACCAATCTTACCACAAAAGTTCCAATGAGGTGCTGCTGATAAGAAGTTTTGAATTATGAAAAAAATCATTAGGGAAATGTTACTGTTCAACACCTGAGAATTAAAAAAAAAATAAAATTGTAATTCAGGCTTGTTAAACAACCTTAACTCTGCCCCTTGCACATAAACATGGCAATACAATATTTTTTGATTCATAATGCTGGTTTTAAATATGTTTTCGCATTCTTGGGAACTGTGGACAGTTCTATATAACCTTGCATACACAGTGCAGTAGTTTGCAATAAAGCAAACCAAATGTTTCGATGCACATTGCCCTGAAGATGATGCTGAAAGACTAGAAAGCAATTATCATATGTTCTACTGGTTAATTCTCCTCATCTGGAAAGCTATTGTCGATCACAGCCAGATTTCTCTCACATAAAAATAGTAATAAGTTCCAAATAAAAAGCACTGGAAACAATTAACAGTACGCAAAACTAAAAAAGTAAAGACTGTAGTGTAGAAAGGAACAAAGAGAAGGTTATGACAGAGATACACAAAGTATGGCTACGTATGTTAAGTTGGGCTCTCCTCTTTACCCTTTTAAATAACAGAAGAGCCAGTAAGGCTGATCAGATTCTATTTTCCACGTGAGATTGTATAATACATAATAACCATTTGGTTCACATTGCCACATGTAATTATTTTGGTCAGGAAACCATTACAGTGCAAAATATGAAACAGAAATTTAAGTTGTTAATAATATTAAATTTCACATGTATTTTTTTGGAAGTGGAAAAGTTCTTTCCCTCTCACTAAAAAGTTTTTTCACTATGCTTTCACAACTGGACTCAGGAAGAATATTCCCCATAACAATAGAAAGGTTGCAATGGGTTGGACTCAAACCATCATACTGTGAAGTCTAATCTAACAACACAGTGACCGGGTTATAAGGAAATTCCTGCACAAGGAGGCTAAATTCTTAGTTAATACAAGACCTCAGCATTTTTTTTGTTCTTTCATTGAAAGCACAGGACATTGATGATTTTATGGTCTGTTTGGACTGTTCCCTTATTCCCAAATATATTTTCCCTAAAATAAAAGTTTATCAAAATTACCGCCCTAAGTGTTTGGTGAATAAAACCCTGAAGCCACTCTGCTGTATACAAGATCATCATGGGCTCAGTTAGTCTGAGACAGAACGTGCAGTGAAGTTCATTTTCAGATAATGTTTTTTCCAAAGTCTATGCCCACCTTGATCCCCTCTCCTTTTTAACTTGCAGTTTATTGTAGAGACTGTCTGTGAACAATCACTAAGCCTGGGTCCTCATTCCTGCCTTCGCCAAAGTAGAGGTGCGATTGAATCTTGGATTTTGGTTGGGGCTGACATTATAAAATTAATTCGTCAGTAGGTCCCTATTGTCTAAGGGCAGAGGAGACAGTGTATTTCTTTACCTTGTCTTGCAAGCTCCCTGAGAAAAAGGCTGCGTGTTCTGTCAGGCGGAACAGAGCATTTTCAACAGCACAACTTTAGAAGTGCATGCAAGTGTTATCTCTGTTTATAGCAAAAGAAAATCAGAATTAATAAAACATATTGATCTAAAATATCTTTGTCCTCTTTCCAGTGTTCTGGCCTTCAACCTGAGAACCACTCTTTCTAGAAGCAGACGTTGTAAAGTGAAGTTTTGGCTCAAAACACCTTTCAGAGTCTGTGTTTTTGAATGAGTTGCTGTTGGCCCATGGCAGTCATGGACAAAGCTATCTGAAGGGCAACATTTGTTCCCAAAACTGCAGGCATGAAATCCGTGGCCACAATTATTTGCAGACTGAAATCACTAGCATAAAGATCGAAACCAGGTTGAGAGTCTGTTTTAAATTCACCTACATTATATCTTAAACAGGTTTTCATAATAAAATAAAAATTGCTTGATAGCACAAAGAAATAAAATGGATATAAACCCCATGTATGAAATTTTGGTTTATTCTATGTTTTGAACATTTGTTTGAGGTTTGAAAGTGAATATTTTTAGGCCACCAATATCTCACCTGGCATCTAACTTCCTCTGTTGAGCTGTAAGGTCAAAACTCTGCTTTTGGGTTATCGGCAGAGGGGATCTTGACTGCATATTGTGCCCTTGATCCCTGCATAAACCAGCCATTGACGTCACTATGAGTTTCATGTGCAGATTAAAGCTGTGTAAGCTCTTCACAACAGAATCTGAAGTTATGCAAAAGCTCCTAGTAGCTTGGGCTTTGAATGTGCAAATAACCAAGAAGAGTTTTATGTAGATTTTTTCTGACGAACAAACTTTTCAAAGAAAAACCCAAACTTGTTTCTCTAGACAAGCAGGATTATTTTTTTTTTAATCCTTTTTTTTTTTTTTTTTTTTTAATGCTCAATGCCATGGTTTTGCCCTCTGGTTTCGTTTGGTCTCATGGAAGGCATGTGCACTAAATGAAACTTGGTCAGAAGCAATGCCTACACTTTTGGATTTCACCAACAAACCTTTAGATGTGCAGTAGGTAGAACCTGCATATTTGGGATCCACGTTTTGAACCCCAGGGAACTGGGGGATTAGAAGAAGAAGGAATGTTGTGGACCAAATTAGCAATTTGAGTCGTGGACTGCAAGCATCCTCCACCCTCAATGTAACTGACTGGAATCTTACATTTATTTTGTCCTGGTCAGCCCCTGCTCAGAGTAGAACCTGGGGGATATAAAGCATCTGATCAAAAAATTGCAAGTTGGTCTAAGAACAGAAACTGGTAGGAGTTACAGTACTGAGTCAAAGTCATAAACCTAAAGGTACAGATCTTTTGTGACAGATGAGAAAAGAAGCTTTTCCCCTAAGTCTTTGCAAATTAGGGACTCTCTTTGTACAGCATTTTTGGTGACTCTTGAGATGTGTAATTTTTGCCTAAAGTGACAGATTCCTGATGTCAGTAGGTGAATTCTCTGAACAGGTAAGGTAGGACTACACACTATGGACTCCAATCAGGAGAGCTGTTCTTCTCTATCACTAAAATAATGTGACTTAATTAAAAATTGTAAAGGTATATTTACCTGCTCAGACAGAAATGACTGCCTTTAGAACAGTTCTAGTCTATTAGCAAACGCACATTTAAAAAATGTTTATAAATGTGTATTTAACCAAAGCAGTCATTCTGGTCTCTTAGATAATTGATATGCATTGGAGAACTTTTCATTAAAGACTTCTGCCTCTCTTCTTTTCACTTTAAAAGGCAAAGAAGTTAAATGCAAAAAAAAAAAAAAAAATAAAAAAAAATAATAGTAATTCAACCCACTGAATAAGGATAGGCTTGGGACATAAACCATAAAAACACAGGACATTGAAACTCCATTAAAACTTAAGGCTGGAGTGCTTGTTCTGTGAAGCTGATTTTCTTTTTTCTTCTTCTTCTCCTTGACAGCTAGAATTAAAGGACAAAGTGTCAGCTTAATTTTAAACTTCCTGGCTTTGGTCCATTTGTTTTGCAGCCTTAATCAGGAAGAAATAGTTCTGTTAAGGGTCGTATTATTTTTGGGCTATGGGAGGGATGTTCAAGGTGAACAAAAGGGCACAAAGCTTTAGGCAGGATGTTACCAGAAATGAGCTGGGGACCACATCTGTCCCCTCAGAAAAAGTTCTTGGCATAGGGGTGCTGCCACGGTGTGGAGCCAGGGCTGCTCTAGGAGCAGCCATCAGTGGCACCTGTGCTTCTCGGGGCAACTTGTAGTTCTGCTTGCCACTAGCCAACTCCTAACTCTCATTTTGGACCCAAAATATCTGCCTTGCTTTTCTCAGCTGCGAGTCAGCATTTTCTTAGGCTGTGAGCATCTGAAGGCGGGACTCTGTGCTTGCAGATAGAGAACCAAAGGAGCAAAGGAGCTGTGATCCTAAATGGCGCTTTCCAGTTAGTCCCCAATTGAATGTCTAGTGACTGTGCTTCTTGACGAAGGTGGGGTTTTAAAGTTTGGCATTTTATCTGGAAGATAGATTTCTCAAATGCCTCACTTGAAATAGAAATGTTTATGCTTATATTAAAGAAGTGGTAAAAATAAACAATAGAGTAAAAGGGGATTTGGTTTGAATTACAAATACTAGCACATCTTAACTTTTCTGTCCTGGATCAGATCTATCCAATTTATTGAGGAAATTATGGAGACATTTGGAACAACGTTAAGTCCATCGCAACCAATTAGAGGTTTATAAAATCTGTAGGATTCTTAGATAAAGTGTTTTAATGTTTGATAACAAACTCAAGCTAACAGTGAATGATTCGCAAACATCTTCCTAGCACAGGGCATGTTTGAAAGCCCTCTGAAGTCAATAGACAGGATCCCACTGATTTCAGCAGATTTTGCACCGTGGTCTTGCTAAATCATAAGATACTCTCAGAATTTACTCTGCATGCTGGAAAAGAGATGCCTTTTTTATTTCCCTGAGCACAGAACAATAATATGATTTTATTCCATTATACTACTGAGAGAGTGATACACACACCACAAGATGAATTCTGATCTCTTAAAGTAGCATTAAGCCAAGGTGTCTTTCACATTTTCATACTGATGTGTGGGGAAGTACTTTCTGCTTCATATGAAATGTTAGCATGATGGCACTGAAATTTAGAGTGAATATAATTCCTGCTGTACCAGGGCCCTTATGAAAACAAGACTGTTTATCTTGTGAGGCTGTCCTGGCAAACCAAGGCTTAAATATGAGAAATAAATGCTCTTCAGTTTTACAAGAGCATTGTGCCTCTGAGCTTTGTATTTTTTGTAAAACCCAGGATAGCGTAAGAGGAACCAGTAATAGGGAGGTAAGCTTCCATAGCATTATATCAGAGAACAAATGCACACAGCTCCTTAATAAAGGGCAAGGACGTTCGTTTGACTTTTTGGTTTGTTTTATTATAGGGATGCCATTCATGCTTCTATAATTAAACTTGTTTCAGCGCCTCCATTATAAACTCTTTTTTTTCCTGCTGAAGCAAATGCTGGCATGCTCCATCTGTTTCAGTGTCCTGGAGTGCCTTGTTTTTATGCTGTTTTTAGGGGGGGTGGTGGTGGTTGACTGTTTGGGTTTTTTTTCCTTTATTTTAGAAAGGATTAGGGTTAAGTCTGAGAATGAAAACTGTGTAAACTGCTTGTTACCTCCAAAACTCTGCCTGGTCTTCAGAAATTTTAGCTGCATCTCTGGAGTTGTCACCATATATCATTCTTCTCATTCTTGAAATGGGAAGTGTGGATTTTTAATAGGATCCTGGACTTGGAATTAGAAAACCCAGCATCTATTTTTAGTTCTGCCAGAGACTGTCTTGCTGATCTTCGGCACTGTTGAGCTCAGCAGGTGTTTTTTCAGCAACTTATTTCTGTGTCTTGATGCTGTGACTCATAAGCTCTGGTGGTATTTGCTGAAGTCTTGACTGAAGAAGTCCCTGATGCCACAACAGAGAAAGGTGAATGGGCAGTGTGCCTTCTCCACAACCACCATAGGTCCCAGTCTGTGTGAGTCTCCACAAAAAAAGAGGCAATAGCTGAAGAACAGACGCTTTGCCCAGTAAGGACAGTAGACAGGTGGGAACAATAACCTCTTTGCTACTTGCCATAAATCACCAGAGCTTGTCAGACGGTGCCCTCAGTATCCCAGCTTGTAAAATACTGTTTTGCACATTTCTTTTTGTCTGTCCTCCCTCCCTAGATGTCTTTTCAATCTAAGGCAGGAACTCGAAGCATGTGGACACATGTGTGAATGAGTGGAAAGGGGTTATCTTTAGCTTCCTTGTATTTCTTACCGAGGTGAAAGATGACTGTCAAGCTTGGAGAGACTACCTCTGTTCTACGAGTGGTTTACCTGATCCACAAATGTTTAGCATGGAAGTCTGGCCCTAAAGCTTTTCAGGTATGTAAACCCCATTCTTAACTGCATAAACAGTTTGAGCTCCTTATACCAAGCCTGAAAATTAGTCCTTGGACCACATCAATGTATTTTCTTTGAGTCACTCCCCTGAATTTTTAAGGCTTGGATGCTCGGTGTACAGATGTAGGCAGGCACTCCATGTGTGTTGGGAAGGATCGATATGCAGACAGTGCCTATTCAGGCACTTACACCCATCTGAGGTCCATGTCAAGGAGTTGCATTGTATTGTTACATTATTGTGTGCGGTGGTTTGCGTTTAGCATTTTTAAAATGTGAGAAGAGCAAGGAATAAGAGATGCAGAGATTAATGTTTCATTTGTGTGGTTCCTAGAGCTTTTACCTATTCAAAAAGGTTTAAAAAAAGAAGCCTCTCTACTTCGGAGCCATTTTATCATAAAACCAGAATCCTTTTGAGAATTTTTTCTTGCATTCAATGGTTTGGAGCAATGACAGCATATAGTATTCCTGTGCAGATAATACTTAGCGGCAAACTAGAATAGATGTTTTAGCCAGAAAAGTGATTGCAAGTTCTGCTGCAGAAAAAAGACCCCACCAAACGAACCTTTCATATACCAGTTAACATGTTTTAGATACGATTTGTGTTATCATGTTTTAGATAAGATTCCAGATTATCTTGTACTGAGTAAGCACACTGTTCCACTGCCAGTCTAGGCTAGTTTTCTCTCTAGCTTGTTTTTCACCATTTCATCGGACGCTATTTTTATAGATTTCCCTCTTCAGTAAAAGTCCTTGCTTTCACTAATATAACATTAATTTGTGATTGATCTTTCCTGAGGTGGAGAAATAAGGTCGAAGCATATATTGGCATCCTGATGGCTTGAGCTGGTCACTGCCAGCTCTTGATCAGCAGCCAACTTTGCAATTAGGAGGTGAGAGTGAGTGATCTGTGCTGGTTTTGCCATTTATCTCATCTCTAAGGAGCGACACATTTTGCCTTTCTGAAAACAGCTCCAAAGACTCTGCAGTTCAAGTGCATTTTGATCAGTGGCTGATCTCCGCCTCGCATCTGAAAAGTTCACTGGGGTTCTCAGCACCATTCTAAATGCTTGGAGGTGAAGGTATGAAACACAGAAAATGATCAGAGTAGTAATGATGATAACACCAGAAAAAGATAGACTGGTGAAGCAGCTAAGATATTATAATCCAAAAAAAAAAATGTTATGGGTAATTTTCTTCTCATAACCTGAGGACAAAAACTTTATTACTCTTTAAACTCCAATATTGCACCAATTAAATTCCAGCTTAAGAACTAAGGTTTCCAGTCCACTTTTCATTTGAAACTGTAGCTCCTATTCTTGTTCCCAGACATCCCATAAGAACAACTTTTTATTCTTCCTTTTTTTCATCTTCGTATTTCCTATAATTAAAAAGCATGAAGGAATATTAAGTTACAGAAACTTTGCCAATGTGCTTTCATTTTTGCAAAAGCACATACTTAAAATAATACTATTTTCTCATACAAGAAATAATATATATTGAAAAAGAAAGGAAAGAAACTTCAAGCTCTTTTCTTTTTTCCTGCTGCATTTAACTTTTCTACCTCACAGCTCAGATTGCTTTTTTTAATCAAAGCAGTAATGGAAGAACAGTCCTTACACTCATATGCAATCACATTTAATCATATTTAATATCCTTATTTCTCAGCTGATCAGACTTTAAAAATTTGATTGCTTTAGTTTGATTTAAAACTTAAGGTAAGCCAAACCCAATAAAACAGTGTATTTTTGTTGTTAGTGTGTTCCAACTGTGTGGTTTCTTAAGATGCTTGAGCTTTTGGCTGTTGTATTGTGGAACAGAGACTTTTGAGCACCCTCTCAGTGGAAATGGGCAGAGATTAAAATGATATAATTTTAGTGAAACATACTACATTTTTTCATGAGAAAAAATGAATTGATTTGATGATACACCAATATTTGTCCTACAAGAGACAGCCTCTGATTCAGTGTGAATATATGGTTTTATTGCATTGTCCTCCTCTGTTGTTTTTCCTGAACTTGTTTCACACCAACATTCAGTAGGTCGAAATTCTGAGTTATTTTACTCCATGATAAACCCGAAATAATTCCAGTTGACATTGAAGTCTCCCATATCTGCCTGCAGTCTTCATTTTCAGGCTGTAAACAAAGGACTGTAGCTGAAGTGATGACTCTCATCAGGTCTTTCGACTACATTAAAATCCATTATATTTGCTGCAATCACCCTCTAAGTTCCAGAACATAAACAAACACACAAAATTCTTGCTTCCTACTTGTATTAAGGTAAAGGTTAACTGTGTACTCAATATGTCAGGTTTTCTTTTGATGAACAGTACTTGGTCTCCTTTGTTCTCAAATTGGATTACGCACTTCATATAGGAGCACACTAGTTGAAAGTCCCCGTCATGACCACCAGTCATGATGGTGAAACACGCCCAAAGACTATAGGCTTTAAGAACAAAAGTTTAGAGACCCATTTGCCCTGTAGTGAGGTGAGTGTAGATAAACACTTCCTTGAAATCTCCCAAGTGCTTATGCTACTTGCAGTCTTACTTCCATGAGAATGAATAGAACAATTACGCTTTCATATACACGGAGACTGCAGAATATGTTAAAACTTGATCCTCCCAGTCCAGCAACACACATAAAATTTGCTAAGCCACAGAACCAAATGAAACTAATGAAATATTCCATTCCTTGTTAATTTGATACATGTGCTCTGGGTGGGTTAGAAGGAGCAGAGCAGGAAAGGGCAGGCTTGTGCCAAAGTTCAGGGTTGAGTCACTATGGAGCTTTAGCACAATCTCAGAGACTGATCTTGGGATTTCTGGAGCTGTTAGACCATGACCATTTGACAGGCACATGTAAACCATAGGAAAGTTCCTTCTGAGATACAGCTTAACAGCAGCAAGAGGTAATCAAAAAGGCCGGCATGTTGTCTGTGCTGGCATTGTGGATCAGAGTCTTATATGGAAAGACTATAATTTCACTGACTTAGCATGAAGGTGAATTTTTGAAATGATGGGCACTGCTTGGGAATCTAGTGTGCCTCAGACTTAAGCTTTGTAACTTCAAGGTCACATTAACATAGTTTTATGGTTTCTTTCTTCAGTACAGACTTGTTATCCGGAGAGCAGATATTACCTTCTGTGAAATTCATTATATGTGGAAAATCAAAAAACAACAAAAAAGAGAGAGTGTAGCTCCACTTGGCAGGGAATACTGTCCTTATAATGTATTCCTGGTTGCTGCTGGTGTATCTCTACCCAGCCATGCCACAGCACCTTTGAGACAAGGCGGAAAGTGTAAAACACAAGAGAGGGGAAGTGCATTGTAAGCCTGTGGTGTGGTGTTGCTCTACTGACTTTCATTATGTCCCTTTTATTCATAGTTTGGCCATTTGTGGGGCACTACAAATAGTGTAATTTTTAAACAAAATACTAGTACCTAGCCTTATGTCTTGATTATGTTCCAGTTGGCTATCAGTACTCTGCATTACAGTGTTCAGCCTGTTGTTTCACTCTGTGTTTGAGTTCATTTTAATAGCCAAAATTATCGTGCAAGGCTGCTGCATAGTTACTATATGCCACTCAAGAGGTGGATGAGTTTTGAAGGTAATGTGAAATGATTCTCTCATAACTTGCAAAGTAGTTTGGGACAGAAGGCACCGCATTGATATAAGGTGATGATTTAGGTTTTGGCAGACATTGAGTAACAGTTACCATGCATTTTTGCTCCAAATTCTCCTAATTCAACTTAATAGGCAAATCATGTTTTCTCTCTGCTTTCCTGATCATCCTCCATTAACCTGCAGTCTTTGATAAATATGCATTGCCTCATAATGTTGCATAAATATTTTTTAGATGGCAAATAGAGAGTAAACAAAACCCAAGTTAAAATGATATTAAAGACTTTGATGGTTTATTAATCATTTATACAAAGCTTATTAATCAAATGGATACTTTAAAACAAAATGCTTTCTTCCAAAATCAGAGAACAGAGGTGATGCTGGCCTTATCTCTCATAGGAGGTGAAGGCTGGCAGGAGCCAGTTCTCCATCAACCCTAATTCATTTTTAAAACGTCAAACTCCAGTAAGAGGAGTACATCCCCGTACTGACTCACGGTCTCTGTCTACATGTGAGGTTTTGATTCAAGGGCTTTGCGTGCTCCTGGTGAAAAGGTCACCATACACAACAGCCTGTCTGTCTCCTTCATCACAGTTTTCTTCCCCTTTCCTTGGCCCTTCATTTACTGCTAAGTTTGTCCGTCTCTCTATTACATCCCTGCAGAGCCTGGTGAATAAATGGGTAGTGTTAATTTTGCTTTGTATGCCCAAGAACTAATTGATTTGAAAAACACAAGGAAACTCCCCCTCCCTCCCCCCCCAGATGAGGTCTCCTCTGCTAGAAGTTTCAGCACCCCAAGTGAGAGCATAGCAATACAAATGGCTGGTTCAGTACTCATGAGAGTTGAGTGAGTGCCAGGTTGGGCCGTGAAAACGAGCACTGGAGTCTAGGGAGAAACCACTCATGGCAGGACTACTCGTGATGGAGAAGACGACTTCTATTCCAGCTGAATGGAAATCTTTGGAGAATGGTGGAAGTAAGCAGCCAGGAGTCTAAGAAGAGTAAAACTGGCAGACCTTCTGCAATTAATCTTAAAAGGTAAACTGGCCGCTATTTGTGATGCGATACTTGACAGGCTGGTTATTGTTTTACTTCAGAGCTTCTGCAGCTAGAAGCTCTGGTTCACTATTGCTGTGCAGTTGGGCCACAATGGTAAAGGAGTTGGGTCCCTTAAGATATGGAATCACAGTGTAATTCTTCTGAGCTCCTAAATCAGAGCTGTAGTAAGCAGTAGGTGCTCTTACTCAAGTTGTTCTGATTAATGTATTCTTAAAGTTATGGGGGGAATTCTGGGTTGTTTGAAGTCAATAGCAAATTTATGTTGACTTTGTAAGGGCCAAGATTTTACCTGTAATTTAAACAAGGGAAAGAATCTTTTGGCACGTGCTAAACTTGTCATGTTGAAGCATAATTTCTTCCTAAGTGTTTAAATTGCCCGGCTGAACATGAGTTAAAGGGTACATAGCCTTGTCCACATTTAAACATGTTAGCTAGACCATGTTAAAGTACACCCTTTAATTCCTAGTCTAGACAAAGTCACACTCTGTAAGAGAGGGAAGAAGCTGCCTACAATCTGGGTGATTAATGGGCTGAAAGCAGATGTGAGATATAAAAGAGTTTGTAAGCCTCCTCTACTACCTGGAGGTAAAGTTTGGCTGTCATAAGCAAGAGAAAAGGGATAAGTTTCAAAGGAGGCTGAAACTGCAGCCAAAATGCATTAAATGATTACACGGCCAGGACTTACTTTGATCACACCTCAAAAGTAAAACAAACACAAACATGTAGAAGAAAGGTTCCCCCCCCACCCCCCTCCAAATATCTCAAAATGACGAATTCATTAAAGAAAAACAAGCACTCTAGGGCAATGGTACCAAACATGAGTTGGTGTTTTAAATCCCTCATCCCCACTGTAAGGGTGAATGTGACTCCGCTTAGGGCACTGGTATAACCCTGCAGTTTCCCTTGGTCCCCAGGGAGAGAAGGGGGTTGATGTGAACCTTTGCATACATGTAATCCATCTGGAAGCAAGTGTGGTTGGCTAGTGCACTTTGTGCAGGCTGGTATGTGTGTAACCTAACACAGAAGTCATCAAATAACTGGAGATCAGTGTCAATGAAAAAACAGAACCAATGTACCAAGACAGAAAATGAAACAATACCAACTTACATGGAGAAACACCAGTGGATCGCAGAGCTGCAGAACGCAGGCTCATCATCTCCATTTTAAAGATAGAAAACTAGAGAGGGGAGATATGAAATGGTTTATTCCTGTCATCCAGGCTATGAAAGGTAAAAATCCTAGATCTCTGTTTCAATCTACTCTGTCTTATAAGCACCTACTAGGAAAGAGAGAGGGAAATTATATTCCTATATATTTTAGTTTGGACTCACAGGACCAGGCAGCATGATGAACAAAGTATATTCTCTCTTTGTGGTTGGAGTCTGGTCAAGATAATTTTAAAATTTAGGAAGGTTTGTCTGCTTATTTAGGTAGTTTAATACCTAAGACTGGAGAATGGCCTGTCCAGAAACCAAGTTGGGTTTTAACATCGTTTCAGATTTAAAACCTTGCTCTGTGTGTTTTGTTATAGGAAGCAGTCAAGCTCCCTGGGTGTATATACTTTAGAACAGATGTTTCTGTTCAAGCCGACATCTGATAATATTTGGCACTTTACACATCCAAAGCTTTGCAGGTATTAAGGAATTTAGTAACATAATTGTGAGATACGGAGAAGATGGCAGTCCCATCTCTCTGCCCCACTTTTCCTGGGTACATAAGAAAAAATCCATGTAAAGCTCAAAGAAAGGCAGCATCACTATGCACTGTGTTGTCTGATAGCATGCATACAAGATACTGAACACTTGAATTTGCAGTGTCCAGTATCTTGTGTGCTTTTACTCATCTGCAGATAGAAGAAAAATCTACTGGGTTGCTTTGTTCTTCTCTCTGGAGTCTCTACATTATTGGATGCTCCACGCAGTGCCTGAGTCTCAATTTGCCCATGTTCAGAAAGGTGGGGTGACATATTTGCTCTTCTAAAAATAATTGAGAGCTAAGACTGCAAAGTTTGCTTTAAAATGCCCAGTATTACTTAGAGATGATTTATAATTTATAGTAGGTATCCTCATGAGATTGTGTGGGTACAGAGGTCCTCTAAAATCTTAGTAAGAAAAACATATAAACAAGTTCAGCTTATGCCAGTGATTTCTTGGAAAGCTATGCTGGTTATTTATTTATTTGGAATATTGCTAGCAAAAGCTCTAATAAAATAGAAATATAGCAGAAAAAAAACTTCTATCTGGATATTTAACTGTGCACACACTAGGAGTTTTTTCCGGCATGCTAGAACCAGGAAAACTTTTCTGGTGCAGACTAGACCTACAAAAATATTTTAAGTAATTCCAACAGCTGTAAGTGTATCTAATTTGAAAAAGATTGCCCTGATTATATGTTAACAAATAAATCAAACTGAACCTGGGAAAAGAACAAACACTTTCTTTTTTTTTTTACTTAAAAGAAAAATTCTGATATCAAAATTAGCAGTAGAGAATGCAATAAGCAATGCAAGCATTACTGGCTTTTTTTTTTTTTTACATTTTTATGTTTTAAGTCTTATTTTACACTTTTTCTCTTTAAAGGAAAAATACCATATAATTACTGTCACACTTTTACCAGTACCACCTTCAACTTTAATGGTAATAAGTAATATGACAGCCTCAGTTCCTCTGTCAAGTGAAAGGGTGAAGTCTTCATTTACTTCTGCTGTAATAGATTAAACTAGAGAATCCATTTTAGTCAGGGAAGAGTGGATGTTGGTGAAGTTATGAGCTTACTGCACCTTTTAAAATGAAATATTTAAACAAGTGGAACCTTACGTGGTTGATGCATTAAGCTGACATAGGATGTAAATCAAACAACACCTAAATGTCCTTTAACAAAGTCAATTATATTATATAAGCGTAACAGAGATGGAACTCCTTTATCCTGTGCATCTGCCATTTTTTTCTATTGAGATAAAAACCTTTCCACAGATGCAGAATATCATTTATAACTGCTCAGTATTGTGCTATCAACTTAAAAGAAATTAAACAAAAATGTATTCTTTATTAATGTTATTGAAAAGTGATGTTCTGCAATCTAAACATCTACTGGAAACATCTACTCAGTTCCTGAAATCATCTCTATTAGATTATGTAGATACCATCTATGAAAATACTTCTAAACTTAATCTGTCAAGACTTCAAAGAGTCTATAAGCAAATACTTAGATTTGCATTAGATTTTTGACTTTGAAATCCATTATTGTAAGTTCCTTGCTGACTTTGATGTGCTGCCTTTACACCTCCTCTCTGAGAACGGAGGTGTAAAGGCAGCACATTAGTTTATAGATGTTCACAGACTGTTTTTCGGATAAGGCCATTTAAATCTCTTTTGAAGGTCAATCCTAGCTCTTATCATTCAAGAAGTAATAATAACAGAGAGAGCCTGCCTAGAGTAAGGACTGCTTTGAAACACAAAATAGCAGGGGTGGAATGAACTTACTTAACTCTTGACCTAGCACAATATCAGCATTCTAGTGTTTTGCTGTGACAATGCCCTGCTAAAGCATAGTGTGAAATTTCAATATAGGTGTATGGAATTAAATGATTAAGGAGAACAAGAGGTTGCAGCTGTTTACAGCTGACTTTTTTTTTCACTGTTTCTTTATTTTTGTTTGTTGCAATTAACAATGTATTGATGAACCGTTAAAATACTGCTTGAAACACACAGTAAGATACCCCATGTTCAAACGCAGGACAAGAATTTCCTTTATGCACATGCCAACATTTTCAAACCTGGCCAGCTAAAGTTAGACTTTGAAAATAGTCTGGAAGCAACTTTCTTGCTTTTCCTGGGCCTGTTTTTTCTCTTCATCTCCACTTGCTATAGAAGTAGGCCTGGTTTG
Organism: Ibidorhyncha struthersii; assembly: GCA_013398815.1. Taxonomy (NCBI): domain Eukaryota; kingdom Metazoa; phylum Chordata; class Aves; order Charadriiformes; family Charadriidae; genus Ibidorhyncha; species Ibidorhyncha struthersii. The sequence goes on along the minus strand of VZSZ01005873.1, from coordinate 1,132,662 downwards.
GATGTTTTGGGGATATTTTCTGCCCTTCTGGTGTGAACATCACTATAAGTCATAAGATGAATTTTGAACCATTTTGGAATATTATTGCTTTGCTTTTTACCATTGTTCTCCCCTCATCAAGAAAAATGAGACAGATCTATTCTTTTAAGAAACAGTCTGCATCCAAAATCTGTTTCTAGTCACTTTATCTAGGTTTGTTTTGCTTTCAGTGATTATTTCTCATATGCAGCAGACAAAAGATTTTGAAAGCTGTTGCCTCCAAATGAGAGAACTTATTTTCAGAGGATGGAGACTTACTTTTGAATATAAAGTTGGGCAAAGAAAGCAGCAGAAAACACAGAAAAGACTGGAATTATTAAATATGGTAGTGAACAACATTTAGCAGTTTTACTTTTTTTTTCTTTTGTAGGTTTTGGATGAAGTTTGGTAGCGACCATGATGTTACATGTTCTGCTAGTTGAGTGCTGACAACTCCAACGTTGCAATAACTAGATTATTTGCATGTGATTTATGAGTAGGAAGAGTTAGTTTTGAAACTGACCTTGTCCAGAGGCAGTATTGTGTGGTTTCAACAGCATTTTTTCTATTACTAACGAACGAGTAGAGAGGATCTACAAAATGTCAACAGAGTGCAGTCATTGTGTAGGAAGCCTTGTCTCTGCTATTCTAATGAGAGAGAAAAGTTGTGCTCTGAACAAAACAGTTCTATCATAATGCCATCCAATAAGTGACAGAAGGGACCAATATCAGAGAAATCTGTAGGGGAATATGCAAATCTGCAGGGGTCCAAACCATACCTATAAAAAGAACAGGGCCAGAAGGATTTCAGAAATTTTATGCTGGCATGTTTGCCATTGTCTTTTAAGATGCTTCGCATGCTTCTGCGGCAGCTTTCCTGTGGTCAGGAAAATACAACTGCGTATTGTGGCTCAGGTTTTTGGAGAAAGTAACTTTAGAATGGGCTGCTTTATTTGCAAGGAGATGTTTTTCCCAAATTATTTGTAAAATATCACAAAATTTTGTAAGAAAACTGGTCATTTTGAAGCTTATAATTAAATGAGTAACAGTGAGAAAAGTCAGATACGTTGTTCTGTTCGTCGACCAACTTAAATGCAAGCAGCACCTAAAAGTGCTGTTTCAGCATATTACAGTTGTGCTACAATCCCTTATGTGTTTTCTCACATAAACAGTTTCAGACCCCTGTTGATTTTAGGTGCTTATCAAGTCCACATTTCAAATGATTCTTGTGCTTCTCCCCCGATCAGTAGATTCATGGAAGATTTGTCATCCACTTTTCTGCAGATAGGAAGCGATGCATAGAGATGAAATGACTTAGTGTTTCACAAGACACTCTGTCAGAGCAAGTACTTGGGATCCCCACTCCTAAGGTCTAGGTAAGCTTGGGTCATTACAGTAGCCTTTCTTTCTGGGTCTAGAGCTTACTTCATGGCTTTTGGAGCAGGAGGAGAAAAATTCACGTGTATATGCCACTCTTCAGCATGCAGTTGTAAGGACCGTTGAGCAACTTAACACCAGTTATGGATTGTGTTGAAAGAATTTTCTTTAGAGGTAGTGCTCTGGTGATTTTTTTGTCAGTACAATAAGTGTATTGCTCTGACTGCTCTAGCTTCACAGGCAGGTTGGAGCATTTGTGCCACAATCTGTACTGTGGAAGGCTGGAGGAAAGCAACAGCTTGTGGGTAGAAAGGCTACTAAGCCCTCTGCACACCGGGAAACAGTTTTTTATCCTGAACTTTCCAATCTGGCCTAGAAATAAAAGCAATCCTAATGTAGGTCAGGAGGAAAAGAAGTAGTTTAGGCCTCTTAACCTAAGCTTACATGCTGTATGTACTAGGGATCATTCATGTCACTGATGTCAAACACTAGATTTAGATAGTTAAAACTTTAACTCCTGTAGCGATGATGAGGAATATCCAGGATCTACTTAGATAAGTGTAAGCTTATATTTCTTAAATGCAAATGAAAAGGAAGTATGCCTCAAACTCTTAAGGCTGGCTGAATCTGACTCAGGAACTTCAGTGTAGATGTATATAGGGATCAAAGCAAAACTTCTTTTACAAACACTTTTCTAAAGATTCATGATTTTAAGACTTCAGGGTTATTTCTTTAAAACCTTCATATGTATCGTATTCCTTCCCTTCTTAATTTAAAAGGAAAAAAAAAAGCAACCAATATAAAAACCAACCAACCAACCAAAACACCCCAATAAACCCCAAAACCACCACGCAGGATCATTACAGAGGATCTCAAATTCCACTTGTCTATGATGTAGTTCAGCTTGGGGTCCAGTTTTCCCCTTTTCCTGCTGACCTGACAACAGGATATATTTCCTGTCTGCCTGCAGATCACTGGAGAAGTGCCAGTCATAATCTTCCCCTTATTGATTCTGGTCAGCAGCTATTGACAGCTTTAAAAAGATTATGTTTTAATTGGGGATCAGATAGATGGCATTTTAAGGTATTTAATTTCACTTTGTAACTCACTATAGATTATCTGAGTGGTTCCACTACTCAAGGAGGATAAAGATGAATGTGTTGTCCTTTTCTTTAGGTGACCCTGAGTGCAAATGTAGCTCAGGCTAAAGTGACTGAAAATCTTTTTCTATCACTGGGCTGAAAAGGTTGAATGTGAATTCATTAGTGTTATCTTTGTTTAAGGCACAATATCTACACCTCACCAAGCTCACGTCTGCAGTGGTCACACTTGCTCTCATGTGGTTTAAGAGAGAAATAGACTGCTGAGGTAAATGAAGAAAAATCAAGACAAAGATTTAGAATTCATTGTCTTGAAACTTGTATGTCTGTTTACGGCTCTGTAAAGCAGGTGTGCAGATGTACCATCAGAAAGATTGGATGGAGGTTCCTAATTTGAGAATGATTTCTTCTTTTTGCAAAGGAGGTTCAAGGCAGTGTGGGAAAAAAAGCTTCCTAAAACTGCTTTCGGCACATTTAGAGGAATGAAGATACTCTTACAATGAAAAGCAATTCAAGAGACAAGCAGTCAAAAATAAATAATAAATTCTGAAACCTACACACCCTCATGTACCTCAAGCTGAGCAGCCCAAGTCCGATCATTCCACCTTCAGTATTCAAAATTGTCTGGTGGACTGTCTGAAGTTTCCTTCAAGAAACCTAGATCCACCTCCCCAGGAGATGCTCAATAACACATACTGATGAAGTTCAGAACCTAGTGTCCTGTGTATGCCAGATGCACCAAGGATTATAATTTCAGATTTACTAGGCCATAAATAAGAGGACTTTTCCCAGAGATACCTTTCTTTTCTGTCCAGGTTTTTTTTGAGGACTCTGAAAAATGGATCAAATTTTCCAACATCCAGCTAAGTATTGCAGAGAAATTCATCATCTTGCATGTGACAGATCTGATGTGTCTCGAAGGTATCACATTCAGTACACAATAATACCTAGTGCATTATCGATGAGTTCTGTGAAGTACTCTCTATAGGAATATAGCAAATTTAGTTAAGATAGAAGGTTGAAAGACTGTCTGTTGCTTAATTTCATCATCCAAGAACATGGTAACTGCTGTACATAGCAAACTAGAGCCTACTGAAGAATTATAGAAGCAAGTTTGTTTGTTCTGCATAATGGTTGTAAGACACATTTGTATGCAGGTAAGCAACTATCGCATAGAGTTAGTATTCTTGATACATCAATAGATAAAAGGAAGACCCAGTTTGTGTGATAGGAGGAGGATCTTAAAGATCCCACCTAAAGGGTGAGGTGAATGACTGGAATATAGAGATGAATGTCTGAAATATTTGCTCCCTTGATATTCATTATATATTTTCAAAATATGTTTAATAGGTGACATATACTCTTTGTGCTTCCTCATCCCACTTATTCCAAGGGACCAAGTACAAGTCATTAAATCTCTTCACTGTCTCCTAGACCTTGCAAACTGACAGACTCCCTGAGTTGTGTGTGGAGAGAAATAAAGTGCAACATGGATATCTAAAAGAGGCCAAATGAATTGTACTCGGAAAGTGTCTAAGTGCTTCCTCTTACTAGAGAACCACCTTATTTCTAGGCATCTATAATTGTGAGATGCATCCCACATTGTTTTATCTGAGGGTGCCTACCATAGTTAGACTTTGGCTGCAGCAACGCAAAGTATGGAAGGCGTTTATTCTCTCTGCAATATGTGCCCTGCCACCTTTGTCCCCACTGCCGTGGCAGAGCCTGAGGACCTCACAGTTCCTGTGAGACTGGGGAGCACGGTTATCCCTATAGCACTGCTGGAGACTTGAAGCATGGACTAGGCAACCTGTCCAAGCTTATAGTGGAAGTCAGCAGGACAGCTAAGTCAGCAGGACAGCAGGGTGCTGAGAGTCAGGATCGCATCCTGACAAGAAGACCATTTATTTTCCTCAGTATAAGTCAAACTAAGTAGTAGATGTAAGGGAAATCAGAATGAGGACAACTTCTGTGGACTTCGCAGAAGTGATGACCCTTTAGAGGAAGTTAAAAATAAGGTGTCCTTTATTCTGGTTTCAAGACTTTCTGGTTTTGGCAGAGTATCAGGGCCTTGTTTTCCTTGTCTCAAGGAGCTGGTTGAATCAGGATGACTTTAGAAAGCCTCACAGAAACGTAGAGAAAATAATTTCAGTTGTGTGGCCTCCAGAATGACTCCCTACTCCTGTTTTATTCCCTTTTTTAAGTACAAAATTTCCCTTTTCTTGCTGGAATGATAGTCAGTTATCCTTCAATAAGCCTATAGGCTCTCAGAACAGAAAAAGAACACATTATTTTGGTCAAAGATGGAAAAGATGAGCCTGGAGGAGCAGGACAAACATAGTGAGCAAGACGATGGATCACTGGGAACCGACCGAGAGATCTGAGCAGAACAGCGAGCCGACGTGAGAGTGTGCGGGCCATCTATTTGACAGCAGTGTTCAGATGGCCTACAGGAGGGTGACAGGAGATATCAGGGAGGGAGAGGAAGGCTGCAGTAATCAAAGGGAGAGATGAATGCACCGTAGAACTTAAACTACCCACTAAGGACAGGCTCTCAGAAGTACCAAGAAATCCAGTGTGCAGCAACTACTTTCATACAGAGGATTTAATTGAAATAACCTTCAAGCCCATGTTGAGAAGGCAGTATTAATTGGCTCTGCCAAACTTAAAATGTTGAGAAGCAATTTCTATTTCATGCACTATCTCTCATATGGGCCAAGAACCAAAGCAAACAGGCTTTCCTGTGGCTAGGGATGATGAGGGTTCTTTTTCTCTTTACATCAGATATTACATATCCAAGAGCTATTTTCTTACATTTGAAAAGACTTTATTTGTGTCTGAGGTCAGACTGACAGACTCCCGGGAAGCAGCATCAAACTGTCCCTGTAAATTTTATTCTCAGAAAGTGAGTGACTCCATTCTGGATGGTTTGGCTGGTGCTTTTATTGTTGTCAATCCATAACAACGATTATAAATATCATAATCAAGCGACTGAATTTTAGTCATTGCCCATGGCTTCTGTTTTCGCGAAATGGCTCAGAGGAGGAATAACTTCGTCTGCTCCGTCCTGAACCAGTTGTTTGACCTGGGCTGAATTCAGGACAGTCCTTTTCATCTCCGTATGGAAGCCAACCTCTTGGTCTTTCCCAGCCTCAAGCTCGGCCTGGGTTATATTCATTTGCATTTAGTGGTCAGCAAGCTCAATGAAAATCTATGCTCAGCTGCTCCCTGCTGTTTAATGGGCTGATTCAACATCAGAGAGGGAGAGGTCTCATGCATTTTCCTCAATTTTATCCCTCTTGCTCTTGATTCACTCATTCAACTACGCTAGTGATAGGAACTGTGGGACTCCACATATATAGATGCAGTCCCAGCAGACACTGATATTTGAAGCACTGTGTTCTATAGACCTGCTTTGAGCAAGGTTAGTCAACTCAGTGCTTAAAAAGCTGGCAGCCATCTGGAGCCCAGCCTACGCCAGAGTTCAAAATTGTTTCCTTCACTGTTGGTAGCAACAATAGGGAGGGGGGGTGGGTGGGTTGAAAGCTTTCTTAGAAGCCGATTTGGAGAAGAGGAGAATTCACTGCAGGCTGAAGTCACAAGGTAACCCCAGATCCTAGAGGTTCATGGACGCTGTGCCCTGTTGTACAACCTCTGCTTAGAGGCATGATTAAACTCCTGATAATTAGCAAGTCATTAGGTTTTGACTACACTTAAAGGTTAAAAGGAGAATCTTTAGTGATGGATATTTTGTAATTTTCTTTCTATTGTGTGCTTATGTATTCTCTTTGTTTTAAGTGGTTCTGGTGCCCACCTCTTACCCACAAGCTGAAATCAGCTCATATTGAAACTCTTCTTTGAAAACAACCCAAAAAGTTATGTCAGCTTTTTTTTTAAATTGAGGCCACGTTGAAAAAATAGTGGGGTTGGAAAAGTTTTACACCATTGACTCTTTGATTTTTGATCAGAGCCTTGGAGGTGTGTGTCTGATAGCAAGCTAGAGAGATGCACTATAGCACTGCAACACAGCACTGCAACACAGCACTGCAAAACTGCAGGATGAAAATCTAAGCCTTGATGAGATAATGTGGGACATGTCATTTCCTGGAGTCAATATTTCCTGTAGTGACTCCTCCAATATGATCTTGCTTGACTAAATGTTGCTTAAAGACTTCTATTGTGTCCATCTTTCTATCCACAGACCAGTCTTGTTGCATTTGGAACAAATCTTAATCCGTTTTGGGCTCAAGATAAAGGCAAAGTGTGTCATCCAAAGTATTTTCAAGGAATTAAGCTAATATTCCTAGCACACTTTTTTAACAGCTAAAGTGCTGTAGCAGTATAACTATAAAACTAGAAATTATTTGCAACATATTTTACACTTTGCGGTTAGTATTCTTACATAGTGAGCTCTGTAAAGCACATGCAGAATGTTTTGTCTGTTTCTGACTTTTAAAGTGAGAAAAATGCAGGAACAATTGTCCTTTGGAGTACTGAATGTATTTCAGTCATTCTATGCTTGTAGGACAAAGTGAGGATTAAAAGTGAAAAAAAAAAAAAAAGAAAAGAAAAAAACCCACAACACTACCATGCCATGCAGTGGAATGTGTGGAGTGGAGGATTAGGAGGGGTGGTCCGTGTGACAGAAGACTTTCTAGGCCTGCCGTGCAAATGGAAGGGCAAATTATGTAATCCTTTTGAACCGCCTTTCCTGATATAGTCTACAGCCTCCCTGAAAGTTTTGGCATTTGTGGAACCAGCTCTGTGTCCCATCCCCTTGGCAGACTGTCACAGCTCAGAGGACATCTGAGGGCTACTGAGCATCAGAAGGACACTTTTACGTCCCAGGTGTTCTTTGCTTCTGCAACAGCTAGAGGGTGTCAGGGTTGCCCTGGAGGGCTGCGTGAAAGCTTGACCCTGCCTGTGGTTACCAGCAGAACTTGATAGCAAAACAGCCTGAGTGGTGTGCCTACAGCTTGTCGTATTAGAGAGAAAACTTTTCTCTCAGCCCCATGTGAAGGATTTGTATTTTCATTCATCCTGCCTAGACCTGAGGTTTTTACATGGAATTGTGTGAGGCTGCAATTAAAAACAGAAGCTAAATGCTTGGCTTCCTTTTCAGATTTTTTCTCAGTAATAGAATATTTTACCTGCAGATAGCAGCAAACTCCTATGCATTGCAGAATGATATCTTAGCCATGGGGAAGTACCTATTCATTTCTTTAATAAAATAAATAAATAAGCTGTATTTCTGCACCTGATTGATGAATCATGGCACATTTACACTGTTAGCAGGTTTTGTTATATCATATGATATCCTACAACCTGACACAGTGGCATGCACTCACTGCAATAGCTCCTTTTACTATACTATGTACAGGTGGAAATGAGTAGGAGGAAAGGGCGTAAGTGTTGTGACTTGCACTTTACTTTAACCAAGTCTGAGATAAGAGTCTGCAAAAAACACAGTTTCCATTTTGTCAGGGAGTATAAATTGGCATCTTAAATGGATACAGGAAAAAAAAAATAAATGGGGACCATCTACAGGTTTCATCTCTTAAGTATCAATAGAGAATAGTATCTACAATCCAAGATGCTATTGTAGCAAGGAGCTATAAAGAGGCTTGAGTAGGATGATAAAAAAACCTTGTCTGTTACAGTAACCTCCCCCCAAAGCCAAGACATCTTTTGCTTTTTCTTGCTGCATTGTTGCTTTTAATCACATTTTAATTTTTTTACATTCTTAATTTCGTATTTCTGACAGAAATTACATTATTAATATTATACAAAGTGGACCTGTTCGTGCATATTATGCATTTACTTTCATCTGACTTAGTTGATACTGAAAGAGTTTTTTGAACCCTTGAGGAAACTGAATGTAAAATGAGGGTGAAGGAACAGAGAGAAACTGTGTAGCCATGCAATACTTTGGTCCATGAGGCCTGGGCTCTCAAATATGATACATTTGTGGTACAGACTTTTGCCTTTTGTTTTTTTGACCTCCAACAGCTTAATAACAATCTCCTTGGGCAGTACTTCATGGCAAATAGTGTTTTATGGCATGGTATAGTATTCTCATTCCTATAGTCTGCCAATATTTAGATTGCAGTCACTCTAGAAAATATATAAGCAGGTGCCACATAAAGACATTCCTTCACTCTCTGACATGAGCTTGAATTAGGAAGAGCTGGATGATCACAGAAGTCCCTTTATCTTTTCTGGTGACGGTTTAGTGGCAGAGGGGAGAGCAGTATATTTGCAAAGGGTGGTTCACAGGCACACACTGTAGTTGTGGGCATCCAGTTTTAGCCTCCAGGTGTGGAAAGGGAATTTTCAAAGCTGAAGGTGAACAGGGCTCTGACTCTCAGATTGTGCTGTGAATCTTGAGTGCTCAGCGGCTCAGGCATGCAGCAAGTCAAGGAAAGCTTCAGCACAGCTGTACCCTTGAATGAGGTCGGGTTTTGGTAGCTATTCTGCTCCCCATTTTGTACTGTAGGTGCACTTCTCATATGAATTAGAGATGAGAGTTTGGTTCCAAATAGAATGTTGTGAATTTACACACTTCTACTACTTTCTCTTCCTGCTTTTTGGAGCTCTGTGTATTAGAAAATATTGTATGTGAAAAAAGTGGCTGAATAAAAGATTTTTCATGTTTGCATTTTCAATGTTTGCATTTCCTATGTCTTGCTTTATATAAATGTAAGAGCTTGCCACTGCATTAAGAAATTGTCTTGGGGCACAGATCTTCCGTTGGTAAATTGTCATAGCTCCAGTGAAGTCAGTGGGGCCAAAGACCTGCCTGACTTTGCAATCAAGCAATCAAGTAAGCATTTCCTGTTGTGGATAATCTATTCGGTAAATATAGAGGTTTTCACCTTACCAGAAATAGTTTCACCCTTTCCCTTTGAATTTTTGTACTTAATAGTATATAACTAATCAATAAATTACTTGATCAGCTGCCCACCCACTCAGACATGTCCTTAATGCTTTCTATAAGTTTGTAACAACCCCTTGGCACCAGATGTGGAAGTTCTGGGAACCCTCTTAACTGAAAGGACTGAAAATGCTGCCCTAATGATAAATGCACTGCTTCTAAGTGAAACGAACTTGGACCAGTGCACATTGTCAGGTCATGCTTTAAAATCCAGCATTGACAAAGGTGCCTCTTTGGCAAATTTTCTAATTTCATCAATTGTTAATATTTGAAGCCTTCTTTTCAGAGCTGCTAGTCTTAGTATCTAGGGATCCTTCTTTGAAGAGTACTTTTTTTGGTTTTAAGTTAGATTATTACATCCATTCCTAGTCAGCCGACAGTTTGGATTTGTAGCCAGAACATGGCTAGAAAAGATGCTCTCAACCCATATTACTTTGATTTGTTGTCGAAAGATTATGTCCCCTGATAGATTACTTATGCTTTTTCTACCTGCTTCTCTTAATTTTTACCTCAAATACCTTCTTACATAGCTTTTTTTAACATTATGTTCCCTTCTATGTCTAAAAATGAGACGCTTAATATAATAAACTCTTAGACTTTCCACCCGTCTTTTGCAGGTTTTTGGTAATCTGTCTGTCCTGCACTGTCATTTTCCTGAAAACCAGACCCTACTGTGAAAAGCTGTTGGTCTCATTTATTCATTCTTGAAAAAAAAAAAAAACTTCCCACAAAAAACCCTGCAGCAAGCAATCAATGAAAAAAGAAAAAAAAGTTTGCAGTAGATAACATCGCAGCAGACTCCTACAAATGAATATATCTCTGATTTTGAAATATTTTCCTGAATAGATTTTGTCTCTTTTTGGATGTGGGCTGAAGAACTTCCCTGGCCGATTTATTTTGTTTCTTCATTTATACTTCTGCAAACTATTTAAGCCTGGTTTCTTTATACATTTCTTCTTTCATTTTCAGGGCCCTGCACAGCTTCTCTCCAATCCATACCTACTCCTTTCCCTGTTTCTTACGGCCCCGCTAAGCTGTCCTGGTAGTCACTCACACTATGAGCAAGCAAATAGTTGACACAATGTCTCCTCTTGCTGTGAGAGTCCAACAACTTCATTGTTGGATCAAGCTTATTGCCTGGTCCACCACTGAGTCTAAACTGTAAACAGCTGTGGATCTTTGTAGTCATTAACAGACTCCTCTTGAGTGGTGCATAAGCCTGAATTCACCGGGGAAATAGACTTGGCAACGTGCCTAATGGTGATAGTTGCAAGTTTTAGAATGGGGGATCTGAAAATGGGCCAGCAACCCTGTTAAGCTTAATTTCATTATTTATTTTTCTTCTTAATGATGTGTATTTCCTGGTTCACTGAGTGCTGCTGGAAAACCAAAGAATTCCAGGTTGTACCCGTCACAAGTTACAGCAATGAGACTGTACAAGGGCTGCTAGCCACAGTGGCCCTACCAGAGCAAAGTGTTTTCGTCCTGTTAACTCGTTGGAGGTCAACGGCTGTGGGATGCAGGGAAGTGAATCCCGTCTTACAGTGATTCTCCTGTTGCCAGGGTTCAGCTAAAGAATGGTGATTGTTTGGATTTGATTTGATCTCTTAGCAGAGACAGGGTGTAAATGGCTTTTGCTTCATGTGAGATGTTGAGCTGTTGAACCTGAACTCGAGACCACTTGAAATTTTCACAGGAAAGGTGGCTGTGATGAACAGACAGGTGACGGAGTAAGAGGTGACTCAGTAATCTGGAATCACCAGGGCAGCCTGGATGAAGCCTTGCAGAGACACGGACATGGTTCTCTTTTATTAGTTTGCAAAGAATCATGACTGCTGACCTGTTTGTTAGTCTAGATGTTCTGGCTCTCTTTTATACCTGAAATACCACCCTTGAACAGAGGATGCCCACAAAACATGTCAAAGTTGATAAATTAACATTTCTTGTAACCAAAACTTCTAATCAGAAAATTCCCAACAAGCCTGAGAGTCAGTGGGTGTGAATCTGACTCTGGGTTCCTTAAAGAACATAACTGGGATTTAATTGGTTACAATTTAGAGAGTGAATTTATCCATTAGGTGACTCAATATATAACCTTACCCTGCAGGATTAATGGTCACAATGGATTTGGGTTTTGGCTGCCTCTGTGTTAAATTCCCTGCTGTGGGGATAAGTATGCCCACTTTCACTGCTGAACAGTGGTGCTCTTATCAGGAAGGGATTTACATCATTGCCCAGAATACATCATAAGCAATATAATTCAACTATTTATTTAAAAAAACCACCCCAAAACAACACAAACTCTTGTCTCTATTTTCTTCCCTTGTTTTTAATTCTGAACATTGTTATGTAATGAAAAAATATAAAAATATTATCAATACACTGTGTTTTTAAAGTTTTGGAAGTATCTATAAACACTCTTTCATGAGGTCAAGTTATCAAAACCCAAGAGATAATCGTGTGGTAGCTGCAATATTGTTTAATGACATGCTAGCTGATGTTACAGGGTAGCTGTTTTCTCCATCAATATATTACTGTCTCTTCCTGAGCTGCCTGCATGTTGAATTCCAGCAGTCCTTGCATCTCTCTTAAATGATTGTGTTTAAAGGGCATTTCAATAAAATGCACTGAAACTGGATGACCTGCCCTAGAGCTCTAACAGGTACATTGCAATGCTGATACATGGTCTAGGTAATATCATTGCCCTTCTGAGGTTTTATTTTTTTAAACAAAGTTGACAATTCGGCAAGCTTTGTGCACTCTGTAGAAGGACTGTCAAACAGTTAAGGAAAGTTAAAAGTATATCCATTATTTGCATGTTTTTCAGTTTCTAGAGCATCTCCAAGCAGAACTAGTATTGAGTATTTTACTTTATTTATTTTATTTTTTATTTTCATAAGTGAGGCTACCTTTGAGGGTGTTATTTATCAGGTGAAGAAAGTTTTGAAGCATCTTAGGATGATGGACTTTTGGATTTGAGTGAGCCTCAGTTAGACAATCTAAGGAACATGAGATTTGTTCCTGGGTCTCTGATTTGCTAAAACCTCCTGTAATTGCATTCTAGGGTCAGGAGGAGCTGCTTTGAGTCCTCCTATTCCAAGGAAGCATCTATGTTTGCCCGTTCTTCCCTTCCGTTCTTTCTAAAAGTCCTTTATTTTTCAGGCTTTTGAATCTTTGATTTCCCACAGCGAGAAGTCTCAGAGGCCTGTGCTGGTGTGTTTCCAAAGGAGATGCCTGTTGAGGAAGGCATTGTGGCAGGGGATGCTTCTTTGCTTCTCTCAGCTCCTGAAGAAGAAAGAGGTGAGGGCCCTCAAGAGTAGCTTTGGTTTTGTGTGTTGGGCAGTGACCCATCCTGTGGGGTGTAGAGCCTAAACATAATGCGTGGGAGGAGATCATGGAGATTGTTAGCAAGCCAATAGACCTTTTCTTCCTCAAACTGGGCAACTGCAGTTTGATGTGTTCCACCTGTGGCAAAAGCACCCAGTGGTTTCCATGGTATAGCGGTCAATCCTTTGAGATGGTTATTTCAAACAAAATGCTTGTGGCATTGTATTAGTGTTGGAGTTTTTTATTGTGGCAATATCTGGAGCTCTGTGGAGGGAACACAGAGGCATTGTCTGAACTTCAGCAATCTGAGACACTGGCCTTTCCTTTTCTTGCTCAGGGAAACTTTTGAGGGTGGATTTCTGGCTTGCTCTCTTCAGCATAAAGCACCTCTGTATTTCTCCAAAGTAAAATGGAGCCAGAGCTGCTTGCACAGAGAAATAAAATAGTTTTCTCTGCACTTTTTTTCTTGGGAGTATGCAAAAATCCCATGTGCATTTTTTTATGAATTGGACCCTTCTGTTTTATAGCTGGTAGTATTCATGCTTATTACAATGCCATATTATGGCCTTAGACACTTTTTATGTCCCTATAACACAGCACCCTAGAGAAAGATGCTTCACTAAGCAAGAACCAGTAAACTTGCTACAGAATCAGCGGAATACTTTTCACAAAAGTGCATAAACTTCTTGTTCTTAAACATTGTCATCCTTCACCTTAACAAGCACAGAGAAAGGTTCCACTGGTTTCTATGCCTTGTTAGGTCTATCATCTTTTTAATTAATAGTGTTTTTACGAAGCCGTCTGAACTGTGTCATTTCCATTATCAGAAAACCATTGCCATTAATGAATAATTTTCATTTCTGATCCTTGATATCATGCTAGTTGATCTCCTGTTTCCATGCCGCCAAATGATAGCATCGTTTTCTGCCCACGATCAAATTTAATTTGGACTCTGATTATATTATGCTGTTGCGACTGAAGTGTCAATTTTTGTCAGGCAATTAGGAGCTATAACCTGTGAAGTTAAGTTTGATAGGCATTGTAATTGGATTGTTACAGTAATAGCTTGGAACATTCCCTTTTTTTCTTGCTTCTTTGATTCTTGATGCATACTTTAGTTGTGAGAACAAAGGCATTTTGTTATTATGCAACATAGGATGTTCAAGACAACAAGATGGAGTTCAGGCTTTTCCACTTTCCCCAGATGGACTCAATTTGGATTTAGTTTTGACCACAAATTGTGCCAGGACTTAAAAAGAATTCGGGGGTGTTGGGGGGTGGTGCATCAAGGAAACCTTGAAAAAGACAGCTATGGAACCAGAGCTGCTAGGATTATAATACGGAGGTATTCTTTAAATTAAAAATTTAAAAGGCAAAAAAAAAAATCCTCAGACTGGAAATGTGTCAGGTTGCCTCGGCCACTCTAGTTCCTTTTAGTGGCCTGTGCGGTCTATGTACTTTGCAAGTATGTAGGACTATAATTTAAGGTGACACTATGGCCCAAATTTTCTATTAGTATAGATCAGGGCAGCTGTATTCGGATGAATCAGTAGAACAGTTGGCCCCATGGAAAAAAAAAAACACAAAAGAGTAGCTAACACATAACAGAGAACACTTTTTTCAATTTTATTGGATCCTTGCTGTCAGACTGGAAGTTATCTGCTTTTGGGGTTTGTGGTTTTTTTTTTTTTTTTCTTTTCTTTTCTTTTTTTTTTCTCTGCAGACACAGTAGCTCACTGCCTGGCTGTTTGTCAAAAGAGTTTTGTTCTGAATGTCTTTAGGGTGTGCTCAGCCCCTCCCCTAGCTTCATCTCCTGATCATCTCTAATCAAAGACACAATGAAGAGACCTTTTAAAAAGGACAATGGAGAGAGGATAGTTTTTCCAGTGCTCATTTGACTGGACACTTTTCATAAGTGCTGCTATGTGACAAGCAAAAGGTGGAGGAAAACAAAGAAACTCCAGCTGCGATGGAACATAAGGGAAAATCTCACCTGCAACGGGGTTTATCCGGGAAGACTGAAAATCAGTATCAGAGCTGTTAGGTAAATGGTAAAGACAAAATTGAACCTTTAAAATCAACTACAAGAGGTTTTCAAAAGTTTCATATGCTGGGTATGGGATAGTTGTATCCTCAGATTTAGCAAATATTGACCAGGATTCCACCCTTCCATCCAGCAGTTGTGATACCCACCTGCTTCCTGCCACACAGTGTCAGCCCTGCCTCGCTCCTTACGCCCTTAGAGACGTACTTCTTTGTTCTGATAATTTTGTGATACCCAGTCGTTTCATGATGTGGCTGCCTGGGTCTGCTCCTCCTTACTTCAGGCAGTTCACTTTTCTCTTCTGGCATCGTCAGCATGTGGTCAGTGCTTGGTCAAGGAGTAATCTGGTGAGCGCGCAGCATTCTTCATTACCAGCCATTTGTGCCTAGCGGATCTGTCCCCTGCTCACCTCCCAACAATGCTCCTCCTCCTTCTACCTCTTCTCAAACCTACACTACAGATTTTCTGTCAAAGCTAATGGCTTGAGTATTCATATCTCGTTGCTTCAATTGTGTGCTCCCTCAGCAGCTCTGTTCCATCCTGTAATTCCATTTCTCTGAGGTGTAAACTCAGTATGTTCATTTAGTGTTCACACTCCTGTAGTGCTCCGCAAAATTTCACCTTGTCCAGTTCTGTTTCCTCAGTTTCTGCAGGGCTCAGGTGGACCATGTGTTCTTGTGGCTGCCCTCTCCTCTGAGCCCACCTGGGACACCAGGATACGGAGGCAGCGGGAAACTCAGGAAAGCAGCAGTTATCCACCTCTGTATCATCCAGTTGGGCCATTTTGTTCGTGTTTTGTACTACTGCTAACATTTGCATAGATGTTAAAATCTGGACTGTTTGGCATTTTTTTCCCCAAAATTACTCTTTTTCTCTTATGTTTTCTTTTTTTTCCCCCCGTCTTGTTCTATGAAAGCTATTTCCAGTGAATGTTTCCACTTATGCCATGTTTTCTTGCCAGTCTCATTTATTTGAATATACAGGGTCTAAATATGGGGGCTAAGCTTCCTGACATTGCCCCCTTTAGTCTCTCGGTATTGAAAACTAATACTGAGAATCTGAAAGGATGCATCAGGGCTGTTACTGAGGGAGCAGATTGCTGATGTGACAGAATCAGCTGCATATGAAAAGGTGATATATGGAACGGAAAGTAAGTTAGATGAATTTGAAGGTATTTGTAATCTATTCTTCAGCTGCATCAGAAGAGATGTCCTGAAATATGATAGAAGATAGTGGCAAGAGGTTGAAGGGTGAATGAAAGCTTTTGTTTCAAAAGGTAATAATAATAACTTATCTCCCTGCTTTTCTGTTGCCGTACTTTCCTTTGTTTTTCTTCCTCCCTGGGAGATAAGGATAGGCTGCAGTTATACATGAAAAAGGAGTGAAAGTCATGTAAATTTTTCTGTACATGTGTTCTGTTTGCAAAAAGACAGACTTAGAATCTGATGAAAAAGAGCAATAGGAAGACAAATAGGCATGTAAAAATCCATCTCAGGCAGCAGATATATGCAACTTTCTGGAATCTAATGGTGACAAGAGCGTGTATTAAATTTCTACTTTTCAGTTGATCTGATACAGGTGCAGCAATTACCACAGACCGATGTCATTAATTGTAATGTTCTGTAGGAGTAATCAATGAACTCTGTTTCCTGAAAACAGTTTCACCTTTGCGCTATTAGTACTATAATGAAGAGGGCGCAGTACATACTTACATAAAGAACTTAGAATCTATTAGCACCTGTGCTGAACAGTAAAGCTGCTGATACTTTGCATGCAAATTGTAGTCATCATCTGAGAAGAAGCAGAGTTCATAGGTTCAATATTCTCTCACTCTCAGTCTCCTATGTCAGCTATGTCTTAACCAGCTGGGGGCAGAATTACATTCTGGAAATTAGTGAGAAAAAAGGTTAAAATTGAAAATCTACTATTCCTGCATCTAGCCTCACCATTTATATGTTATAAGACAACATGAAAAATCCCAGCAAGTATAAATGATGTCTGATTTCGCATTATATTTTTAAAGTGTCAGTGCTCAGGTAGGTTTACATTTGACAGGTGATTTAAATACTTCACAACGTTTCTATAGCCGTAAGAAAAAATCTTATCAGGATAGAAACTTGACGAAACTATTCATTTTTGTACTAATGCAAGAACCATTACTACTGTTTTTGACATGCAGATATATGAGGCACTATATTAATCTGCATAATTTTTCTAAATATTTAATTGTTTGAGGATATTTCAATGACTGCTCATTTATGTTGTTTTTACTATATTTATCTTCTGTACTGATTCTTGAATGTTATGCTCTGAATACATACCTGATTACGACTGGTACAATCTTAACATAATGCTGAGATGAACATATCTGTATTTCTGTAAATCTAAGTTTACTTTTGGCAAAAAACATGGTGGTTTGTTTTTTTTTTCTTCATACCAAAATAATGCTGTTAGTGCCTGCAACAAATATATGGCTTCAGCTATTTGACAAGCTCCGTCACTTTTCCCCTCACTTCTATCTCAAAAGAAGCAGTTGTGAAGGTCTCTATGTTCAGTTTTTGAACATTGTGAAACTGTTCTCTGTGTAATCCTGTATGAAATAATATTAAGATGGGCCTGTTGTTAACATTGTGACACAGGGAGGAGACCTAAAAAATTACAACTGTAGACCAGTAGAGTAAAACAGTAGGCTGAGTTAATGAAACACAATTAAGAAAAGCACACAAGGGAAAAAAAAGCCATAGTACTCCTATGGACAACTAATGTTCTGCATCCCTGGCTCACTTCAACAGTAGGTCCATGATAGTTTCCTTATGGGATGGTACCATGAGTGTTTCACACATTAGATCAGTTTCATTCCCGGTTGTGCAGACTAAGCAGGTTTAAAATATGGGAGAAAATTCACCCTCAAGAGTATAATGACATAAAAATATAATGAAATAAGAAAGTCAGTACCATAATGAAAGTAGATTGAAATTCTGACTAGACTAAGGTGAAACTTCTTCCATGTTATTTGTTTATGAGTATGGACTACCACACTCAAATCTTCACGTCAGGTTTTCTAAAACATGAGAATCTGGGCTTTTGCTTTAGGCCAGTGGAGATAAGAATAACCCAGAGAATTGGGATTGTCTTCAAACTTTCTCAAAATCCAGCAATTTTCAAATATTTCTGAAAATTCAGGAACTTTTGTTTGGGCTTATATTTTGCTAAAAGTGTATCTCTTCTACATCTATGAGAAACATAACATGGAGAAGAATACTTCACAGATACAACAACTGGTTGTCTCAAATGACTTTTTCTCTTTGAGATTTTCAAATCAGTGATATACAACAGCACTATGACTGAACCACAGGATTTCTTAACGTCAGAGTAGACTGGCTTTACTCTATGAGGAAGGCTGTCTTGTCAAGATGTTACTTTAGGGAATAAAAAAAGGGTTATTACTCTGGGCTCTAATTTTCAAAATTACTCAACTTTGGCCTGACTCTGCCTCCACGGATGCTGAAGTAGACGATCATGATCACTTCTGGATAGTCCATTATCCACCAGCTATTATCACTGCATTCAACTAAAAGAAAAGCCAAACCGATATAGGGTGTATTAGTAAACAAATAAATGGAAAATCACAAAGATCAGTCATCTTTATTATAGTTGTGGCCATGTGCTTCCTAAAGGCCTGTGTTTTGAGCCTGGAGCAAAGGCAAAGTCTACCTGCAGTGACCCAGGAGAAGACAATGATCTGAAGCACGCCTCCGTTAGGCCAGCAATTATCCATTTTTTTACTCTGTGCAAGGAAACTGAGCCCATGAAATCTAAAGCAGCCAACCTGTTCTGCAGCTTAGGCATTACAAATAGTAATCTCACACCAAGTTTTCACTTCTTCTGTAACTTTCTCTGTTTTCCTTTAGAGGAAACTAGGGCAGTGATTTAGGTCTTTCTCTCTTATCTCATCAGCTGTCTTCATGAAACCAGTAGGAATATCATTTTGGAGATTTTTAGCCCTCAAGTTCAAATTGGCTAATGGTTCAGTCTTTTGTTGAAAGGAAAGTAAAGGGGAGAGAAAAGAAAGATGGAGAGACAGACAAAACAGTTACATAAACCTTATTTCCATAGGAAGCCAAGATAAACTGTCTTTATCTGTAGGAATAGTAAGGCCTAGTTATGTAACTCTTCAGCTTTTTGAAGAGGTGATAAACTGTTCCTAATTAAGCATTCAGCTACAGTCCCATTATAAGACTTTTCTTCCCCTCTCCAGCAGCTCAATAATAAATAAAAAAAAAAAATATGGTAATAACCCCACCCACAAACCCATAAAAATCTCTTTGCATTCACGTTTTTAGGGTTAAGACTTACTGACAACTAGAGTACTTTATGAAAATTATGATTAAATTAAGTAAGTACTTTTTAAGATTAAAAGACTTAAAATAGCTTATTTTTAAAATATTTGCAGTGTCTATTGTTCCTTTGTATCCATTTCTCTGTCCAACAAAATCACATAATACCACAGAGTTTGAAACATAAGCAGATTTCAATACCAACTGTGCAAGAGTCAGTTTTAGGGGCAGGAACAGTAAAAAGTTTAAGAAATATCTCTATTTGAAAATCGAGTGATTTCTCTGCCTGTGAAGGTGGCAAGGCAGGAAAAAAAGCCCCAGAAAACAAAATACTTTCGTTATCAAGCTCTGAATTGCACCGGAGCATTTCTGAAGCCTCTTTTAAGAGGTCCCACTTCTCTTTAAAATGCCCCAACAGAAAGCCATTTTCCAAGCAGAATCCAGAGGAATTAGAGGGCAGCGATTTCCTGATGAGGTGGCAGAGCTGGGGAGGGAACCCAGATCTGTGTGTCCTTCTCACTTGGCTGCTTTTGTTGGCAGCAGCTTAGGAAGCTGAACTACCCGTGTGCTTCTCTGCAGACTGCACGCACTGCGATAGCCAAAACTCATGAATGTTCTTCGCGGTGTTTCATTGTGCCTTGTAAAAGACGTGGTGAGTGGGTACCTCGTTAATACTAAGGGATGCTGGGTTTTGTTTTGCAGCAGTCATCAGCTGTGACTTCCATATAGGTAAGATGCTGATTTCCATGTGGTGCTGTGCTGCTGTGATTTATTAGCTTTCACCTGGTCTTACCTTAGTAATGGGAAAATTAAGCCCTTATGTGTTCTCACATGATATTTTCTTCTGTTCACATTGTGCCTTTTGCACTATCTCAATTTAATTTGCCTTGACTTATATTAAGGTTTTCTTCCAAAAGCCCTTTCCTATAGACCAAAGCAATGAATTCAGAGTGAGGAAGGTTAGACATCATCTTTTCACTCAGAGAAATAGATCACAGAAAAGGAAGCTTTTAAAATGCTACTATCCATCTCTTTACCTGATTAGTATATAAAGAACATAATACAAGAGTAAGGGCTGAAGAGTTAATCTCTTACATTAATCTTGCCCATTATGTTATATTAAGTAATCTCTTCCTCAAATGACTATACAATGCAGTACTACTAGTAAAATAAATTTCACATCAGGATTTTATAAGTAACATAGCGCTTGAATAATTTTCTTTATTTAACTCCATGACAAAATTGTATCCCAAACACTACAGAGACATCTGCTCTGAAACTTCCTCAAACTGGTGGGATTGGCAGCTCTCTTTGCAGCCAAAACATTCAACAAAAAGATTCCTCAGTTTTCCCTCATCATGCACAATTATGAGTTTTGACTTCAAATTCTTATAATTACAGTATTCTGGAAAGATGTCCTAAATATATATGTTTCCCAGCTTGACTGTGTCTTCAAGCAAATTCTCTTGTCTGAGGTGCTTGGTAAAGTAAAACTGAATTAGTGAGAGAACAATAAAGCAAGTTACAGTGTTTAGATACAATAACCAAAAATAAAGTCAATTTAATCTTCCAAAGTAGGACAGCTTTTCAGTGTATTCGTCACTATGGAGATTTAACAGTTGATTCCAACTTGCATTTTAATAGCAAACTTACATAATTGTGAGTCCTGGTGTGGTACTGCTGAGTGTATTCAGGCTGGAATTACTAGTTAGACAGATCCTGCTCGGCCTTGTAGTTAAAACATGCTAATAGTTTACACATGTGCATGACAGTTTTTAATAACCATCTTTATAATCATCTTTGGATTTCTCTTTTTTTTTCCTAACTCAACACTATCTAAAAGAGCAAATCAGTATTAGTGGTCAAGGCTGGGGATTAACAAGCAAGATTCTTGGGGGTTAGTTTTTTTGGTTTTTAGCTAGTTGTGCCAATGAGGATGAGCAGACGTTTTTGCAACATACATTTTAAATAGACACTTTTTATTCATTTATTTGTTTGCCTATTTATTTGTTGGTAGACAATATATTTTCCTGGATGTGTTCAAAGATGTGCATGAGGAAAAAAAAATTCTCCAAAGCACTTAAGAGATTGCTGAGTACTCAAAACTGGGAAAGCATGTGGGATATTTTTTGTTTTGACTGAAAAATTATTTGGTTTTGGCAGTATTTTTTGCACGTGCCCTCTTCATTTCTACACGTTTGCTTTGTAACCCGTTCTAGTCATCCCATAACGCGAGACAAATGATTTCCTTTAAATTGTCTGTGCCTCAGTTTCCCCAGCTGGGGAATGGTTGAGAAAAATCATTTACTTCCCAGGGTGTTGGGAGGCTTAATTAAGTGTTTATAAAGTACTTTAAGACTTCTGCATGAAATGCATTATGGATGTGTAATGTAACATTATTATGCATGTATATTGCAAATTATTTTTTATCTCTGGCAATTTTCCATTACTTTAGAAAATTACTCTAATCTAAAATATTGGCCAAATAGACAGAATTGCTTCAATTCCTTTAGTAAAAGTTCAATGATGGAGTCATGTTGACTTTTATCTTCAACAATCTTCCCTTAGAGTTTCCCAGAGACACAGAACTTGAGCCGTGCTTCTAATTGTTGGCTTCAGGCTAAAACTTTTGATCACTTTATTTCTGCTACTTTCCGTTAAACTCACTGAATGAAAAGGCTTGATAACATTTTATACTGTCTAATTCTTTATTTTGGGGAATATGAAAGATGAATTTGACCTTCTGAATTTTTAGTCTAAACTTTGGTAACAGGGAGCATCCTCATTCTTGTTTTCATTCATATTAATACTGCATCTATCTCTTTTGCCCTGTAAAAAGCTATTAATATTGTTCTATTAACCTCTTTCTAAGTAATAATGACCTTTCCCCTGAAAATGCAATTATTGGACTTTTTTCCCATAATAAATCTCATTTATTAGAAAGTTTGGCCTTGTGCACTTTGTTCTCTGCCATTTCCTTAAAAAGATCACGCTTTATTTTCAAATAAGTACATTATTTTTATTCAAAAAAATATTCTATAATGCATGCACTTGGTCATAATTTGAGAGAAGGTGATGGTTGCCTGGTTCAACTGTGTCTCTGCCTTTAGAAAGAAAAAGGCTGTTGTGACAGTGCTCTGCATTCCTCCATCCCTTGACCGTGGTCTGGCTGCTTGCAGCTGTAGTATCCTCTGTTTTGCAAAGAATTGCCAACCAGGTCAGTTTGGCTCTTGCTAACATCCAGTCCAAATGGTCTCTGCTTGGTTAAACAGAGGTCCTATTCCCTTTCTGCAGTGAGTGGTGTTTTTTGAGGTGTTAGCAGGCAAGTTTTCTCCAGTTGAGGAAGGAGGAGAAATGTGTGACCCCTCCTGTTGTGTGTGGCAGTGCAAACTTCTGGGGAGACAGGAGGGGAGGCAGGAGAAAAGCTCTTATTGCATTCCTGCTCTTTTAGATGGTGGTTTTGTCAAGGGAGATGATGAAGACATTTTTCTGTGTTCTAAGGATCACAAAGGTACTAAAAGCATCTGTAACCTCTCCACATCCTCGATGAAGGATGCTACATCCGTGGCTGTAGCAGAGGGATTTTTTTTTCACTCTGGTAAAACAATGCTAAAAAGCCGTGCAGAAGAGCAGCTTTATTGTCCTGGTTCTCCTCCACTCCCCACCCTCCTCTTGTTGGAGACGTTTCCAATTGCTTGAGGTCAGAGAGAGAAGGAAGGTGGTGGCAACTCCCTTTCCTTGGCCATTTTCTTTCCTAGTTATAAAGGATCCTTAAAAAAGAAATGTGAAAATCCGTATAGGTTTCCCTTCGTAAGTAGACAGAAAAAACACCTATAACCACATGTAGGAGAAGAATAGTTTTGTGGTTATAGCTCTAGGCTGGAAAAAGGAAGAAGTGGATTCAGAGTCTCAGTGTGTGTGGTTTTTCTTTGTAAGCACAGTCAAAAAAAATTATTTTTTTTTTACAGGACCCATTACATTAGAATACAATTTTCTTAAAACAGGCACTGAAATAAAGGCAGGCATCACAGACTGTACATTAGAAATTAGAAAGTGAGGTTCATCTTTTTGAGGATTCCCTAAGAAAGACAGAAAATGGGTGTAAATTTTGTAACATGGACAGAGAGAATGTCTCACCATGTATTCTCCCCACCCATATCCCAAATTAATCAGACATACTACCAGGAATGTTAACGCTAATGGTTTCAAGCAACAGAAAAAGGACTTTGTACCATGTAGTTAGGTAGACATGAGCTATACCATATGCACAATTTTAAGAGAAGAATTATTTTTTTAAAATTTGTTTTCGAACATTCATTTGACCTGCACTCCTTGGAAAACCACATCTTCTTTACATTTCCCGGCTCTGTGACTCATCAAAATGAGCTGTGTTAGTCACATCAAATGATGTGTTTCATAGAATAAGACAGGAAAAGCAGTACACTGAGTCATCGTCGCAGGGAGGGTGGCTGCCAAGCCGCTATCGGACAACGCAGGGAAAAGCAAGCATATTAAGTGACTGGGGTCACAGAAACACAGCCCAGTGGCAGGAAACTGTTTACAACCAGGTGAACGTGAGCCACCTCTTCTTTTGAGTCTGTTTTTTTAAGGAAGTGAGACATGTGCTATCATGATGTTTACCTGTCTGTCAGCTTCTGTCCCCCCAGTAACTTTGTAAGCCATTGGCCACTTTCAGTCAAATTTGTTGAAGTGGTAGAGGTCTCAGAAATACGAATTTCTTAATGCATTTCCTAAAAGCTGTTGCTCTTATCATGTTTTTTGCACCTTCCTGAGTGAAGGGCTGTAATGCTGGCTCCTCCGTCACCTGCTCTGTGCTGAGCTGGCCATCACCACATCTGCCCTGGCCAGGCTGGCAGTGCTCGTAGGGCTCTCAGCCCAGCACAACCCATCCCACTCCTTGCTCTGCAGTCACAGAAGGATGGGGGAGTGTTACACAGCTGGGTTATCCTTATGGATTTGGGAGAGGAAGTGGAAGAATGAGGTGGCAGCAGAGACTTTGTGTGGTGTGACACAAGACCTGGTGATGATACTGACAGAAAGAGGTGTAGAAATAGGGAATTGCAATATAAAGCCACTGCAGACCAGGTTTCACTTCACAGAGTAACTTGTTTATAAACCAAGACTCTGTGCTAGGTATCTTTTGAGAGCTTTTTTCCTAGTCAAAATCTTTCAGTTCTGTCTAGGTTCAAGAAAGTACTATATTTTGACTTACAACCTACCTTTGAGTGCGCAGGTTATGCTCCTTGCTAGAGACTTCAATTTCTGCTTCAGCTCCCTTCGAAACGAATGAAGGTTGATGCAACGGTACTGTCTATCTGTCTGCCACCCCCAAAGTCAATTGAAAACAAGGCCCAATTTTGACAAACTTGATTGAGGAGTGAAAGTCCGTATTGAAATTCCTGTAAGTTTAATGAAAATGAGTAAGTGGCTACAAAAAAAGTAGTTTATGCTAATTATCCCTCAGCAAGCCAATTAGTAGACGTGTACTGGCTAGCTAAACAGCCTGCTCGTTATTCCAGAGTACCTATAGCAAGAATTACCTTTTGCTTGCTGGGGGTTACACAGGATGGGAAGAGACTAGGGCTGATAGATGAACTGGGGTTATTCCGACAGGGGAAATGAAGGATATAGGATAAACATGTGTAAGAAATGGGGATTTCATTTGTCCTATTTCTACTGAAATATCCTGACTATTTTTTCAAAGCTTTAACAATATTCTTTATGCAGACTTTAAAATTTGTAAAGGGGAAGAATGATGACAGAGATTATCACAGCACACAATTGTTTCCTTTTTTTTTTCACCCCGTTGATCCAATTTTAACATTTTTTAACTGTCCATAATCTCTGGATTATTTTTTAGGCTGGTGATTTTCACAGATTATCATGTTTCTTATTAGGAAAGCAACAAATATATTTCACCTGCTTCTCCTTAATTATTTCTATTTTTTAACAAACTCATGAACAACAAGTTAAAATTTAGCAATTCTGTTATTGTAGCATGTTGAGGTGGATTTGATTTTCTTCTCATTACTGTAAATTTGCATATCTCCTCAACAGGGCTGAGGAGAAAGAAAGGCATGGGAGCACATAAATACTATAACAATCTGGACTCAAAAAATATAGAACTATGAGTTTTCATGCTAAAGAACCACTGTTGGTATATGAGTCAGTTACCAAATCTAACTCATATTCCTCATTTTTTCCCTAGTAACTAATTCTTACCTCTAATTTATTTGGTAGGGATTTTTCTATGCTCTGCTTTGTCTTTCATACTGTTGCTGGGACAGACTGGAATTATCATCTGTAGAGTGTGCCACAACAACTTACATTGGCATACCGCGGCTTTTTTCATAACAGCATCTATTATTATGATCTGTCATAATCTGTCATAGCATCCCATTCATTACACAGCTCATATTTCTAAATTTTATGTGTGACAAAGATTTACCAAATTGTTTCCTTAATATAGGCATTTGGGGGGATACTTTTCATGGGGTTTTGCTGCTGGAAGTCTGTATTCATAGGGAAATACCCATATTTCATATTTTTGAGGTTAGTACTTATAAATATGAGCACGTTTATGTTTCATTGTAATGGCACAGAGGATGAGAGGGATAGGTGTTGTATTCCAAAAGTCTGTAGGAGATGGGGAAGGTTTTGTTGCATCTGCAGATCCAGTTTGCAGGTACTGCTCTTTAACTGGTTTCTATTCTAGGATGTACAGAATAGGAACCAGTAGCAGCTTCTACCTCCCTATACATAGGTCCGATATTTACAGTTACTAGGACAGAAGGCCTGTGACTGCTCTACTTTCTTTGCAGGCTGACTTATCTTACCTGAAGGGTGAAGCCTACCCTGGAAACCTTGGTGAGAAAGGAGAGCTCTCACCTCCTTTGATGAATATAAGAGGAAAGATTGAGTACAAAAGCCTTAAACATTCTATAGAACCATATGAGGAGGGGGAAAAGTAGTGAGGACTGAGCCACACAGTCCCCAAAGGAAGGACCTCCCCATGTTGCTTTTGTTAGTGAGCCCAAAGAAGGACTGCAAGGACTCTGACTATCTGAGTGTGAAGGTGGTGAGAAGACAGCACTGGCATCCATGACATACTTCACTTTGAGCATAGTTCAAAGGTGTGTTTCCACTAACTTAACTGGGAGCTGTCAGGCACCCTGAAGTCAGTGGTGGGGAAACGCTAACATCCTTTATCTTACACTAGTGTGTTTCTATCATAAGTCATTTATTTTTAAAAATTATTGCAACTTTAAAACAAACATAACAAAAAATACAAAACTCCCATGACTCTCAGCCAGTCAATTTTTTTTTTTTTTTTTTTTTTTAATTTATAGCAAAGAAGAAGAGACTATTAATTCATACTTTTTGAATGTTTGGAGTCAACAATACTGTGATTGGGTTTGGTTCTTGCCTTTTCTATAGATGTTTCTATGTGTTGGTGGTACTAGCAAGGCAGTGTTGGTAACAGTGATGTTCTCTGAAACATTTTCAGTTGGTACAGCTGGCTGCTTTTTCTCACGGACTTAATTTCGTTTGAGTTCTTGGTTGTGTTTAGTTTTGGAAAGTCAGCCTGTGTCTCTAGGAAGGGTCTGCTTTTCACTAATTTTCAAGAGAGACAGCTTAATCAAGTTTGATGTTGCCCCATTCTGACACACACATATGTGCACACACGTCTGCATCGTTGATTTCAAAATGCTTCCCAAACCGCTCATTGTGCCGCAGACCCTACTTATGGCATCCCCACTGGATTTTGGTATAAAATTCGTATAAAAAGAAATGACAATGACACCAAGTGTTTCCCTGACAACTCTTGTTTTGAGTGTATGTGCAGTTGCTGCAGTAATGTCGTTTGGTAACTGTTTTGGAGGGTAATGCCTCCTCCTCCCCACAAATTTCTGACTGCAATATACTATTGAGCAAGCCCAAGCAAATCTGTCTGTGATAATTCACCTTAAATATATTTATTTAATTTCCATCAGGACAGGTCTGCAGCCCTTCTTTCATATGGTACATCCTGGCACACTTCCAGCCCTTGGAAAAGATTATGTCAATACCTGTGAATACGTGCAATACAATAGACCTCCTTAGACTTGCTCCTGCCTGTATCGAAAACTGAACTCTGAATATTTCTCTGGGAACCTCAAACGCAGAGAGTTAGCACAGTAAACAGAGAATGTCTTCCTGCCCCTGAAAGAAAAAAGGAGTTGACTGAGGCAGAGCTGAGAATCAGCTCTACATGGCTCAGAAGAGAGAAATGAAACCAAAGCCTCCTCCAACATATCTCGTCCTAATTCTCTTCTCCCTTTCCAGTACCAAACTGTATTGTCTTAATCTGGGAATGTGATTTATTTGTGAAATATCTAGTGGGTGGCAGAGGTGGGGAGCAAAGCTGCACAAAGCTCCCCAGAGCTGCTGACCGAGGTAAATAGTGTGTCATAACACATTTATCAAATAATAATGGAAACTGTATAAAACGTATAGGAGAAGGAGGGGGGAACCCATTCCCCTCTGGGAAGTTACTGAATATTTCAGCCAGTTTATAGAAGTATGTGTACATGTGTTTGGAAGGGGGGAGGTTTTCCTAGCTTCACCTCTGCAAATAAATCATTGGCCTAGGATGTCTGAGCAGACAAGTGAAATGGATGAGCGCATTACGGATCAAGGAGGTGGTATCCCTGCCTTGGTTAGCTTGAGAGAGACCACCCAAGCACTGTGGGACTAAGATGAGACTGTACATTGTGCCTGTAGAGTTCTGAAAGGCACAGGCTGCAGCCTCTGACGTGGTAGGAAGGTGGGGAATAAAATAAAATTCATGGTATTTCTCAAAGAGCAGGCATGACTCGCCATTTATCTGAGATGGCTTTGTTGCTTATATATCTTTTTTTACCTTTGATTGGACTGCCAGCATAGATAAAATGAAAAAGAAAAAAAAAAAGAAAAGAAAATAATGGCAAAGGAATAATAGTTATGCCTATTTTGGAAATAAATTGATGTTTAGGTGCAATTTAAAAAAAAGGAAAAATATATTAATGATGTGTTATGTACTGTTTTCATCGTAAACCACTAGTGACTTTCAGAATACAGAAGCCGAAGTCTGATGCTTTTATTGACACTGAGAAGGATCTTGCATCACAACTGGTCTGTTGAAGTCAGTGGGAATTACTTATGGAAAGAGGTAGCCATTCCACATGAATAAGGCTTGCAGAATGTGGTTGAGTCTTACAAAAAAATACAGAGTTAAAAGGAGCCTGACAGAGACAATATCCTTATAAATACATGTATAGTTACAACTTGCAAGGGAGAAGGAAATCTGAGTTTTGGTATTATCGTCTTTCACAGGAAAACCTCTGAGAGTGCAGCTGATCACCTTTTTATATTTACACATGGCAACAGTGATTGAAGCCTTATCAGTCTACATATAATAACAAATTAGATGAATTCTGGGCTGTAAGGAAAGCCAGCAGGAATTAAAAGTCAAAATATGAAAGGTGTCTCTATAGAAAAATATCCTCTTTTTTAAAAAAAAAGAAAAAAACCTCTTGAGATTTTTCTGTTATATTCTAAGATTTTCTAATTAAAAAAAACCAAACAAACTAATTGAAGTAATGCTAGAACCTTATATTTACCAAAATTTACTTTCTCTTATAGCAGACAATCTTAAATTGTTTTAGATTTATTTTAAAACTGTTCCTGCAAAACCACGTTTTTAAAAAAATATGTTTCCCACCCACGGAATTTTTCCAGCCAACAACATTCACAGGCAGATGTGGGCCCCAGTGGTCAGCCATTGGTTTGGGCTAGGGATCGGGCCAGGAGTTGTAGCGTGAAGCCTTGGGGCAGCTCACCTTTAGCACTAGTCAGGGGACTCCATGACTACAGAGGGGTGATGCTGGTGGTTTGTAGACACTCTGCCCCCCGTAACCAATATCCCAGTGGGGTGTCAGCTATGTTGCTGGCAACGGGATCTTCAGGGTGACGTAGGAGGCTGAAATGCTGAGCACATGCCATCACTAAAGTTCCTGTATCACGTTTCTCAGGAACGGAGAGGTTAACTCCCCACGTTCAGGCCAGATTTCAGCTTCAGCATTCATATTGTGCCTACCTAAATCTCCCCTGAAGTTTTGATTTGATACAGTATCGTTCATTTAGTGCCTTAAATGGTACAGTGCAATGTTGCTGCCCTCAATGTTGAACATCTGCTCTGCTTCAAAAGTTGCTGAGTTTTGCCTGAGAGAGAAGAGATTATTTTCTTTTTTTTTTTTATTTTTAGTTTTAAGGGGAACTAACTCAACTGGAGCTCCAGCTATCCCTGGGCAGGGGCTGAACAATTGGTGCTTGTGCTGGAGAATAAGGCTGCAAGAGACTGGAAAGAATCCTTCTCCGCCCAAGGGCTTAGGGCACCCCAGCAACTGATCTACGGCTTGTACTATAAACTGTGGGCTATAGTCGCAGCTGTGATCTCTGCATGAGGTTTGCAGCCCATGGATCTACCCCTGCTGTGTTCCCAGCCTGCTTACAGCATCTCTCTACGTTCCCAGCATGTCCCTGCAGAAAGCATTGCACATCAGGCTGGGGGCTATGTGGGGGCTGCTCCACGGCCTTATCAATTCATGTAGACTACCCACAGCCTGGCCACTGGTGGAAGGGCTCTTCCTTGTCTCAGGTCTATTCTTGGAGGTAAAGGTTGTGTTAGATAGGACTCTAGGTGCTCAGCTACTGTAGTGATTGGCGCTCTGGCTATTAATAAAGAGCTAAAGAAATGCCAGATCTTGTTGAAGTACAAGGAAAATTTCTTATGCATAAGAAAAATTATACAGGGGGTTATTACTACTGAAACTATATGAATGTTGCCATAAGATTTCTACTGCTGATATCTGTAGACTGGGGCTAATTACACCCATTCCTTTAGGAGTTTAGTAGTGTAGCAACTGTACAATGAGAGAGAGGACAGCAGAGAGAGCTGCCCTGAACAGCAGCCGGCAAAGAAGATGGGCGGAGAGGGTGGAGGGATGAGTGTAGACCTGAGGAGGATCTGCGACTCCGTGAATGCTCTTAACCTCTCTGTTCCCGCAGGTAGAGGTTTTCCCACCAAGGGGTCCTTCATAGAGGAACCTTCTTGCTATATCTGCTGGTGCACTTTCCTTGCACTTCCTCGGCTTTCTGTGTTGTATGGCAACCTCAGTGCATGAAATGCATGCCTGGTAATTCTGCAGATGAATTAATATGTAAGAAATGTAGTATTAAAAAAGGGCCAGAAAAGACTGTTGAAAGTACTGTTTAATGCATATTGTTGAAAAAATTCTTGTACGCAGAGAAGACGACGGGTTTCCTTGACATAAAGAATAGACCTCGATCCCATAATTATTTTGGCAGGTGCTTAAATCCCAAAGTGTGAGTTATCCTATGAAATTCAATGCACACAGTGAAACAAAGGAGTGGGAAGGGAGGAGGAAGGGATTACAGATGTTGAGGGAAAGGCAAGAGGGTCTCTCTAAACAAATGGGACTGAAAGAGGGATTGAAGGAGGAAAGGAAGGGCGATTGGTGGATGAGAATAGGAAAGCAATTCAGATTTGAAGTTGAATCAGCATTTGCTGACATGAACGTGACACTAATGGAAAGGATTTGGGAACAGAATAGTTATAAGCTAATAGATTTGTTCTCTTCAAAACATTCTGTATGCAGGTAATAAGGTGTAGACTTTGTTTATAATAACTTAAAGTGACATCTTTTGGTTTCAAAGAGAATTTACAGTCAGAAACAAGGAATGCCACACTTACCTGTTTTTCTTCTTCCTCTTTTCTACCTTCTTGAAATTTATTTCTGGAAGTCATTAAAATTCAGATCCCATCATTTGTAACAAATGATGTGAAGTGTTAGGTACAGTACTTGGAGTATATGTTTGTTAAAATGAAGGAAGAGACTCTTCCAACACTTTGGGATTTTATGAATGATTTACATCTGGTGCTAAAGTTCATAAATGAAACGTGGGAGAACCAGATGCTTCATTTCTTGACTGCATCGTGTCTGCACATACTGATGGTGAATTGAAAACAGGAATGTCTCATAAATCAAGAAAATCTATTTTTGTACTCTTGATTTCTATTCCGAACATCCATATAACACCCAAACAAATGTGGTAAAATTGGTTCCTTGAGAAACCCTTTATGTTTAGTAACAGTGTGGACATGTTAATGAAAAAAAAAAAGGGGGGGGGGAGAAAAAAAAAGAAAAAGAACCAATCTTCAGAATAAAAAATGCTCAGAGATGAGCAACTGTTCTTGGAGATCAGCATCGCAGATCCTTCGTTTAGCAAGAGAAAGACTGAATGGGGCTTCTAGGCAAGTACTGGTAGTTGCACACAGAGCTGAGGTGTGCAATGAGGTGACATTTCACGACTTTTGGCATTGGGGGGCAAAGAAATTAAAAACCAAATTCTTCCTTCACTTACTGATGTATTAACCAAAGGCAGAATCTGGCCCACCATTTGCATATGGAGATTGAGGCTCATGAGCAGATATTTGCAGAGGGCTGAGTGAAATTCAGATTTTGGCTCATTTTTCATCAATGTTTTGCAATGATGCTCTTTGTCTACTCTCCTTTCTTGCAGAAATCTACTGTTGGCCTCAGGATTGTAAGCGATGCTTGTCATTACGATCAGGTGTCACTAAAACCTTTGTAAATGGGTTTTTAAAATATCATTTATCGAATTATAATGAAAGAATAAGCAAAAGGCTATCTGTCTGCAGGTTTGGTTTTTTTAATAGAACTAATAGATTCAAGTTATCCTCCCTCACCCTTCCCACTTCCTTGATTTCATAACAGGTGATTATCCACACATTTTAAATGATTATAATACAATTCCAAAACTACCTGTAAGAAATGGCAGAGTAGCAACAATAAGTGTGGATGACCAAGTTATTCACGAAAAGGTTACCAAGCACCAGCTGATGCGTGGTATCTGCCCATGCATGTCCTCTTCGCCTCCAACAAATGCAGGGTAATTTGGGTGGGCTGAGCCCACAGTGCAGGTGTGCGAGGCCGACTTGACTCACCTTGCATTTGCTGTGGGGGAATGCGTGCATCCAGGCAGTTCTTGCAGCTCAGCAGAAACTTGTTACCTTGTGGTATCTTGTTTGTGTGCCTAAGCCCTGGATGTGCATGCCTTGCTAGTTCTGTTAACAATTGAAAACAAATGTTTGTTTAATTTTATTTACACATCCTACACACAGATTGAGTGTAGGTGTGCTGGCAGAAGGGAGGCTTTAGGAGGGATTTCATAAAGGTGAAGGAAATTGCTCAGCAGCCAGCTTTCAAGGAGGCACCCCAAATGCAAGGAGCAACATGAGACCGTGGAGGCACTCGTGATGGTATCAAGGTAGGCACTGCTGGCGGAGCAGGTGGAGTTTGTGAGGTAGGGGAGCTGACCCCACTTTCAAAGGTAGGTAGGCAGATTGTGTAAACACACCATTAGCTTATGTATTTGCTACTCTGATGTTTCTCTTGTGGAAGCCAGTGGAAGTTTTGCCTTTTATTTCAAGGAGAACAAGGTCAAGTTTTTCTAGGGGGGATATTCCCCTGTTACATGCTGGGCATCGCACCCACTTTCAGGCTGAGGTAGAGTTCCTAAAAGTGATAGAAGTGTTCTGCACTCCTCTTAGTTACCTTCCTGCTCAAAATATGTCCCTAACTAATACAATTTTCTGTATGTCATAAAACACAAAAGAAAGCACTTTTCACGCCAAATATCAGAAAAGCGCTCTCTCTTCTCAACTGCAGAAGTAACAGAAATGATGTGTTCATTTTAAATTCCATTCATGTAGGCCCTAATAAAAGCTATTATAAAATACAATTGTGTGGAGACAAAAAGAGAGATAATATCACTATAGCTCAATATAAAATTTAAGTAATTAAGACATGAAAACTATTACACAATTTACTATGAATGCAATGTGAATAATAAAATATTTAACCATTTCATTTCTTTTTTTTTTTTAATAGTGCCTTTTGAAAATGTTTGAGGTTGCAGTACTGCTAAAGATCTAAATTCCATATTACTTCATTAGATGAGCAGCTGGGTTTTACAGCTAAGTCTTGTATATATTTTTAGATGTCAATGTAAATATGGCACTCTGCCACATAATGGATTCTACATGGAAAATGTCAGTTTCAGGTGATTTTGATGGTGATTGTAAATAAAACAGGACTTAGTGAGTGAACTGTGGAAGTATTTCAACAGTGCAAGCTAAGCAGCTGCATAGTAGTTATGAAATTGTGTAGATGGACTGATGGACCCCAAGATTAAAACAAAAGGATTCTTAAAGGCACTGGAAAGAAAAATATTTTTGAACAGGAGCTGCTTAAGCTCTGCACTTTTCTTTCACGTGATTCAGCACTGTGTTCTGTTCTCTGATGGGTACCAGTAACCCTTTTGGTAAACGGTTGAGAGAAAAGCTCAGTCTAGTCTGTCTCCAGTCAAGTGAATATCATAATTCAGGATCTTTAATAGACACATTATTTTCTTGTGCACTGACATATGTATGACAGTCACAGGCATGTACCGGCACTGCCTAGTAACACTTAGCAACATCTGCTCTATGATCCTGTTCTATCTTTTTACTTCGTTCCAATCTGACTGTGTATGTTTGTCTTCTAGCTCAAATTTGTGGTACACAATTTGCATCAGACCGTGTCTAGGCTCTCCATGGAACAACATTCTCCTGAGCTGTAGGAACTGATACCTCGGGTTGGTGGTTCAGTAGGTGGCACTCTTCCCCTTGGATCAGTCCGAGCAGTGTCCCAGGTGATTCACAGTATGTGAAGCAGTAGTTCTGCAGGAGGGTAGAGGACAGACCCACAGCTTGCACTGCTGGGTGTTGGCACTAGCATTTGTCAGTGCCTCGGCTGGAGTACCTCCTCCACTGGATGCAATCTGCGTGGTCTGGGGAGTGTCCTTGGCTTGTCTGTCACAGCGGCATCTTCCACTCCTGCCCCGTGCAGAAGACAGAAGCAGGGCCTATGGTGTGGACCATATTTTACATCTGGGCAACATGTGCCCTCAGGATCTGGTTCTCACCAAAGACCTACAGAGAAAATGGAAACAAAGCTTAGAGGTCAGTAAGACACAACTCTAATGTCCAGCATGTTGTTTAGGCTGACACTTCCAAAACAAGCTTACTGCTCTTGCTTGGTAAATTTGAGGAGAGCTTGTTTGCTCGGCTTTCAGAAGCCGACGATCTGCAGTTCCATTTGGAGTAATTTTGTAGTTCTCAGACCTTCATCAGCCAGACCTCAGATGTCTCAAACTGGACACCTTTGTTTATAAAGTGTTAACTTTCACTTCACTGTGCCTTAATTTCTTGGCTGTAAAATGGAACCACTAAGACTTACATATTGTGGCTTCTCGGCGTGTGGTAAGGCATGAAAATGTTTGTGATGTGCTTGGCAAAAAAAAAAAAAAAAAAGGAATTGAGCATTGTGCTTATACTTACTGCTATGATGAAGAATGTCTTTATGAAGCTCATCTCCTAGACCTTTGGGTTCTCTGTCTTTTTCTATTGTCATGGCTTGTTTCAGACTGGGCTGAATCCTCCCTGAAGCCCACAGACAATTATAAATATTAAGGAGCAAATATACATGTGTGTACATATGTTTTTGTGTACATATATATAAACTATGTGTGTGTGAATATACTATATTATGATCATTTAAAAAAAGCTGTAACTAGGCTAGATTGGAGAGGCAAAGTCATCACAATCTGTAAGTGAAGCAATGATACATGGCAGGCTCTAATTTTGGCCTATGAGATTTTTGTTTTCATTGTATTTAGTTTTGTACGTCACAATTTCTTCTTAAAATTGCTAAAAATAAATAACACTTCATAAATCACTTAGCTATTTACATGCTTTAAGATCAATCATTAAAACAACTGAGAAGTAGATGTTACACAGGTCAAAGCTTAGAATAGACTTTATAGAGAGGAAGAGTTGCAGGTTTCTGGTTCCTTACTCTCCCCAGTAACTCATCCCATACATAGTTTAATATTTGAGATATAAATTATTCATGAATAGTTTTAGCAATCAGTGAATTAGCCATTCGCAATTAAAAAAAATTGACCTCTTCTTCTTGCATTTAATCTGACTAAAGTCAGTGTCATTGCTGTGTGATTGGGTCTCATCTATTTTTATCTGCTGCAGGAGCTGTTTTGATCCAAAATTGACAAAACCTCCCTAGAAACTTGAAAAAAAGAAAAGGTAAGTCATATATATGTATATATAAAAGATATAAATATATATATATGATCAGACCAGGACTCGGCACATTGTGTGAACTACATTATTTCCACGCTGCCTGCAATAGTGAAGAAAAAAAACTGACTCTTCACACATGGCAAACTTTTTAGAGAATGCCACACAGAAAGAGAACGTAAGCCATCCCAAAGAAGAGTAATCCTTTTGCAAAACTGCCAGGAATGTCTAGAAAGCCAGATCATACTGACCAAACATGCTGACATGTCTTTTTGGAAAAGCAATGTCATTTTACAGTAGATGACTCTTCTGCATCTTTACCAAAATAGGGCCTGAAATGAAAGGTTTGCTTTTAGCATTTGACTTGAAAAGAAATTAGAAACACTCTTTGAAGATGTTTAAAAGACATTAACAATTGATCCTGCCAAATATCCTGTTCTCCATTTTGCCAATACGGCTTTGCTTCACTGCCTCACTTTTTTTTTTTTGTCAGACCCAAACTGCTGACAGAATGTCACTCTAATAGGAAAAGACATCATTTGGAACAGTTATTAATATAAAAAAAGACCATGTTAAAAAAGGGTTAGCCATCAAAATGGCCAGGTTCAACAAGACGCAAGTAGGGTTGCATTATCTCCCTCCCTGGAGCACATGTGTGAAATTATGAAGCTTAGAAGGGGGATATGCATACCTTTTTTCACTTGGTCATTCAAATAGTTAATTTTTTATTTTTTTTTTAAAGCATCTATAAAATCTTTATCTACTATAGCTTTGATTTCTTCCTGTTTTCATAGCTATGAGAGGGTAAATATTTATTCATATATATTACATTGTGGAAGAGATGTTAATTACAAAAGGCTGCACGTTACCTTCTGTATTAGATAGGGGTGGGAGGTCATCCCACACAGTAATGGATAGAGATGAGGAGTGTGCACGGAGTGAGACATTGAAGGCATTGTTTAGAGAGACAGGAGAACAGAAGGAGAATTTGGAGTAACAAAAACTGATGTGGACAAGATGTCATAGAGAAAGCATGGCCAGTTATGTGAAAAGCTGTTGAGATGTCCCAGGGAGAAGTAAGAAGATTCACACCTTGAAATTTGACTAAGAGAAGAACAGAAAAACCTTTAGGAGAGTTTTCAGTGGAGCACAGACTGAAAATACGATTGAATAGGTTCAAGAAGTAGGCTACAAGAAATTAATACAGCAGGAAATTGTAGATGATGTAGACAGATAGAAATTCAATAAGCTTGGCAAACGAGGGAGAAGCAGGCTGGATCCTAATGGCAGAAGTATATAGGACAAAGCATGGACATACTAAAGCTAAAAGAGACTTCTGGCCATATACTTCATCATAATTACCATAAATCAGTGTAAGGGATTTTAGTAAGAGCTGATCATGCTCCCATCAAAAGTTCTCATCTTGGGACTCATTTATGCTCTGGCTTCTCCCTTGAAATTTCTGTTCTGGAAATCCTGTAACAAAATTTGTCTTCATTTCCTATTAAGTTTATTAAATAAGACAATTAAGAAGTTTGAGTTTATTGCTGGGTAAAAAAATAATAAATGTTTTCCATCTATACTAACGAATTCTTAAAATAAAAGGAAAATATTTTGTTAATTTTATATTGGTTTTTTTTGCTAAGCCTGTAAATGCAAAACTTTTCCCCCTGTTCATCATTTTAAAATGGTAAGTAATATGGAATTTAATGTATTTAGAAGATAAAATGAAATTCAAATAAACAATAGCATAAAACATTCATCTTATTCTCAAGCATACACATCTCAGTTAGTAAAAAGAGATCATTTCTGTTAATATTCTTGTAACCATCCTTTTCCTACTCTTGTCCTGTTGCACTGGAATGGGAATCTATATGGTGGTAATCACTGGATGATTTTGAGAACCTTACTGGGAAGGAAAAATGCACTTTTGGCCAGCAACACTGTAGCTAGCTCCACCCGGACAGCTTGCCCGCTTTCAAGCTTGACAAAGTGCCATATTATGCTTTCAATGTCCAGTTAGCTTAAAACTCGAATCCAGGAGCTTATGCCTTGTGTTTGTAAGCTGGTGGGCCAGCATTCAAGACAGAATTCACATTATGTGTTCCACAATGTGCTGTGTCAGTGCTAAGAGTCCTGAGCTGGTACATCCTCTAATTATCTTGGGTTTGTGCAAAAGTTAGTCACAGAAGTGAAACCTGTGCAGACAACCCCCTCCTCACTTACTTTGCTCAATCTTATAAGTGACACTAACTATCAGCTTTGCTTCCAGAGGATTTCCAGACCTCTGCTGTTTCTTTTTGGTCTGCCTGTCTTTGTCTGTTATTTCTCTCTAAGTCGACATATTCAAAGCAGAGCCAAAGAATGCAAAGATTATCCACTTCCAAAATCTTCGCTCCATGGACAGACCCATATAGCATCTGCTGATGAATGACAGCTTATTGTTCATTCCCATTACAGTAAAGTGTAAATCTACTGACTGTGGCTAGGGAAACTGGAAGCTTGTTTGCCCTATAAACTTTCTCAAGTGCCTGCTGGAGGCACAGTGTGTTTCCCCAACCACCGTGCTTCACTAGCAATCTCTGAAAATGCAAACCAAACAAATAATCCTAATGCATGTAGCATATAACAGGCAGGAAGGATATGTTTTAATGTAAATTGAGTTAAAAGTTCTCAGGCTGAATTGCCTGAAGTGGTTAGGAGTTAGCTGATGGTCTGTAATAGCTGCTCAGCCTTTTTCTTGCTTCTTGGTGCAGACAGCATCGATTGGCTGGGCTGATTATAGCCCTGCATGTCAAAAAGGTGCAAGTTGTTCTTAACACTAGAAAATCGGCTCTTGCGTGAACAGGCTTAATGCATGATAAGCTATATGGTGTAGACATAAATTTTGTGCGCTTGAAATTGAAGTGAACTTTACTTGTATGACATATCCATGTAGATATGGCCAATAGCTGTTAGAGTCTGTTGCAGCTCATATTTATTGCTTGTAGTTAAAGTAAAAATTAGTGCCATGCGATTTTATTCAATTCAGGGGAAAAAAAAACTAATTGTCCTTCTGCCAGAGTTTAAGTGCTACATTTTTTCATTAGAATTTAACAAATGTTCATCTTAAAATAGACTGACAATGGGTCAAACTGTTCCACTTTATCTGTTATGAACTTAATATTTATCAAAGCTAGTACTTGCTCCTCCCAGAGCAATTTGTATTTTCACTCCTGGATTTAACTATCAAATTCTCCTTTGAAACTACTGTTTAACAGCCACAGCATCCTAAAATATTTGAAAAAGATCACAGCAACAGTCTTCCACTTTCACCTGCTGCACACAATATGTTATGTAGATGCTTTGGGGCATTATTGCTGTTTATAAATGTTTATCTCTAATGTAGGAGAAGTGTTGTCTTTGTATGGAATATTCTTGAAGAAGATAGCTCCTCCCTTGTCCGAGATACGATATCCCGCTTTATTTTGGCTAGCAATGACCATCCCATGAATGTGTGTGAATCAAAGTCAGTTTGGAGTATAAACTAAATATTCCTTCTCCCTTCAGATTTGTATTCTGCTTCATCACTTGCAGGCCCTCATCTTGAATAGGGACTCTTCTTGCTGTTGTAATATAACTAATGGTAATACTTGCGGAGTTAGGTGCGATCCTGCATGAGAAAAGGGTATCTTAATCTTGCCCTCTCATGGTAAAGTCTATTAAATCCAGGATTTAAAAAGTAGACTAAGCATTGATGGGATTAAACATATTACATATCTTTAAGGAAGGCACACTTATTCTTTAGTGTTTAGTGCTAAGTCTTATGTTGAACTAAATCCAAAAGTGAGATGTAGATTCTGGCATATCTAAAAATGTCGAAAAGGATCTCTTGGTTCTTGCTTTGATGTGGCAATATTCTTTTAGTGCCTGAACAACATCTTGGGTAGAGGTGAAAATGTAACACAGAGCCTTTTAATTTCATTGTGTTATTTATAACAATTATCTAAGTCAAATTAAAAGTAAATGGCTACTAATCTTTGTGTGTATGTGTATGCGTGCCCAACAATTCCTAAATGCCACTAGGAAATTAGAGTAATTTTGATATTAAAATGATTGCTACCACTTTTGTAATAAACTGATGCGACTTTAGAAGTCTGTCCCTGATATCTTTCATGATTTAGACATCACACAAGCTATAATTGTGCTATTAAAGGAAAGAGAGCTAATCTTTTTGCATTTGAAGTAAGCCCTCATCATCAGACCCGACAAAGCCAGACAGATCAAAAAAGAGTAAAAAAGAGCATTTAAGGAAATTAGTACAAGTGTCAGTTAAAAGGTAAAAATTAATGCACTTATTATTGAAATACAGTTGAAACCTACGTTCTTTTCATTTCTTTGATATTGCTAAAGCATAAAACATTCAATTAACTTTCCATTGTGTTTGGGGGGTAGTGGGGAATGGCAAAGCATTGTCAGTGAAGTGTTAGGTGTGTGGGTGGTGTGTGCAAGGCAAAAATGATTAGATATGAGCAGAGGGTACAGCAAAGGCTTTTACTTTGCAGTTGACAAAGCCAGTCAACTCCTTTAGTGTGTTCCAGGACAATGTTCCTGCATGTATACTGCTTTTCCTAAAGATACGGTACTGAGCCTCTGAGAAGGTAGCATGCATTCCTTTCATCCTCACCAGGGAGTATTCATTTTCCTGATTATTATCATCTACGTCGTTGAAACTTGCATGGTTGTGCACCTCTTTCCTAATAAAAAGTGAATACAGATAAATTGATAATATTTTGGACCACTGAATAATAGTACTTTGCAACATAAGTGAAATAGATATAATTCGTACTCATTCTCGGCCATAAATATGAATTCCCATGGCTATATTCTTTTATTCTTTGAAAGCTGTTACTAAGAGTGCTGATTTGTAAAAACTGATTTAGGATATTTCAAAATATATCCTTGATTTACAACTGTTACATGTTGGCAACAAAGCAGCAAATAATTTGTAGTAATGCAGTAGTTTTTCCCATCCTTTGTGCTGTTTAAAAGGAAAGCAGCTTCTTGTTTTTATTCTTTCTTTTTTTTTAATGAAAGCACTGTAATGATGTAAAATGTATAGAGGGAAAATTTTAAAGAATCATACAAAACAGGAATCCCTCTGAACCCATTCAGCTGGCTTGTTAACAAACCCTTTCTAATATATTGATGAAGATGTTTTCTCTCTAATTCCACCATCCCTACATTTTAGTTGAATTTCAGTAATATTAAGATGATGCTGTAATGTTCAACATGCTTTAATTAAAAGAAGTATTTGCTAATTGGCATAAAATATCTGTGTGATTATTTTTCCATATATTTACGATTTTGCAATAAGAGAACAGCTGCTAAATATTTTCTTACATGCTGATTCCACTTAATCAACATTCTTCTTAATGGAGGCGACAAAAGTTAGAAATTGTGTTTTACAAATGTGTTCCATGAAAACATCAGCACAATGACAAAGTCCTGCCCTTTGGGGTACAAATGAGCAGGTTTACCGCAAAATGTTTCTCTATAGATAGGACATAAATCTTAGTTTAAAAATCCTCTTCAATATTGAGCACCTTCCAAGCCAAATGTGTACTAGCACTTAAAGAAAATATTACCAGTTTTAACACCCAAACTCACTTGATGTTTTGATTATTATTCCTATTAATATGCACATGATAGAAGTTAATGCCATACTGACAGATTTAATGCTTTGTAAATGTGCTGAATTAAACTAGAAAGGTAAAAGCAGCCATTACCCTAAGACCTAAAAGAGAGACACTAATCAGCCGGCTTTTTTCCTCCTATCCTTTTTACAGATAGCTGGGAATACAGGTTTTATTTAAAATGCAAGGCTGGAAAAAGCTTAGCCACAGGAAAAAGAAAAGGTCTTGACCCTTAAATATTGATTCCGTTCTATTGATTACAAGAGATGGGGGTGGAAAGACTTTTTAAAAATATAATCCTAAAAAAGCCACAAAGCAGTTTTAGGTAAAAATCAGCCTGAGCTTTGTTGTTTACAAGGCTAAAGAGCTACAAAATAAAAGGCAAAGAGAGGGGAGATC
Source organism: Ibidorhyncha struthersii (assembly GCA_013398815.1). NCBI lineage: Eukaryota > Metazoa > Chordata > Aves > Charadriiformes > Charadriidae > Ibidorhyncha > Ibidorhyncha struthersii. The sequence goes on along the minus strand of VZSZ01005873.1, from coordinate 1,091,169 downwards.
TGCGCACACACAGACTCCAGAGCTGATGTTCAGGCCTCATAAGCTCAGAAGCCAAACCCCTCGCCTCTCTTGGCAGGGGTGCTCTGTCAGTAGACTATGCTGTCCGTGGGAACTGGGATATCCAGCAAGGTCAGGATCTACATTTGCTGGCAAATTCCCTGCTATGGGCAAAGGGGCATGTTGCTAAATGTTCCTTNAAAAAAAAAGGTTATAACCTTGCATCTTGAACTGAACTTTGGGAATGAAGTGGAAAACTGGAAGTTTCAGGGACAAAGAGAAAGACAGACTGTTTAGCATGATGTTATTCAAGGGAAGCTTTATTGAAAGCCCTCAAAAATCCTAGGCCAAGCAAGTCTATGTAGTAAAACTTCTACAAGAAGCATTAAATCTACATGAATCCTGAAGTGCTTGATTTACTTGAGTAAAAGGCTCTGTAATTCTCATTGTGAAAGAATGAACAATTCTGTACATTAGTGGAGAACTGCTCCCTTGCAATGTGCCAAAGCCACAAAGAATTCGCTATAGATACACTGACAAATGGAAACATAAAATAAACACAGAAAAACGTGTAATCCAAGGCAGTAATATATATTTTAACTTAAACCACTGCTATACCCTCAGCGTGTCTACTTTGCTTTTCCACACTGCATAGCTCAGGCTGCTGACAGGACTTTCCCCATACTTCTGCCAAGAAAGCACAAAATGTGCTAGATTGTTTCTTACAGACTTGTGGAATTCTGCAGATAAACTTTCTTAAAGACATTTGAAATATATAATATTTGTTGAAGAACTTCTAATCAACAAATTCTGATCTGTGAAATGAGCAGATGTTCTAGGACCTAGTCTGGAGACCTGCTGTTCTCTGCTGCGTATAATATTCTTGTTGTCTTTTGTGATGTTTCTTTGCAGGTATGCTCTCCTTACTGCACAAGCAAGCTTCCTGTTCACCAACAACCCTGTTACATGACTGTTCGATCTGTCCAGTGAGGAGGCAACAAAGCGTGTAGAGTCAGAAAAGTGAGAGTCAAATCCTATGTTCAGGTGAGATAGAGCTAAAAATTGTGCATATAAAATATGTTTCGGTTTTAGTAATCTATAGAAACTTGTGGAGGCACTCATGAATCTGGGCAGGCAGTGTATCAAGGGTTCTACCACACAGAAGCTAAGCATGAGTGATCTGGAGCAGCGTGGTGCTTTACATGGGCTGATTAAGTCCCACTAAAAAAATTAGTCTCCATAGGGTGACACAGTGTAACACGACTGTACTACTGCTAGTGACCAACAGTCTTAGATATCTCTACGTGACATTCCAACGTGACTTATAGAGAAGTACCCTAAACTATCACGCTAGGTAGTCTGTTCTCATCATGGTGTGCTTTCATCATTGCTCTTGCTTCATTTTTTCTGTCTAAAGACAACTCTGGGTAATATGTTCTCAAATGACTTTGGTTAAGAAGGTCCCCTGGATTTTAAAAGCCACATTTCTTTCCAAATTATTTTTTTCTAGAGTTTTTATTAGTTGCAGTATCATCAGCTAATTCTGCAATCAGTGATCTGCTTCACAATGCAGCTTTAGTGCTAATAAACATGCAAGTAAAATCTTGGTATAGAATCAAAGATGAAATAAAATTATTTAGAGATCTATTTTTTTTTTTAACCAGTGTTTACTTCTGCCTGGTTTCTCCCCCATCGAAAGAAATTTGTGAAGTTTTAAAAGACTAATAATTTCTTTTGTATAACAGTTCAGAAATAGGACTCTTTTGTGTGTGCCTACTAAATTAGGACACCCAGGACAGTAGATTTCATCAATAATAAACTCCCTTTGCAGCAGTTAGTGACAAAAAATATTTCTCAAGGGAAGGAAGTATTTACTTACATATTTATAAACTTTCTCAGTGTGTTTATAAAACTCCTCAGCAGCTCATGCAAAATAAAGTGGTGTATTAGAAAATGCACTACATAATAACAGATGTGAATCTTTTTTGGTGTTTTACCCATCTTTTAAAGAACTAAGATGAGAAAAGTGTAAAAGTCATAACGTGAATTGTGGAGCTCCAGAACTCTTTTGTGCTTTACTTGTTTGTTGAGCTTTGGCTGTCAGTGTCTTCCCTGCAGCCAGCCTGGTCTCGGCAGTCACGTTTATTTCAGGTGCAAAACACCCGGGGTCTGAAGCCGGGAAGAAACTCTCCTGCCCTGAGTTCAGAGAGGTTGGGCCGAGAGGCGGGTGTGATGGGGCAGCTGGGGCGAGGAGCTGCTCAGGGCTGAGATACCTGGCCAGAACGAGATGGCGTCCTCGCTTCAGAAGGGTGTCACAAAAATAAAGTATGCTAAAGACAGCATGCTCAGACATTACAGCTCTGGAGGGGGAACACGGGATCGTTTAAGCACCTTAGGAACAGAAGTCGATTAATACAGACACAACTTCGCTTTCTTTGAAGTCAACGTAAAAGGGGAAAAATGCCCTATCCTTCAAAAGAGAAAGGAATATACAGTGAGAAAATGAAAGGCTGCTACCATGGTGGCAAAGGTTAGCATGGTATTATTGTAACACCCAACGGCTGGGCGTTAGAAGAGGCCCTACAGCCTACTTGTGTATAGCGAACAAGAGTGGAGATTTTAATGAAACCTCTTAATCTTCAGAGACAATTAATTTTCAGAGACCCGGCTTCCTGCTGCTAGGTGCCCAGCCATCCTCTCCCCATATTCCCCCCTGCAGCCTGGCCATGGCCATGGCTGTCTCCTTGCAGCTGTGTGGCACCAGGTGGGGGTGGCAGCACCGGGGCTCAGATGCGATGGTGGTGGGTCCCTCTGTCCCTCTCAGCGTTGCAGGTCTTCCTGCTGCCCGTGGGGCTGGCTCCTGTGCAGGAGGGAAGTCGGAGCACCTGCCCCAGCTTGCCATGTTGCGGCAGGGTGGAGGTGGCATGGCTCTTTTGTTGACAATCTGTCTGGAAAACCCATGGGGATCAACTGGCATCTGAGGGCAAGTCCCATTCCCTCCCAAAGAGTAAACCTTTTTTTTTCTTAGTAGCTCATTGATGTTCAGAGGGAGAGGGTGCCCCAGAGAAGGTGTGGGGCCCTGGTAATCTGCTAGGATGTGCCTGGCCATTACCGGCTGCCATGTTGTGGGCCAGGCAGCCTGTCGGGCCTCCACTGCTGCCTGCAGGTTTTGCCTACCACCACCCAGTCTTCTGTCAGCTGCTCCCTCCTTCTTTTTTTTTAATTTATTTTTTTTAATCACTTGAGGTTGAGGTAGGTCCCCATGGTCTGGATATGTGCAAGTTTCCAGACCTTCACCTCAGCAAAGTCCCAGTGCAGGCACCTGGGCATCTGTGAGTAAACCTTGGAAGATACAATCTACATTTAAAAATCAGTAGAATAAATTGATGCCTGCAAAAGTGCTGTATAAATCTATACCCAATAATAACAATAGAAAGCTATTAGTTTAGCTATCTAGCCTCCCTTACTGCTTTGCCAACATTATGTTAATAATGATGAGTGGAGTGGCAAGAAAAATGGAGCCATTTTTCCTACTGAAATGCACTGATGTCTCTGTAGCAATGGAAAGAAAGCTGGTATCTTTTTCCTGGAAAAAAATGGGCAGGGAGTGAAGCTAGCATTTACTGTATAAAAATATTCTTCTAGTGAGTTCATTATTCTCTGTTTCAGTAGGCAGGGAAAGAAGGTCTGTTTGGAGAGAAGACCGGTTCATTGGTTACAGTTTTCACCTGCAAAAAGGGGTGGGGCAACTGCTTTAATGTCAACTCAGATTATCACATTTTGTTTTTTTTAAAAAAAAGACTTCTACTAGCAAAGGAATATCAACTCAACATAAGGTTAATATCAAGTAATTTTATTTTTTTTAAAGTAATAGAAATGAAGGCAGAGAAATAAAGGAGAAACTGAAGGGAAACTCATGTTTGGAAAGTTATTTCACAAGAAAGGCAAAACAAAGTGCCTATATCCTGAAATCATTGTGCTCTGCCCACGTATAAGAGTTGTGTTTTCGTGTGCCTTGTTACAATTTCAGGATTACAGAACGTGTATTTTCAATATTTAACTGTCACCCAGATGCTGCTCTGTTTTCTGCTCACCCATCCTGCCCAGCCTTACAAACACGCTAATTTATGTCCTGATCCATGCTCTGGGAATTAGTGTCATGGCACTGAATAAGATTGTAAAGAAGTAAAATCTTTTTTTTTTTTTTTTTTTAACCTCTGTATGTTCAAGGTACTTATCTTGTTGCATGAATATGGATGATAGTTTCTTATGAATATGGAAAAGACTGGGGAGGGATGGGTCAGTGTTTAACATTAACTGCTCTTAACCTTTCCACCAAGTTGACCTTACCACAATATGATGCATAGGAGGGGTCAGACTTAGCTGATTTTCTGTAGAATGCCATTAGTAATTTTTTGCCATGTATGTTTGCCCTAAAGCCTTGTTTGCCACCTATATAATTATTAGAAGACTCTTATAATTGTATTTGAAATTCTAAGTTGACACTTATGTCACAGTACCATGGCACAGTATTATGTTTAATTTCTCTTTTGTTCGTCTCATTTAATGTACTGAAGAATTATACTCAAAAGAAGATCCCACACACTTTTTTTCCTTACATTACCAGCTACATATTACTCCCCTACCTGCTAGAACCGTCAATTTAATTAAAACAAAGAAGAAAAAAGCATGTATAGTTTTGCACACTCAAAATATACAGTGGGTAAACTCCTCATTTCATATGTTGTTTTCTGAAGCTGAAGTAATAGGACACTTATATTTCCCTGATAGATAGAACTAATAACCCAGTAGTATTACAGAATGATGATGCTAAATTAATCGTGACTTTGACATATTGCACAATCTGAACTGTTTGGCCCAAATTATGCTCACTTGATCCTTGTGCAGACCAAACTCTCTTTCAATTAGCTTCTTCCTCCACTCTGGAAGGCTTACTTGGGTGTCTTCTGCAGTACTCCCTTTCATCCCAGAACCCATGGGTGAGGCTCCTTAGTATGAAGGCTCATGAGAAAGTGTTAAATAGGGTGACACCCGGGCTGCACGTTGATTCTCACTGGGCCTACCTTGGAAAGGGAACTCCAGGTGCAGCCATGAAGTGGTCATCTATGAATGGTTATGATAGGGTCACACTGTGTGGAAATGGGACAGGATGATCATTTGGGCTCCTCAGGTGGTGATGTTGTTACATCTCCGTATGGTTGTACCTGATCGTTTGTGAAATCTTGGAAATTCATAGGAGCATTCAGTGCCAAGGGGGAGGGTGATCTGGATTGCTTCCAGATAAGACTTGGATTTAACTCAGGAGGAATGTTGCTGTAGTGTTTTGGGTTTGTTTTCATTACTATTTATTTTCAAGTTTTCTAGTGGGTTTTAGAGGTCGGGGAATGCAGTATGAAGTCACAAACGGAGTGCACTATTCAGCCACTATATAAGGAGTGGAAATGAACCTTTTCTTCTTAGTCACTTTCTACTTAGCCATATCTTTTGGAACAGCTGAAAACTTTCATCCACCTGCTGCAGATTACTATCTGGATTAACTGTTCCAGTCTGAAGCAGTTTTACTGTGGCAGCAATCCTGGTTAACCACTGTTCTTCATCTGTTGTTCTCTAAATATTTAAGTTTTGCAACAAATTTGTCAACCAGTAGATATTTTACACTCTTTTTAGTGACTGAAAACTGATGTACCAAGAACATAGGCTAGTTTTCCAGAGAAGATGAGTAAGCACAGAAAGGTCTGATTGGTTTATTGGGCTCATGTGGTTAAGGTGTGCCAATTTCTGTAGCCAAGAGCATTGCGAAGGAGAGGTTAGCAACAGATGTGTCTCTCTCTGCTTTCTAGCCTAATAGATGAGGTTCCCAGCTGTATTAAAGTGGCAGAATTTTACAGAAGTCTGGATTGGAACTGAATTTTACAGATTGAGATCCACAGTAGGATTTTGTTTGCCTGTGAGCAATTATACATGTAGTGGACATAAGTGGATAGTTTTGTGTAGCAGTATCTTTGAAGTCAAGCCCACATGTTTGAATAGCTGGCTTTTTGCAGGTTAAGCATAAGTCTGGTTATATTATATTTTTATTACTTAGCATTGCAATAGCAGCAAGGTACTTAGCTCAGTATTGTTATTTTTGTTTATGCTATGCACTTCCAAGATAATTCAATTAAGGTAATTTTGTCATTGTGTTAATTACTGTGGACACGTATTGCATAATACAGAATACTTTCTGAGTAAATTAGCTCCATGATGCTGTGACTATCCTCTCCTATTTCACTGAAAGGTTATCAGTTACTACATAGTATGCAGAGCAGACACATCCACAAATGCTATCCTGCAGAGTTTATAGTTTAAACATGCAAAACAGGTGAAGAGTAGGAAAAGAGAGTTTCCCATCATCTAAAATCAGTCAGGGATGGTATGCACAGCCTGCAGGATCTAGTCAGTGCTCCATCCATATTGCTGCTCCTCTGGAAGATCAGTCTAGCATAGATTAAGATACTTACTCACACTTGCACAAAAGGGGTTTTGGTATTTTTTTTATTATTGTTGTAAAGTAAATGTCAGCTATTCCATCTGCCCCTCAACATAACCGTCATTAATTAGCTGATTTCTTTTAGACGTTGCAGCAGAGGTGGATTTTTAAGGATAGATTTCAAAGAAGCGAGGACAATCGCCTGACAGCTCAGTTCAGGGAGGGCACTCCATGTGTGAGGGGCAGGGTGGAGCTGTGTGTGAGAGAAGCTGACAAACAGCAGAGAAGATTGTTATTGTTGGTGGATTAGAAGAAAGCATGTGCGTGTGTGTATGTGTGTGTGAAAGAGAGAAAGAAAAATGCAATTAGAGACAAGAACAGACAAATAAAGAAGGGTGGAGTTTTGAAGAGCCTTGAAGCTGAGGACAAGAAGCATGAACTTGCTGTTGTGAAACCAGGAAGGATTGAAAGGGGGATGAGTGATGTGGTCAGAGCAGACAAGGAATATAACCCCCAAGTGGAAAAAAAAATTAATGATGCGCTATCTCTTGATAAGCTCAGAAAGCACAAATTGGCAGAACAACCTCTGCTTCCAAAACCTTTTAGAAGCTGAACAATTTTTGAGGAAGAAAAGAGATGGCATCCAAAATAGCACATTTAAAAAAAAAAAAAAAATCTGAGCAAGGGCATTTGCAGTGCTAAAGCAGAATGTTAATTGAAATCCTACTGTGCCAACAGGAACATTGGAAAGAGACCAGTCAGGATTAGACTAATTAAGATGTCTTTAAAAGAAAGCAGGAAAAAAAAAAATCTACTGAAAAACTGAACAGGTTGGATTGTCTTAAAGAGGAATTTACCAAATACATGAAGAATTTGTAGTGTGTTCATCTTGAAAAACATGAGTTGAAGTAAACTGAAATGTTGACACAGTTAAAGATCGGTTGCCTTCTAAGCATCTTTGGGAGCTGATGTGCTGAACTGTAGCTCTCTGTCCCTTACATTTTTATTTTGAGGAGAGATGCTAACGGCTGCTTTAAGGAAGTTGGTGGCTTTTGTATAACCTGTTGTAGTGGGTTTTTCTGACATAAAATACTTAAGACTCAACACCCCCCTTCCTTGTCTTCACTTGCTCCCATTCGACTATGCGTGCCTGGCTGTGGAAAGGGGCAAAGGGAGGTTCGTTCTTGAGCTGGTGAATGGAATTTCTTCTTTTACTGAGGTAAGGATATTGTCTAAGGTGACCTTGTCACAACTGTGATAGAGAGGAGTTACCCTCCTTTCTGAGCTTTCACTACACAGTGCTCTCAGGCGGCACAAAAGTGCCTATGTAGCACTAGAACGTGAGCAGTAAAGATGGCAATAGCATTTCAACTTGCTTTTGCTAGGGGTAGTGTGATGTGGGACACAGAGATATGAGTCTGAGATCATTGGCAGAAGCAGTGATTGCCAGGCAGCTTCCACAACTGAAGTTGATGACCCACATCCAAGTCTCCTACAGCCCTTGGGAAGATAACCATTGCTCCTGACATTACAGAGTGATAATGGCATTTGACAGAAGAAACCATGAATATTTTAATCCTTTAAAAGGAGTAAGGAGTATGTCTAGTGTTGAGTCAAGCTGTTTGAATTATTCAGTGTGAATAAGTGAGCCAATTTATTGGACCTTTTCCTTGTTCACAGATCACTCACAACCTCATCCTTCTTTCCATGACCAGAGTTGCTTTTCTCAAGTGTTCTGCAAATAGTTTATACAAATGTCAGCCAATGGAACTTGTGATCTCTTTCCTTTAACCATTATTAGTTGTTTGCCTTGCATAAGTTTCCAAATTATTGCTTTTCTGTGGTTGGATGGCAGGACTTTTAAAGTGAGAAAAATGAAAGTGTGAAACTTGAATAAATATATTTCTGTGCAAATACTGTTTTGTATAAAATTTCAAATATGTCTATTTGTGCAAAAAGCAGCCATTATTTATATAATTGTAAAAAAACCCCAAGCTTTTAGCTGACAAGTGGATTTTAATGGGGCTTGAATTGCGTAATAGCCCAACAGGAGCCTTCTGAGGAGTGAGGGTCTCATGTTGGCCTGATCCACTTTCGCTTAGTCCTGAAAATGTCTCGGGTACTCAGAAAATCACGACATCTAATGTACACTGACTGTGTTCAGCAATAGTTTTAAAACCTGGCTGCGTATTTTATTGGAGCTGAACAACTGCAAAGTTGATGAAGAGTGAATATGAAAGGTATTAATAAGGTTAAATCAAAGACAACTCTAAGGAATGTTTCAGACCTTTGATTTTATACTATTCAACTTGCTTGAGTTTTGCACTGGTGTATTTATTTATTTACAAAAGCCACGATCTTTCTACAAAAGTACTTTCTTTAATGGCATTCTTGGGAGGTCTGCAGCTTGTCTCACATTTGTATGTTTATGAAGTCAACCCAAACAAGTAAGCCTGTCAGTGTAAAATCTACATATTGATATAGTACCTTCCTTAACATCTGATATGAAACTACACACAATAGGAAAGCCAGAATCTTTCTAGAAAATAGCACAGACAGTAAATCCCATTCTAAGCCATTTATCTAAGCAAAATGGAGTGTACAAGGTACTAAACTAGCCTGACAACCTGTATTTAGTGTAATGATTTATTTGCTCTTTGGCAAGCTCTAACCATTTACTATTAACTATTGCAGAGGAAAGGTAAGGTTATTATTACCTCATAAAGTAAATAGTGATACTTAACAAAACAGAACATCTGCCCCCCTTATTAAAATATTTTGACATATTTAAACTGGTTAACATTTAATCTCATTTGTTAATTATGGGAAGCAATGGTATGTGTTCTGAAGACACAAAAATAAATATTTTTGTGATTAAGGAAACTTGTTACACTCCAACAATAATTTTTTTCTCAGGGTTCTTTTCTTAATCTGAAAATAATGTAGACATTACTTTGGCATTCTTGTAAATACTGAGGCTACTTGGAACTAAGCCTACTAGTTTTAGATGGCTTAAAAACCCAACCCTCATTTATCTTACTGGCATATAAAAAAGGAGAATATAAAAACAATTTTCTGTGCTTAACAAAACCAGTTGATATACAGAAATCCAAGGGGATAGGCCACAGTTTTCCTGTTTTGAGAATATAATCTGAGTGCTTCATTACTGGATATTTAAAGACACTTTTTTTTCTTCCCCCCTTTTTTTTTTAAGAAACCCTGAAAATGTCTTTTTTGTATGTTTTAAGGGCTGAGAACAAAAATTGAAAACTAGCCCAGTAAAAGAAATTCATTAGTTTTCAGCCAGATCTGGGGTTTGGTCCAGTCCACTACATGGCCACATGACCGCAAGTAGGTTGCCCCAAGAGGGGAGGCAGGAGCATGCAGACAAAAGTAGCCAGGCCTTCCTTATCTGTGACCGTGTGGATTCAAACTCGATTGAAATAATGCTGTAACTGTGGCTTGAGATGGGGATTCCAGAAACTTGAGCTAGACTGTACTTTTGTAACTTAAGATGCTGTACCTCTTTGGCAAGTAACTCACTGCTCTATGCTTTTTCTGCCTTTCTTCCCCCATGCTAAAAGTTTTTCTTGTCTATATAGAAAAGGTTTTAGCAGTAGTTTTTTTTTTCTCTTACCACATTTGCACAGTATCCAGAATAGTGAGGTCTGTTTCTCAGCTGCAGGCTATCAGTGTGGAACACAGACTCAAAAAATTTGGATGTGACTTTTTGTAAGTGGAACTAGTCTGCTTTGCACCAGCTTCGGCATTACATATGGTAGAATGTCCGAAATCTCTATGCTCATCAGCTTTGTTTTATATAGCACTTTTTCTCCAATGTGTCAAGAGCATTTTAAAGAACAATAGTTACTGAGTTGAATAATCAGTTATAGATAATAATACAGTACAGTACAGATAGCACAAAGTGTATAATTATAGTATTTGATTTGGTTCTGTTAGAAGTCAGTGGCAATTTAATGTTCACATCATCAGTGGAAGGAGGAAGCCCACTGTAGATAAATGCTTGGCATAGAGTTAGTTGTGAACTCTATATCAGCTATTCCCAAATGTCCTGTAAAACTTCAGCTTGAGCTGGATCTTTCCGTGTTGAGTTCTGCCTCTAAGATGATGTAGAGCAGTTTAAGGTAATATTAGTTTATCCTTTTTCAATTTCAGTATTGACTTCTTGGCCTCTCTGTGGGCTGTATCTATATTTAAAATATCATCTGAGGACTGTCATTACAACCTGGAGTATAATCTACCCAGTGGACTTTGCCAGTCCTTTTATACAAATATTCACAAGCAAACCACAATTTTTTTAATGTTTATTCCATTCTTAGAAACTCATGAAAGCAGCTTTTCCTGAGCAGTCCTCCTCACCCTTTTCTTTTAACCTGAAACTTACAACTAACCCCTAATACACAGAAATGTAAAATATATAGCTTAGTTCTGACTAGTGATGTGATTTTCATGGCCTTGTTTGTATTTCAACTGGATAAACGGAAACCTTTTAATCTGCTTTTTGCTGCAAGGATTTTAGAAAGTGTGGTTCTTAAACTGTATCTCAGTGAGTTGTAGAACATAGAAGCTGAAGACTCACTGTCCCTGAACACTTGAGCTAATAAATCTCGATTGCATGACTACTGAGAGAAGAGGTCTGGAGAGTGTTTATATCTAGATTTAAATGAGTATTCATATGATTTTATTCATTATTCTCTCTACACAACTAATGAGTTTTCAGAGTATAATCTGAAAGTCTCTGTTCTTTGTGCTCTTTGTGTTGTTCTGTTTTTTAATATCTATTTTTATATTCCATGTATATTTTTTTGTAGACCATCTTGATTCTGCTCACAGATCCAATCTCTGTGACCTTTCTGACAAAATCTTGTGACTAAAGCAGTAGGACCCATAGTCATCGACAGGATTGGACACATAATTTGTACATATTCTATCCAATTTGCCTCAATCTCTGGATTAGTTCTCCAAGCCATAATCTCATTTTTGCCTGAATGAGGTTTTGAGTATTTCCTTCTTTGTTTTAGCCTGAAGTAATTGTGACACTCAGGACACCAAAAGATCATATTCTAAAATACAAGACTTGATCCTTTTAATTATTTCTGTTTACTCCACATACAGGTTAGTGTTTTTTTGTAATCTAGCCCTAGCATATACATAGAAGTATATTGTGTGAACCTGTTTTCTTAGTTGCTTTCATTTCATGGTTTCTTCATTTCTATGTAAGTTTAAGCTGCTTTCTCTGTGCATGGATTTTTGAAACTGTTTTAAACATCTGTCAAAGACATATCTCCTCTGCATAAAGTGTATAGGTGAGCTCTCATAATTGAGTTTTAAGAGAGAAGTAGGTTAAGAACTTATGCTCTGTCAGCCGTGTAGAAAGTGGTGGAAGACTAGAAGCTGGCCACTTAGTACAGGACATAGAAATGTGTAGCAGTTACTATCTGTATTGTAAGCTTCAGATCTAGCCTTACAGATAATAAAAACTTCAAAATATTAACCCTTCCAATGCTCCTAGGCTGTTACTCAATCCTTTCTCCAATTTCATTTTATTTTTAAAAAAATTTTTTTCCTCCCACACTTCGGTTTTACAAAAAAACAGACATTCCTGTCCTAAGTAATTACCACCCTTCTTTTACATCCTTACAGCTCCATAAGATAAGCTATTGTGCTAAATAATTAGCACATGCCATTCAGAATATTATAAGAATTATATGCAACATCAAGCAGGAACTATACACTGACACATGACCATATTTTCCATGAAGCTGCACTAAACAGAAATTACGTATTAGCAACAGGTACATTTAAAACAAGTTATTAATTGTTAGGGGGGAGGGGGGGGAAGAAAAAGAACAGTGTCATATTCAACCATTAACATGGTAAAGTATTTTAAAATTTGCAATGATTTGAACCACAACCTCTTTGAACATATCCTTTGTTCATTTGCATACACAAACAGTAATCCTGTGCTTGAACACAAAAATGGATTTACATAAAAACTACATTGTGATTTATAATTTATTAAGTAATTGTAGCTGAGATGTTATTGGAAAGAAAGAAAACAACTATATTTAAATGCCAGTCTCTAAGGGAATATAACATATAGCAACTTTTTAATAAGGAAGAGGAAATCTTTTCCTTCTAACATGTCACTAATTAATACAGACTTACTTTTCCATATATCTATCTTTTCATGGAATTTTTTGCTTTGAGATGAGCTATACTACAATATACTGGAGACCCTGGAGATTACGTTCTCTGCTTAAATAGTGGGTAAAAGATTATCACAAAATATATTATTACATTGCCCAGCTACTGTGCTCGGTCAAGGCTATTAGAAGATTTCTGCAGGGTGTACGTTACTTGTGGATCCCAGTTGAAGACAGGCACTGAGCCATGCAGATTGGAGTAATTTTGGCATTTGAAAACTGAGAACTCAATGCAGGGAGGGAAGCTAAGGTGATTGGAAAGGTCTCTGGTGAATTCAGGCAGCAGATGAGCAGGGAGACATTTACATTTCAGTTTTGAGATGAGATGCCTAAAGCACCAGTTTGATGGCATTGGAAATAGTAGTAGGGTGTTTTATAATGAAATTAAGCCCTTTGTGTGTGTCCAGATCCCCTAGCCATTCCTACCTGTACAAAGCACAGGATTCAGCTAAGGTAGTTTCAGCTGCATCCTGGGATTGCCAGAACATCCTTGCAGCAGAAATCCACCTCCTAGTTTCCCTTAGTGTTCCAAGTTATTACTGGGAGGTGAGGAATGGCTTCAAAATGTCTTGGGGAAAGACCCTAGGCCTTATTTACTTTGAACTTGTTCCTTGTGTTGTTCTCTCTCCTTAGCAGCCTCCAGTCTCAGTTTTTACCTAATACTGGGTTACTGCATAGAGTCTCTTTAGCTCTTCCAGTAGGCTTAGCATTTGTTCAGTCTGTATTTGAATCAACTGTATTTGAAGTGTCCTGCAGGCTGCAAGGCATACAGTCCATTGAGAGCACAGGAGGGAGAGACCGGGAGCCAGCTTTGTGTTCAGAGCCACTTCAAAGCTTTTAAATTCTGTAGGCAAAATTTAAAGGGATAAGGAACTACAGTCCCAGCTGGGCTTTTTCTTTTGTCAGGAGGAGTAACAGTAAGAGATAGAGCTGGGAGGAGAACCCTGGACAGTCATGCTTGCTGATGCTGGAGGGGATAGCACGAGAGTGGAGGGCTGATCTTGGCAGCAGCCTTTTCTCTTTCCCTGCACTTGTGGTCCTGACCTTGGACATGTTTTGAGCTGGTTCTGAGGTAACCAGATTCCACGGATCTAGCTAAAGAAAAAGAAAAAAAAAAAAAAAAAAGGCAGATGCAAGTCTCCATCAGTATCCTTTGTGCTCATAATTGGGTCTTGCAGTCACTTGTAAAGACAAGCTTGACCCCAGGGTTGAAATGGTCTTTAGAGGTTCTGTGACCAAAATATTTAGGGAGCTGCTGAACTCTGGAGAGGTGCTTGTTGAGCATGTACAAAACGTAGTTGTATTAAAGGCTTAGTCAGTGACTAAATATAGAAGAATTTCCATAGTGGTACCGTAAGGTGCTGCAGTGACCAAAGAAAGCCCCTGCCCTGAATAATTCACTATGTGAAGCAGATGGCAAATAAAGGCTATTTCAACCCAAATGACTAAAATTTGGCAAGATTTTATAACTATCTTTGAATGACGTTTTACCTTAAATCACCAGCCTCACCTCTAATTGTGGCTATAAGTGGTCTCTGAACTTGGCACTTCATGCGTGTCACAGGCTGTGGATCAAGGCAGGATTTGCATCCTCAGCAGCAAACTGCAGGAGCGTAAGTTCTGTGATGGATTAAACACATTATTCTTTAAATTACCCTGCTGAAATATTAAGCTAGAAATGAGGTTTAAATATTTCTGAGTTTGGTGAGGTAAATATTACATTATAATTTTCTTCCAATAGCACCTTTCTAGGCCTTCCAGAAAGCTGAAATTTGTTTAATTATTAGAAGTTCATTTGGGGCATATATTCTGTTTAAATTTCTTTGAGGGTTGGCAGGAAACTGTGTAGAAGGCAAATGAAACTAAATTATAATTTGTGGTTTGGTGCTCTTACAACATCTCAAGCTCATGAAGTTTCATATAGATTTATTGATACTTCGAAAAATATGTAAAAATAAATAATCAGCTGTCACTCTCCATATATGTACTCTGTTTTCTTTAACATTCTTATGTCAGATTCTATAAACTCCAGCAAGAATCTCTGTATCCTATGTACAGCTTGGCAGCTTTAATGACACATTAACACTTTTGGCAAAAAATATTTTGAAAGCCCCAATATAACAAACAAATCCTTTGGATTTTTTTTTTTAATAAAGTGGTTCAAGGTGGCAAATTCCATAGAAAACATGTTTTCCAGAGGGCTGGGCAAGCAGCTGGAGGCTAGCCTGCTTCTGCTCTGTATAAAAATCCATGGTGAAAATATCTCTCAATAGTAAGGAAGTTAATACAGTAAATCAATTTATTCTGTCTACATATACATTTATAGTCTTTCACAGCAGCATTTTTTATGGATTTTTAATATGGAATTACTATTTTCTGGTTTTATTTTCCTCCCTCTCTCCTTGTCTTTAAGCTCCAAATGGACAATATCTCTATAACAGAAAACTGGGATTCTGACCATGGTCATGCTTGTGTGAGATTCCATAAGCGACAGAAAAGCTTTTCTGGACCATCGGTTGTGTGCTTGAAATCAGAGCTGGACTTGTTCATCACACAATAATAATGATGTTGAAGAAGCCAGGTATATTGAAAAAAATCAGATTTATAGGTGACTCCTGGCTATGCTGCTTCTTGCTGCCAGGTGATGAGTGGATCTGTGCCGAAGGGCAACAGTTTGAAAATTTGGGTGAAAATTTTTGTTTGTGATTTACATTTATAAGATCAGTTTTGCACACATAAGTGTTTACAAATTCCTTTTTAAGTCACAACAGAGAATCCCATTGTGAAATCTATCTTTAATGTTGAATTAATATTAACTACGCTTAGTGTCTGGAGAAATAATTTGAGAGGGCATACCTTCTAGAACAATCTTTGCATTGTCTGTGACAGTTGAAAGCATGAAAATAGTTTTAAAATTGTTAATCTGTAAATGCAACAGTAGTTCCTGATGCTGTAATATAACATTAATAATTAACAGTAAAAATAACTACATAAAATTTTTAAATTCACGTCTCAAGTTATGACAAAATCTGTTATGTAAGATGTTGTCTATAACATAGCTACCTGGCCTGATATTCAAATCATTCTTTTTATTCTCCCATTGTTCCTTGTCTGAAATGAAGTTGGTGGTCTTCAGCATCTTATTCTAAACACAGCTGAGCTGGCTGAAGAGATACCACCTCTGCCTTTCCTCCGTCTGTTTGCCATAGCTCTCACAACAGAAGTTACCACTACAGTCTGTTGCATAAAACATTTTTGTGTATTCCTCCCTAACCTACATTAGTCAAAATCAGCTGTGTTTGAAAAGCCCTATTCCCTATCATTTTGACAGGAGAGGAATTAGAAGGCAGCTACATGTGCAGTTATGCTGGCAAATCTGAGGGAGTGCTAATCTCTCCTTATCTCAGCTGCACTGTGAAGCAGCCATAGCTGTAAAATTACCCGGCTAGATAGTATTGCTGGGTCCAAGCATTGGCAAAAATCAGGAGTTTGACTCAAAATTCATGAAACTTAGAAAAGCAATACATTTGAAATTCTTTTTATTTGCCTTCTGTTTTTTTTGTAAAAGGCAGGGTTCACATTTCTAAACTTACTTTTGTGATTCTGAGGGCTAGGAATTAGATTTGTTTTAACATAAGATGAGGTGCAATAGTTAATTATTTGATTCCAGCCACTATGGGTGAAACAAAAACATCACCAAAGTCTGAGAGGTGACATTAAATCACTCAGGGGTGTAGCATAGAGGGACAAAGCATTCAAGGTAAAATTCTGATGTTGCTCTAGAATGATCTTTTGAGCTCCTGAAATTGCCATTTCTTCGGGAAGAAGGTCTTTCCACAAGAGTCATTATAGAATGAGGACTTCTGAGGATTTCTTTGCAAACCAGATGGTACCAAGGACAGAAAGAGCCCAGTGAGGGAAATGTTGGAGTATGCAGTGCGAAGACAGTTTAACAGATTATAGTACAGCCTCAAGTTGCTAAAGTGGTTACCTCTAAGGTGATCTAGGTTAGACTAAGGTACAGAAGCAACATACTTCAAGTTATCTGGATATTTTCCTCTTAGGAAATTTATCTCCTTCAGAAAAATAAAAGAAGGTATGGACAGAGGCAGGGAACAGGTAGTTAAAGGCAACAGTGAAACACACTGTGCTAAAATTGTGATTCTTCTCATAGCTCCAGCAAAACCCATTCTTGGATCATGTTCTGCAGCCAAACTGCATCTCGCACACATATGTTTGGCTTTGTTTGTAAACCGCCCTGCTCTGATGCACTAAGAGCTCTCTTACTTGGGGCTGCCAATCAAAAACCAAAGGAAGTCTTCCTAATCAAGAAGTACTTAACATCTCAAAGGTCAGATGAGCTTTTCTGGGACCACGCTGTTTGAGGAATGAGAATCAATTTAAGTTTGATATCTTTGGAAAGAGCATGTGCCTTTGCAGGCCAGTATAGATACACCACAGACCACCTACTTGGATCCTTTGCTAGGAGCTTGCAGCTGCATAGCCCTATTTTTAGCGTAGTATGAAGGGAGGAGCTAAAGAAATTTTAGAAGAAACTGAATTCATGGAGGTACCTGAAATTTAAATGTGTGAGCCTCAGACAGAATTAAGCTAGGAAAGATATTACAACTTCAGCATTTTTAAGAGCTTTGGTGACTGCTGTGTTACTGAGGATACACGTAAGAAGAATTTTTCTCTGTGATTATATGGATTGCATTTTGCAAAATTTTTATATGCAATGTAAAAATTTAGTGTAAAGGTGCAGTTCCCAAGTATGGCTGAGCCCTTTTATTCGTGTACAGTGCAGTTTATAACAACCACATTTAAATTATTACATTAGACTATTATCTACATGAATTAAAAAGGTAAAAATTAGGAGTTAGATATAAATTTGTGCCTGGATAATACAGAACAACTGTTGTTCCAATTGTGGTAGAGATATTCCCAGCTAGGGATGCTCCTGAAACCAATGATGGGTGTCACAGTTCAGACTTTCTTTTCACTTACTACATAGGCAGCTTACTTCTCTTTTTAATTCGGCTGATGGATTTGGTTGTGAGAGAGACCAAGCCAAGGTGGAACAGTTATGACTATGTACATTTGCAGTGCAGACAAGTGAAAATGAAAAGCTTAGACAAGAGAAAATAGTGACCGTGTAAGCTTTAATATTTAAGCATCGTGCTTTTGATCAGTAGCCTCTTTTAAAGAGCTGTTTAGGAAAAGGAACAATTATGTGTACCTTGGGCTGTATTATTTTGGTTGTTAAATACAAACTGTGACACGCAGTTCCAGTGGGAATCCTTGTAGAAACTGGTGTTCAGAGGTGCTGAGTAGGTGTCTGAAGTGTTAACCCACATATGGATAATGCCATCTCATTTTAACTAAAAACTAAAGGAAAGAAAGTCTGATATATTATGAATGTCATTATGCATTGATGAAAATTTTCGTTCCGTGATTAAATAATGTTTTGTACAGCTGAAAGTAGATCTTTATAGAACAACATTTCTCCTCGAGTTGAAAGTTTGTAGTGGAAGAGGCAAATTTTACACTGTAATTATAAACCTTGGAATGCAGGGTTTGTAAGGGAAACGCTGACAGACTCTTTACTACCATGTCACTAACAGAAACTATATAATACATGCATTTAATTGGATAGTTAATAAATATTGCCCTTTTTCCAAGAGGTTCTGAGAGTCATACATGCAGTGAAGTGACTTTGAACAATAAAAGATGCGGAGGATAAATAGAGAGTTTTTACTAACCACTGAAAATACAGAGAACGAAGAGAGAGGGCTATTAATAATTCTGTTTGTGTATGTGATATATAAACATGATAAGTAGAATGAATGTATTAATAAATATATATTCTTTCTTCTCAAGTGTTAGTCAATGTATAATGAGAGGGTTGGTGCATTTTGTAGTAAATTCATGGTTGAAGTTAATTGTGTTGTATTTATAGCCCATAGAGGTGGTTCTCATTTTAGATCAGGACTTTCCTTGGTAATGTACTAATAACCACAGGTTCCAAGAGGCTAAACTGAGACAAATACAGAAGAATTCAAAACAAAACATGCAGGGGTTCTACATAAAAGTCACTGAATGGAACAGACAAACTCCTTAAGATAGAAGAGACGCACACTCGTGTAGAAGGGAGGGATTGTACTTACTTTCAGCTATTTTTACTTTACTTTATCCTTTTCATCTTCTGAATAGTGTATTCAGGGCATTCTGAATTTGCATTAATGTATGTATTATATATTATTAGAACCTAATGCATGGTCTATTTGAACTTCAGGTGAGACAGAGAAATTGTAAGAGAACATGTTTTCTCTTTTCCAGGAAGAAACATATTTCGTTGTCGGAATTAGTTGGTAACTGGAAGTTAGATGCAGCCTCATGAACTTGAGATATGTCTGTTCTCTGCATCTTGTTTTAAATTTAGTGTCTTCCCCAAATATATTAAAATGGAACTTAGGAAGACATATGCCCTTGCTTGCAGAACTGACTCTGCCCTGGGCTTCTGCTTTGATTGCCTCTCACAATATGTTTCTTACTTCATTCTGAAGAAATACAATGGATATTGCCCGACTGGCAGAATTCCAGTAGCTGCATATGTGCTGGGCAGCCTTCTTCTGTCATCCAGAGTACAGTTTTGCTTGTGGTCTGTGGGGAAATATTGCAATAAACTGATACAGTCTCATGGCTGAATTCCTATCGTGTTACTCATTTTATTCAGGCAAAATGCCAGTTTACTTGAGTGGGAATTATGCCTGAGTGGGAACGGAGTATAAGGACTTTAAGGTTTTGTGTTTGGAGAATAGAACAAGGCATTAAGCCATAGAGATATACTTTGCTGTTCATTAAAGGAGGCTTTTTTTAATTTTATATTTTAAGTGAAATTCCTCCACTATTCAAAAGGGAATGTAAGTAAATGAGTAATTTTTTCATTGTTAATGATAATTTTCATTAATTACAATGGAAAGGAAGATCTCTCAGAATGACAAAAGAAAACCTGAATTGGAGAAAGTCCCGCTAACAATGTTGATATTGTCTGGAAAAAAGTTTCCTTTCCTTGAGCAATCCCAATTTTAAATTTATCCCTATGAGGAAACCCACGTATATGAGTTACACGCTGTTTAATTCTGTTTTATGCAAGCATAGTATGCTTTAGACTTTTTAATTTAAATATTTCAAAGAACCAATTTATGGCAGAGGTGTTACTTTCCTTGTTAAGTACATATTATGCATTTTTTATTATGATTTTGCTACAGTCAAATGTCTTAAAAGCCTGATTCACAAACCACTTCACTGCTCTTCAAGAATGAAAAACAAAGAGTATACGCTCAGAATGTGACTTACCTTTGGAAATGTTTTAAAGCCTTAGAAATCAGAGTAATTTAGACCTGGCTCTTATTTTTAGGTTTCAGAGTATTTTGGCATTTAGTTTATTTGGTTTGATGATTATCATTTGATGTGGCTGTGGTTATTTAAAAATGCTGTCTCCATGACAGCCTTGTAAATGAACCTTTTGACTCATACACACTCTCTTTTTATGAAAATTATATCTTATTCTCCGAAAAAGCTTGCAAGTGAAAACATGTACAGTTTCTTTGACTGTGGGAATACCATGTGGCTTAACCCATGGTTACCAATAAGTAAAAGCAATTCTGACACTGTGTATTTCCATGTGATTCAGGAAGAAAATTGATCCATTAAGTGATGGTCCCCAAAACTGACGCACCTTAAGAAATAGAAACGTTTTTGTAGAACTGCGTAGATTCAGAGCAACGTCCCAAACTTGGCTGGTAACAGAGAGAAAGTGATTTGCTATTCATGACTGAGCACTCACAGTTGTCCTGGAAAAAATTGGTCATGCTGGATGGGACTGGCTCGGATCCTGAACTTCAGCTAAGCAGCTCTCTTGTAGATTTGTTACCCAGGATGTCAGGCTGAGTATTTCTAAATCTCTCTGGTCCAATATCCTATCTCTAACTGGCAGCAACTGCATCAGTGGAGGTTATAAAGAACTCCAGGACAGCAGTTTAATCCAAAATTTGTTAGGCCTGGTGTAGACAGCAACATAAATTTTGTGTTTAGAGAACAGGAAACCTAAGTTGAACTTTGCCTTCAGGACATGCTAAACTAGTCATGTGTTCGTCTCCACCAACATGTGTAATCTGCTAATTGGCTCACGTTAACTGAGGCATACTAACATTATGCTTTAGACAAGGCCTTCCAGTTGATTCATATCCAGCCGTCTGATGAAGTATACTGATTGTTTTAATTGGGTACTGAATATTTTATCTGATATTAAGTATATTTCTATGCATGTACATTTATAATTAACTTATTTTAATCCTGCCAAACTCCTGTTTTCAGGGGAAAGAGTTGGGTTTTTTTTCTGGCATGGAGTTGCCATTATCAGTTTAAAATTTTTGTTTAATTCCATTGATCTTCCTCTAGCTTTTGTGCTATGACAGCGAAATATGAAACTGTAGAGTTATAACAGAAGAGACTTCCCATTCTCCCATATAGATGGCTGTGTAATAGTTACCCACTATGTCCAAGCCCAAATTATATGCATTTTTTTACTAGGTGCGGTGGTCCGTGTTCAGAGAAATTGTATTTTAGTTGAACTCTTTTTAAATCTTTACACTCTGTAACATAAATGGTAAACACTTAATATTAACCAAATATTATTAATTGAAATATCATCCATTAGGCCTAAAAATTAATCAAAATTGTGTAATAACAAAACTGCTTGACCCTCTCACGTTATCAGGTTGCCCATTACTAATCAGACCAGGTGATGCCAAGTTTGTAATAAGTATCAATAACCTTTACTATTTACAATGCAGTTGTAAGTGAAGACCTTAACCAAAACTAAAGCCTCATCATGCTAGATGTTGATTAGGTATATAGGGTGAAGTTATTCTGTGCTACAAGAGTTTACAGTCTTAACTGATGTGGCCAACAATCTCAGCTGGAAACAGCTCAAAGAAATTATGGTATATTCCCAAGGTCCTGTACAGAAACGTTAGTAAAAGAGAGGAACTTATGGGAAAAACCTGGCGTATGCTTTCAAGATAATTTTGTGCTACAGCAGAGGCAAGGTTTTGACCACAAAGGGAGATTATTTTGAGTATGATTGTGGAATTTTCTTATGATTAAGTATGCTGATACAGTCCACTAAGAACATGTGAAGGAAAGTGAAACAGACTTTTCTTATTTCAGTAGACTACTGACATGTAACTTTAGCTACCAGAGAAATTGAACAACTAGCTGCAAACAGTCTCTTGTTTATATGAAAAGGAACACAAGATTATAAAGGAAAAACTGAACTGCATGTCAATAGTGAACAACAGTGATTGAGGTGGTTCTGACAAAAATCATAAATAAGGAGAAAGCTCAGAAACCATCTGGAGTTCCAAAATTGACACTCAATAATTTGATAGTCAAAAATCACAAAACTGCTGTTCATTTTAGGGTTTTATCTGAAACTCTTCATTGTTTAAATTCTGTGGATTAGTGTTTTCTGAATTTAAAATTTCCGTTCTTACTGATTGTAAAAGATTCTAATACAATATGTTTCATCTGTATTTTGCATCTAGATTGAAACAACAGTGAGAAATGTAGAAGGAACGTAAGTATCTAGGAGGAAACTTTGGCAGAAGGGCAAATGGGGAAATTTAATGTGG
Organism: Ibidorhyncha struthersii; assembly: GCA_013398815.1. Classification (NCBI taxonomy): domain Eukaryota; kingdom Metazoa; phylum Chordata; class Aves; order Charadriiformes; family Charadriidae; genus Ibidorhyncha; species Ibidorhyncha struthersii. The sequence continues at coordinate 1,068,757 of VZSZ01005873.1, read as the reverse complement.
AAAGGAGAACAAGCTTCTGAACCATTAAAATGATCAGATTCTAGAAAAACCTTCAATAGGCCAAAAAAAAGAGGAGAAAAAACCCCCAAAGAAATCTAATTTCTAAGAAAAAATATTTATAGGGGATGCATAAGGAAGCTTGCACAATGGGCAACTCAGAGTTACCTTTTTAGATAACATGATCTGTTCACCTCTTCACTGAAAATGTATACATAATCATCCTTGATAGTTGTTTACCTAACCTTCAAGATCTTGGTTTGCCTAGTTAACTTAGTTCATTTTTACGTCTTGCACATAACAAAATTTTTAATATCGAAAAAACCTTTTTTCTGCAAATTAATAGGTTGCTTTTGTCCTCAGTGGACACAAAGCAGTCTTGCTCACTATCTTTATAATATTTTTTTATATATATACGAGAAGGTTTTTGTCATGCTCCTCCTTAATTTTTCTCAGTTCTAAACATATTCTGTCCCTTCAGATTTTCTTTACAGTAGGTGTTTTGTAAACTTTTTGCTGGTTTTGACACTTCTGCAGGTTTGGTCTACGTCTTGGTTAAATAGAGTGCCCCACATGGACACAATTTATGCTGAGGGTACTCCATTCCTAGTTGAGGAGAAAACTCTCTCTTCCTGTTGAGATACTTTTGTTAATAATTTCTATGTTGATGTTGACATTTGTTGCAGTGCCAGCATTGGTTCATTCGCAGTCTGAGATCTACTGTAATCCCCTAAATACTGCATACAATACTGACATAGCCAATTACTGCTCACTGTAGATTTCTGCACAATTTTATTTTTTTTTATCCATGTATGAAGCAGTTCATTTCAGGTCATTATTCTAATTTACTGAGGTGTTTTTTAATTGTAACATCCTTCTTGCCATTCCTCCCAGATTTTATAAATTTATTCTTTATCGTGTCATTCAAGCTGTTAACGAAAATTTTGAATATTGCTGGATTTGGGAAAAGCTCCTTAGGCACAGTATCCTAAGTATTGAATTAATAGTCTTTTAGTCAGTTGTTTCCTTTTCTGACTAATTTATTTAGATCATATTTCCATTGGATTTTAGCCACTAATTCTCCAAGTTTTCTGGATTCTTTTGTGAATTCCATTCTTCTACTGATCTTTTTGGTTTTTCCCTTGTTTTTCAAATGGCAGTCTTTTCACGGTAACATTCAAATTACTTTGCACATTCAGATTTTCAATCAGATCAAACTAATCAGAATTAAATCTGAAATAACTTTCTCCTTAGTTACCATCTTCATCTAAATCCAGAGTCTTTGGTGCTGTGTTCCTAGGAAATGTTGGACAGCTCACGTCCTGCAGCATTGCTAATCCAATAAATTATATCTTTGTTGCCATTTGGTCCTGGGATCTCCTCTTTATTAACTGTCCAAAAAAGTCTCATCTGCCTATTCTTGATGTAGTGGTCAGAATTAATAATACCGGGCTACTCTGCTGTGTTATTAAATCGATTAATCAGTTTTCTGCATTATCAGTCTATCAGCTCTCACCAAGCCTAAATTATCATTGTAATCTCTGCCACTCCGTGTCTAAATGGTTGGTGTGGCTGGCCGTGTTGTACACCAGAAGCCTATGAGAAGGTGGCCAGAGCGCTTTTTTACACCGTCCTTCCCATATGAGGAAAAATCTCGCCTATTTTGTATTGCTACATTTGCCATTTACTGTTTTAAAAGTAAAGGCAGGTGGGAAGAACCCTGGGGAAGAATCTTGAGAAGCATATGTATTTGCTTCTGAAGGGCAGGTGCAGGCAAGCATCTCTCTGGTATGAAATAAGAATGAGGTTCCAGAAATAATAAACAGATGGTATGGCTTGAGATCTGCAAGACACTGGGCTATTTTCTCACTGTTGAGGCACTGTCCTTCTTTAGGATGGTGTAGCTGACAGCCTCCACAATGAAGTCTTAAAAAGCATAATTAAAGAAGTGATATTGGAGTGAGCAAAGATGATGTAAACTGAGCCCTGGTTTTGGGTGATATTAAAGACACGTTTTCAAGTCATCGTACTATCATATTGCAGTATTAAGATGAAAAGAATATTGAAAAGATTGTACCGACTAAAATTGTTGAATCTGGGTTTCAACAAGATAAATTTCCCTCAAAGTAATCTAACATTAGACACTTGGGAACAAAAAAATAACCCACTCCAAATCCCACAACCCAACTTCACCACCAGAACTATCCAATCTATTTCCTTTGAAGGGTTTGCAAGCAAACAGGTATAATTTTTGTGCTTGAACAACTGCAAGTGAAGTGAATTATAAACACAGTCTGAACAAAAATGGACTTGAAAAATTTATTTTCATTGCCCATACAAAAAAAACAGACAAGCAAGGTAATTTTTTATTTTAGCCTGACTGAATCCCTGTTACTTTACTATACCTTGTTGTACCTTTTAAAAAATTTTAAATTAATGGTTACCTAAGTAGTCCTGTAAATTTAATATTTGTTGTCCCTCAGTAGGTGTTTAGGTTCATGCCTGGTGCTCAGGAGCCAATGAGCACACAGAGTCAAGATCCACCTTCTAACTTTCAATGCAGTTCTGTACAGAAAGGGGTGCCAGGTGATAATTCACAAAGCTAGCACACTTCTTCAGTGGGGTTGTGGGTTTTTATGCAGTTTACAACAAAGAAGAAGTTACACAAAACTTGTTCACTGGTCACCTTTTGATTGTAAAACTAATGTCCTTCTACACATACTCTGATCAGTGACTAGGTTTTTTTATACAAAGGTGGTCGGACATCAGCATGTGAGGTCTCCTCCCAGGGGTGTGATTTTTACCGTGCTAATAACTCTTAGGTTACCTTTGGGCAGCCCACTTCCCCCTCTCCCATCTCCCTAGTCATGAGGTAATTCATCCTTGTTGGCATTAGCTCATTCCTGTTTTATCTTGTGACTTTTTACTTTGAGGATCGTGTATTTTATTGTAACTGCTGTAACAGGAATCTTGACCATTTACTTAAAGTTAAGAAACTACTGCTTAAATGGCTCTATTATTGAAAATAAATGCATGTTTTCAGTAGTTTAGATATCAGGTGTCTTCAAAGAACAAAGACATCTTCCTGCACCCATCACCATTGTTGTTTAGTAACAATGTTACTTTGAATCAAACTGGAAAAAAGAATTCCCTAAACTTCTTCCTATTAAAGAATAATGTTAATTGGTTAGTGTATATAGAAGAAGGTTATATGGCCCATTGACTTTATATAGATTGAAATGCTAAGCAGGGCTAAGTAGAAGCATCAGTAGGGAATAGAGGGTAAGCGCTCATCAGTTTTATGTTCTCTTTCCATTTACTGCTTACCCCTTACAGTGTTTTACAACTAGATAAACAAAGTTTTCTTGGGCGCTTCATAAATAAAAATGTATTTTTGCTTTTGTTGACTAGCCTGCCAGGTCAGTTGTGAGAGAAATAACACCTACAAATAGGATGCCTAGGGGTAAACAAAGGAAAGGTATTTGCTTAAGAAGAGTTACCTGAGAGCATCCAGGCTAAGAAAGAGTGTCACTATTCAAGACCTGTTTTTGAATCTGAGAGACAGCCATTTCAATGGCAAAAAGATTGTAGACATTTGTAATGGAGATGGTATCTCGGGATGTTTGCTAAATGTGTCAGTTCCACCAGAGGAAAATGATGCAAAAATTGAGGGTAAGATCAAGGGACAACTACTACCTGTTGATTTAGTGTAGATGAAGAGTTCTGATTTACTGAAGAGTACAAAAAGAAAATGGAGGGGGGATGTGTGCCACTGTGTTTAAAGGAGTCAAGGAGATACCACAGGTAATAAGTTACTGATTGCCCACAGAGTAGTAAATTAAAAATAAATAAATAAATAAATAAATTTTCTTTTGCAGTTGGGATAGTTTGGCGTACGCATTTGATGGGTTACGAGAACTCATCTTGTGGATGGTAAAATTTGGAACCATGGTAACTCGTCCTGTATGCTTTCTCGCAAGTTTCCACTAGAGTTATTTCTTCTTTACTTGAGCATAAAATCAGAATTAAGCTTTCTTATCTGTACTTGAAAGACACTAATGATAGTCTAGAGACTGATTCTTGCTCAGATTAAGGTTTCCTCCCACCTTCAGAAGGACAATGAAGCTTTCAGCTAAATATAAATATAACTCATCCAGTGTGGAGCATGGTTATCTGAGTACAGGACTTTTTCTGTTGGCTGTATCCTACCGAATACATTTTGCAAGACATTCGCAGGCTTCCTAACAATGTCCTATTGAGACATTCTGTGCAATGTGTGGGGTCTTATATTGGAATTTTTCCTATTATTTTCCACAGTTTAAAAAAAATATTGTAATTAAAGAATCTAAGCTTTTAGGAAATGCCTTTATATGATGCTTAAAAATAAGGCCTAGTCTTGGTCTCAGTGGTGAAGTTATAAAGGCAAATTAAAATGGATTCTAAATTTTTTTAACCTGTTAAAATAGAAAGCCGCCCTTTGAAATCCCACTCATTTTGACGTCAGAAAAAAAAAACTTCTAATGTTGATTTGTGAGAGCTGGGGAAGATGCAGCAGTTCTAGCTCCCCTAGCTTCATAGTTAGATTTTCTCATTCTGCAGTCAGTCTGCCAAGATGATGGGTTTTATTCAAGCCTATTACGAGGAAGCTTTCTCACAAAGAGCTGGCATTGGAAGTTGTGAAGGACCTGACACATTATAGCTGTTTTCTGTCTCTAAAATGAAAGATACAACGGAGTTCAACCAATACTTGCCTTTTCCTTGCAATCACCAGAGAGCGATTGTGTGGTATACACACAGCTGGTACTAATGGCAGATTCCTTTCTCAGTGCTCTGCTGGGAATCCAGCATAGATGAATCCCCTGGAATTATGTGATTTGCTGGTACAGCATTTTCCTTGCATCTCAGGAAACAGTTCTTGAATGTGCGAGCACAGATTGAGGTGTGCTGAAAGTTATAAGAAGTCATTATCAAAGAGGAAGCACTGGCAAATGGGAGTAACTTTCCTAAAATTAGTCTTCCTATTTTAATCTCTGCTTATATTTTTGTTTCTTCTGTCTCTGTCCCTGCAGAAAGACTTCCATTCTTCTTGGAACTCTCCAGAGCCAAGTTCAGAAATCAGTCACAATCACTCTAACATTTCCTGAGTATTTTTCCTCTATTCCTAAATTAAGAGGCTGGTGCTGTGTTTTTGGGCCATAATTCCCACTGGAGTATTAGGGTGTACAAAGATAAAGAATCAAGACAAGAGGTAATTGATGTTCTTAATAAACTCATATTCTCCTTTCTATTAGTGAGAAATGATTTTTTTATTATTATTATACTGTATGTCAAATATATAACATGTCATACCTTGGTGTATAATTGTTGTTTAATTGGTGTTTTATTCCTTCCATTGAAAATGATGTCAGGAATAAAATGTCAATATTCCTCTTGTAATTGACAGCTCATTTCTGTCATGTATTAAGGAGGATTAAAACATCAATTTAATGATGAAAGTGTGACATTTTAGATATTTGACCCAAGCTTCAAATGATAGAACAACTCGTGGGTGGAGGAATGCTATTCCTCTTACAGAAATGATGTTAATTATTTGTAATATTTATATGAGAAAAGGAATAAAAGAGAGAAGGGGAATTTGCCCTGTCAAAATGTTTGCTATTTAATATCAGTGTTTGGCAATTGATTATTAAAAAGGCATAGACAGAAAAGTTTACAATAGTGGGACTACGTAGATGATCTGTGTAGCAGCTGGTACCTGGAAATTCTTGGATTTTGTCCACCAGTCCTCTGTTTGTTGAATCCTCTGTTCTTCCAGGTGACAAGTTTCACAGCTTTCAACCCCTGCTTTCTTCTCAGATGGAGGAGGTTACAGCAGGCAAGACACAACACTGCATCCTCTCATGTCTGCATAAGGGATTTCAGTATCTACTTCCATGCAAAGCACTCATGGAGGTGGAATGAACGACAATTTGAATAGCTGAACCTTCCTGTCCAGGAAGCTAAACATCTATAAAACATATTCTGTATCAGTTTACCTCTCAAAATGTTTGGCCAGGATTTTTTGTCTTTAAAATGGCTGAAGATAACCTGTGGAGCATTTCTTGATTAGTTTCAGTGCTTGACTGGTGTGAAGGTAGAGATGAAGCATGGATGACAAAGAAAAGGTCATAGTAGACCTCTCATAGAAGTTACAGTAGATCTATGTTGGAGTTTTCTGATGGGTCTGTCCAGCTGTCTGAGAATGACAGCCAAAATATAGCTGCTGCTCTCAAAGCAAAATCCAGATATGATGGAAAGCTGGAGCTGATGTACTGTTTTCCTTTTGCTGTATTTGGAAAAACCTGCTAAAACATCAAAAGACTGAATTTTCTGTCCTGTGTTGTAACAGCTTCTCAGTTCCTTTTTGTCACTTAAACTGCTTGAATTCCAAACGTTTTGCAAGTGCTTGCTAATGATGTTCAGGTGCCCCCATACTGTTAATGTTTTATCTGCCTCTATATGTGAACTGTTCCTTCACTACCCAGATCTTATATTCTCCCCCTTCCTTTACTCTATCTTCTAGCAAAATTTCACAACCAACTTCGTGCCTTTTCCCAGATGCCCTCCTCTGCACGCTATGATCTCACTAGGTTCATTCTTGCACATTAAAACCTCTCTTAAAGATATAGTGTTTTGTGCTGCATACACTGAAGCCAAGTGACCTAGGTATCAATTGCCTATTGCTGTTCCATCTTGTTACCTTCTGTAGTGATCTGTTTTTGAATAAGGAGCAGCCTGGAAAAAGGACCACCACTGACAGGGTATTATGAAAGTAACTGTCCTCTCACAAGTACCGCTATAAATCAGCAGTCGATAACTAATGATGATGGAAAGAAGAATTTTCTGTTGCATGCCTGATCCTTTAAGTACATAGTGAGGTAAACTGTCCTTGTTCGTGCAAACAGCTCTACAGATGTAAACAGAAAAGAGTAGCTGTGTAGAACCCCATTTGCCCTTAACATGTGACATACCAGCAGCCTGATCCAGAGCTCACTGGAAACATTACGAGTCTTTGTGTTGACATAAATTCATTCCATTTTAGACATGAATAAAAAATATGTAGAGGACATTCAAAATTCCTACTTGGTGATTGTTATTGATACAACCAATCTGATTGCCTATCAGAACCTGAGTTGTAAACAAATGCAAACCACAGTTGTGTATTTTTTGGAATTAGCCTCAAATGTTCCAGTTACTTGTAACCTGAATCTGTAGTTGCAGGCCAGCACTCCACTGCATTACGTGTGTTTCATGAACCTGTTCCAAAGAATTTACTGTCATTGCAAGCAGTTTTTCTGTTACCTAAAACCTAGGCTGTAGAGGTTTTGATGTTCAAACAAGCAAGCACAGAAGTCTCATGATCGCATATGACCACCATACAGAGGTGGTCGGGCTAGCTCATGGCAGAGATCCTGCTAGTCTCATACTCTTAAGAATCATTCTTCACTGTATTGCAAATGACGCTTTTGTAAAAGAGTTATAATTTTTCCGCTCATAGAAGTTACATTTCTGAAGAAATCTTGTCAAAACATAATTGTAATTATGTACCAAAATATTTTGCAGATTTAAAGATGTTTTAAAACTTATTACATTTCTGAAGCTTCCAGATTTGAAGCTACAGACGTGTGTAACTACATTACTTTTGTCTTTTCATTTCTCAAGGCAATTGTTTAAGCTGTTTAGTTTCCCACCAGCATTCCTCTGATTCTCCTTATAGTACTACGTCTCAATGAACACTCATATTTTAGTAGTGTTGTCAGTATAGATATAACCTTATATAGCTATAACCACTAATAATGCATAGACTAAATCATCCCACTTACATACCACACTTATGTATCTTGCCTTTTCTGTATGTATACTGAAAACCAACAGTGCCTAGATAATAGGAGACAAAAATAACTAAAAAGAAGAGAGACATATCTCTAGTCTAAACAAAACAGTGTATTTTTAATTGAAATAACATTCAGTAGAACTGAACATCAAAACATTTAACTTTTTCAAAGTTTTCAGCATTAAAGAATTAAGATGAAACACAATTAGGAAACAGAAAACTGCAACATTGTAGAGGATGGTCACTTTTTGTATGTCATGTGGCTTTAAAAACAAGTCAGATAAATGATGATGCCATTAAAACTGAACTAATTAAAGAAAGCTTCTTTTAAGAACTCATTAACTGCAACCTCATTTGCATAATGATGCATATTAATTAAGTTTTAATGAATCTGAATTTGCACCAAGCCTATTCATGTTGGCTTTGAAACAAATTGAACAAATTAGTTAAAAGCTTTTTGGAATCTACTTTTCACACCAAACAGGATATGAATGCAATCATCTCCACAAAAAAGAAATATTTTTCTTTTAATTTAATTCAAAGGTATGCAGACCCATCTATTAATTATTTTTAAATGCAATAATTTCCACCTTTTCTTTGCAAAATCAACAGTATTAGTCATTCTTGAGCGGCATATATTATAAATGTATGTTGTGGGATAAAATCATTACAGCCAATTTATTGAAAATAAGGTGGAAACATTTGACTTCAGGGTGCATTTAGTTTACTTAATACATGGATTTCAATTCTATTGGTAACCTTTAGGCATTTTGGCTGTCTACAGAACAACCACTAAAATGGTATTTTTTATGTTGCTATCAATTTTTCAAGATATATGTAAAATGCTAAATTGCTCTTATAATACCCATTTCCTAATGTAAGATTTCACAGCGTCATAAGTCTTGTAAGTATTATATAGGGGAAAGAATTTCAAAGCTTTTAAAAGCTGTGTGTTCTTGCTTTGGTGTTGTTGGATCTTTTTTTTTTTCAGACACACAGGCATACACACACAAGAAGCAGAATCCAATTTTAACAAGTTTGCTTTCAGCTCATAATAAAAACAAGAATTACAGCAGAAACACTATTGATTTCCTTATACTCCATTGTGTCTTCATCAAGAATGAAGAGATTTATGTAATTACTGCTCCATCTTTTGTTGTTAGAAAGCACTTTTTTGTAAGTCAGCAGATACAAAGGCTGGAATGCTTTTATTGTTGAGATTAAAAGATCATTTTTTCTCCTTCCGTTAAACTGTTTTTCTGTGATAGGTTCTTCAGGGAGGTTGACAATTAGGAAGATACTATACATTGAAACCCCACAGTTTTTATCATCGTTTTCCCAGCATTTTATCTTGTCACCTTCTTTTCTTATTTAAAAAAAAACAACCAAAATACATTGAAACCCCCCCAAACCACACTCCTCTCTAATTCTCTTTTGTTTCATTGTCCATGGTGGCATCCACTGACATTAAGCTGATACTAATGCAGTTTCCTGCAGCAAAGTACTATGAATCCTTTTATACTTAGTGGTACAAAATAGCAAGATGTTGTATTATAGCTTGCTAATGATTTTACTTTTTAGTTTTTCTTCCCCTGACATCAACAATTTATCTTTCCCATTCATTAATAAAGTTAAACTTGAACATTTAGTATCTGACAGATTTGAGGACTATGTTCTAGAATTGTGTTTTCAGTAGTGCAAATCTCTCCTGAGTGTCCATTCCCCTAGTGGAAACTAGCTGTACTGTAAAAGGTAATGAACCTACTGCTGACATTTTTAGGGACTGCATTACTGGGTTATAGAGGCAAACAAATGCCTGGTTATATTGTGGTTATTTGCCTCATAGTTAATGATGTAACTGTATAGAAAACTTTGGAGTGGAAAAAGAAATATGCCTTAGATCATGATTGTGAAAATGGGAGAGATTTAGCTTGATTTCCTTCACATTTATTATCAGAAATTCTACAATATAACTGCCATTTTTCCACAGATTTCAATTTAAGAAACACATTTTCTTAATTTGCGTATCATTGTCCAGGGTAAGAATGTCACCAAGGCTAAGGGAAATGCAGACTTCTCTGTGATTTTGAGGGCAACGGTTATATTCTACAGTCACTTTTAAAAGAAGACATTTCCCTATTTTTAACCTTTTTTTATTCTTATACTTTTATAGTGTACTGTAACTTGAAAACAAAATGAAGCTATTAAATATTTTAAGTACCATCTGATTTCCAAATAGGAATAAATTTTTATGAGATCACAACCTGGAATAAAGAAAAAGAATTGCTGTAAGTTATAGAGTCATAATTCTTTTGAATTTTAGGATCCTGGATTAACCAGTGAACATTAACACCATTATAATAACCTATAATTAAAAAAATAATAAAGGCAGTTGGGACCTTCCATTATGGGCTCTATTTAAGTAGACAGATATCATTACAGATAATAGTTCTATATATGCCAGATATGCAGTCACCCTAACCTATAGGCTGTTATCGTAACCTGTCATGTAACTCATTGCTTTGTATGTTAGACTTGAATATTCATGTTTCTGGGCTTAAAGATATTAAGCTTCTTGGAGACATAAAGCACAGTTTGCAAGGGATGTTTGCTTTTGTTCAAAATTACTTTTAATCTTATTTATCTGATTGCAGGAGGCTTTTCCTTTGGGAAGTGTTTTGTGGTTGTTTTTTTTTTAAATACAAATTTAGTGTGCAGAGCTGGTTTCTTTGGGAGAATTTTGACAGAAAGTGTCTTCCTTGGGGGAGGTCAAGAGTCATTGGTATTAAACTAGACAAGCTGGTAGTGCAGTGTTAATGGAAATGGAAAGCAGATGTTTGGTAATTAGGGGAGATGTGAATGACAAGGCTTGAGAGGTACGGTACATGCGCTAGCTGGCACAAAGCAGCTGTTGTTACCGATTTCACTGTCAGAAATGTACACAAGTCAGACCATCCCCTGCGAGTTTGCCATAGCAGTGACAATTAGAAAAAATTGTATTTGATTAAAATAAGTAATATATCATACAAAGTAATTTTTGTAACATTTAGAAATGGCCTGGGTTAAATCCCACGAAAATAAACTAGATGTAGGCGAAGCTTGCTGAATTGACAGTCCTTAAAAGTACTGAAAGTCAAGATGAGTATTGACAAATGATTCTAAGGCTTTCTAGCCTGACAGAGAGAAAATAAGATTATTTGAGCTTCTGAGGGTAGGAAAGAATATATTTGATATTTGAAAAGTAAGAAATAAATTAATTTTTCTAACAATTCTATTCTTAACAGAGAATATTCTTATTTTAATTTACCGGTGCAAATGAATTTATTTAACAGAATTTTCATTCATCTTTCATTCATTTTCTATTAACACAACTTGTGTTCACCTTGTTGTTGTGAATTATTTACTATAAATTTTTTTGAACAAATTTTTTTATTGTTTTACTGTCAGAAAGTAATTCAGTTGAGATGGACTAGCATAAACTGTGATGATAATATATTTGTCATGGCTCATCCTAGGTACCTGTTCCCCATTAATTTAAATGAGAATTACACCTCCAGTTGCATTAGATAGCTTCAAAAACTTCTGTGGTAGGAGCGTGCAAACACAAAAATTCATGGTCTCTCCCTGTTTTAACTCGTCTCATACTGTTTGAGAGCATGAGAAATAAAACCTAAGAAGAGTATACCCTTTAGTACTGTTCAGTAGCGCCTGTAAGTGCATCAAAATGAGTTGGACGAATATTCCATTTGTATGGGGTTCAGCATGTTTATGCCTGGATGGAAGGGTTGTTGTCTCAGTCATCAAAAAAGACTGGGGTCATCTGTAGTTTAATACAGTTTTCATTCCTCCTCCATTTGAAGTCCATGGTGTTGCAAACTGTATTAAAAAATTGAAAAAGTTCCAGCCTTTCAGACATTAAGCTATGCTCCGTCCAGCCCACCAGTGGTGGCTGCCTTGATTAATGGAAGATTCCTTCTTCTTCATTAATGTTGAGAGTGAATGATGAAACTTCTTTCCTCTTGGCAGTGTTTTCCCTTTATCACTAAAACAAGCTATAATTTTCAAAGCTAAATCCTGGCGCTATTCATTTCCATTGTCCACATATGCCTCAGATATTGGTTTCTACAACACTTTGGGGAACACTGGATGTGAAAGATGGTGCAATAAAATGTACATCTCTTTACGACTAAATGCTATCTCAAGATTTCATTTGATAATTTCCTTCGTGTTAAAGAAATGTAATGGGCCAAAATATTAGAGATGATTTCTTGATGCATTGTTGTTAACTTGATACTTGCGTAAGGGATATCTGAACTAGATCTCTTTGTATACTTGCAATTAAATTTAATTATGTCTGAGTATGTGTCTTAATTCATCTATCCATTTATGAATGAAAATTTCTTCCCATCCATAGTAAAGTCTATTAAAAGTATTAGTTTTCATAAATGTGATTTAAAGATTTTAGAACACTTTTTTTACTTGCTTGAGAAAATAATTCCCTCTCCCTGACACGTACACACATGCACCCACATGCACACATACTTTCCATGTAGTAGCTTTGCCATTTTATTTCAGAGATCTCCTGGGAAATAACAAAAAAAATAAAAAAAACCCACAACATTTCAATATAAAGAAACAATCTCTTATTTTAGGAAAGGTTCATTTCTGAAGTTTGTTATAGCATACAAGTTTAAGTGACACTAACGTATGTTCCCTGAGTGGAAAATAATCACTTTTCTTTGGACATGTCAAAGAGCATAATATATTCGCAATTGTAGATATTCAAATTCTGATAGAAATTGCAACCTCTACTTTTAAATTACTTAATTCTTTATTTTAGTTTTTCACCCTCTTCTGCTTTATAATTTTATATTATCCCGTAGGGGCAAATTCTGCCTTTAGATGTGCCCCTGTAGCTTCTATTAACTTAAATGGTGTTCTGTATCCTAAATCAAATTCAAATTTTGGCCAGTACTGTGTAACCTTTTTCCTCTTATATGTTCACAAAAATGCAATGTTAATTAAAAAAAAAAAAGTGCTTGCAACACAACTGAGTGAAGAACACATAGTTTTACACTTGTGGGTCATAAGTAAAAGATCAAATGGTTGTTGACTACTTTATGACAGTTCCCTGTCCAGTCAATGGCAATTTTGCCTGAGAAAGCCTTCACTGCTGGACTTTATGACTGCCTTTAATATGGTTGTGCTTTGTTAAGCCAAATGAACAATAGAATCATAGAGATTACATCTAGAAGTGATGTTAGATCATCTAATCTTCAGTGTGTCCTATAATCCCTTTTTAAATATACCTACAGATGGTGTTTTAACACCTTTTCTTAGAGGTGGTGTAGCTGTTGGATTGTTCTTACTGCTGACTGAGCTTATTTCCTTTTAATTTTGAGCTGTTTACTTAAAGAATTATTGGTCAATTTGAAATTAATCTTAAATAAGAATGAAATTAAAGTTAGAATATGGCAAATTGGAGGCAAATCCTCCCTCTCTAACCATGAGAGCAGAAAGCCTGAGATCAGATCTTTATGTAAGTTGCAGTAGTTGCACTGCATGTGGTGAAGCTATTGTGCGATGACAGAACTGGAGAAACTGGTTCCATAAAAGCAGCAAGGCTGCTGACATGTGGGTTCACAAAGGCAGCTTGGAGAGCCTGTGTGTGTTCACAATGTCTGCTGCAGGACAAAAGACAGGGATTAGTTAAGAGAGCATCAGGAAGGTGGGTCCATGATTATGTTTGTCCTGCCTAGAGTGCTGTGGATGCTGCTTACGGGTGCTACTTTAGCCAGTAGCTTTTAGTATCAGCTGGCTTCATCCTCTGTAGCTTGGGTGAGAAAGAAGGCAACTTAGTTCTTTAATTTCCTAGGAAAATTCTCTGGTATCAAGGTTAGTTACTGTTGTGAAGATGCATGGGCTATTTTCCTTTGGCATCAGTGTATGGTCTAGTATGTAGTTTTTGGCTATTTAAACTATTTTGGTTACTATGAAAATGCGCCATGACACAGGAATTACAACTGTGGTATTTCACCACTGACATTGGTGATTCTTAATAATCTCTCAAATTAAAGAATTGCTCAGACTGAATACAGCTTCTGTATATGAGATTATTTCATTACATCTGTTTAATACAAAAACAATTGGAACTCACTCAGAAATGCAGTCGACATCATTTCCAGAGGAGGGGTAAAACCAGAGGAATTGATAACTTCTGGTTTTAGGTCAGTAGTACTATTCTGTAACTAAATGTTCAGTCGGTGAAAGATGAATGTCAGAATCCCTGGCTGAAGATCCGTTCCTTTACCTTTATGAGGGCCAAGCCAGACTCTGGTTTACCTGTGAGCATTGCAGACATGGATTAGGATCTTAGTGCTGTGGTTTGGAGAGAAGCAAGTGATGAAAAGGATTCACAGTGAGATAGGTGCCAGGACCCCATCACACATTGAATAGGTCAAAGAAAAATCCTGAAATTTATTATGGGATGTTTTGTTTGAAGAATTTGGGTGGGAAGAGGTAAGAGGAGAGGGCTAAGCAGACTATATGGAGTGAGAAGTGCCTTACTTTTGAGAACTGGACTCTCTGCCCCTGCTTGTATTTGGTGAGTTGGAAAAAAGCCAAAATGAATATACTGAATTTTGAAAAGAATCACTCTGGTCAACTATAATAAGTGAGAGATTGCTTTCAGTACATTATCTGCATAGCAATGTTCTTTTTAATTGTTGCTTTGAATTCATTCTAACTACTTTTAACAGTATGTTGATTCAGCTTTTATTGGAGCCAAACATACATACATTTCTTGTATTTTGGCTTAACGTTTTTCTACCCAGTGGGAACCAGAAAAAAAACCTAATGTATTTAAAATGTAATATGGAGAAAGGAAAACATAAAGAAATGATTCTGAGTTGGCTCCTATTGCCATATAAATATAGTATAGTTACTTGAATTCCATAAGAATTAAACCCAGATCTTTTAAAATGCATGCAAATTCTTGCAGAATATATATGAAAAAATCACTATAACTGTAGAGGCATTTCTGCTCCCTTGATAAATGGGACTTCTAGACCACACTTTATTGAGTCTCTGATTTTTAATAATTTGAATCCTGCAAGATTTAATTCTGCATAATTCTGGCTGAAATCAGCTTTTGATTGAGTTGTAATGGCTGTGTTATTGTAAATATCTCTGCATGCTAATGTTGTGCTGGAATTCAATAATATTTAGATGAAATTTCTAGCCTCAAGCAGTGTGGAAGCTGGATTTAGAAAGCCTGAAAGTTTGTGTCAAAAAGTCATTTATTTTTGGGAACCCATAACATGCAGTGTAATAAATGGTCATCCAAAGGTCCAATTTAAATATATACAGTAGAATAGAAAACAGTTGATACAGTGTATTTTTACACCCTTGAGCTGCTGGACTGAATAGTATTGATTTAACAGGGTTTGTAGCCTTACATGGTTTTGTACTGTAATCATCCACAGTGAGGACAGAGTCAGTGACACCAGATGAGCAGGAATAAATCATGCTATCAGAATAAGCAGCCTGTAGCGTACTGTGCTTTACTCTGATCCTATAGCAAAAATTACCTCTCTCCAAAAAAACTTATTCCACATGTGGTTTTTGGTCACTTTTCTTGCTTCTCAGATTGGAAAACACTGCATACATGCAGGGTAATTTTTTTTAGTCCTTATCTAGTTTGTACTTAATATGTTTTCTTTCTGTGTAATGATGGAAAGCCTTAGCTTAGGTGGGGGGAAAAGGTAGAAGTTAGACTAAAAGAATGAGTAAAAAAAAAAAATCAAACCAAAATTACTGAACATGTTTAAAAATTTTGTAAGGGGAACAAGAAAGAAATCTGGAAATGATGATATAACAAGAAATTCAAGAAAAACAATATATTTCACTCTTTTCTGTTTGTACACACAGAGTAATTAGCACACATACCTGCTTTTGAGCTTTGTGTCCCATTATGAATCACGGCGTTCCAGAGGGGCCCAGTTCCCAGATTGAAAGACGATGTTCCATATTTATGTAACTGATCATGAGTAACAGTAATTTTCTACCACAGCCTTAAGTTTTGAGAGTAATAAATATGATGCGTGCTGTGTATATGCAAACATTGTGAAATGTCACCATTAGTACAAGTAGTGAGTTTACTTAGACTTACAAAGAATAACAATAATCAGATATGTAGGAGCAAAGTACTCTTACCAGGTGAAATCCCAGTCTGTTGACATCTGTAACAAAGCTCCCAGAGATTTTCCTAGAGTCAGATTTTTGTCCCGTGTTCCTCTTAGTGCTCCTTAAAGAACAAAATATTCCAATTTAAATGGTTGTGAACCTTAGTTTTTTTACAAAAAAGAACATACAGATATCCTGACACATTTTTGTTGAGTGCTATAGTTCATCGTTTCAATTAGGACCATATTTTTTTGTCATCAGTCCTTTCAGAATATATATTGCATATGTCTCAGTGCATTTCTTGTCTAAGAAGGATTTCGCAGTTTTAACACCTCTCAGCTGTGTTGGTTAGTTCAGATTTTAGGCTCCTCAGTCAAATACAATGCGCATATATATATGTCACTACTTGGCTCGTTACCCAGCAGAGTAGTTCAGGTCTACTATAAAGGAGAGAAGTAATTCTCTAAACATATCTTCAGGTTCAGGTACACAACCTGATTCAGCAGCAATATTTATATGATCAAAGGTGCGCAAAGCTTGGACATTTGAGGACATGCCTACCCTGATATCACTACTCTGACACAGCCACGCACCTTCAAGTTATCTGCCTTGGCTACTGATAGCTGTATAGCTGCAGCAGTATGCAACTTGGCACGGTCTCTTAAAATCTGCCTTGCAGACCTCCAGGCTATTAGCAGCATTGAGGCTTGGCTAGGTAAAGTAGATCCATAGGAAAGACTGTCAGAACAAGGACTGCAGTCCAGATCTACCCTTCAAATAACAGCTGGCTTCAGTGCAGGCTTCCTTACTGGTTGAAAGACATCTTCCATGTACAGCTAGTTAAAAGGCAAGCCCTTATAAACCATTGAGTCAGTTGATACTGTTGCCCTAACATTTTGATTGATTTGGTTGAAAAGCATAAGAAGAGATGAAATGCAAATCTATCTTCCTTTTAATGTGTACAAATATCTCAGATTAAAACTGCAATTAATATTGCAAGGCATGCCTCTCATATCATTAAAAAAATGGAACGATTTACCTCTGCATCTAAATACAGGAAGAGCAATCAGTAGACAGAGGCTGCTTCTGCGGTTGATCTGAACGGCAGAGAAGAAAAGTCACTTTTATTTACGTGGTGCTCCTTGCATGAAAAAAAGAAATGATGCTCAGAACTTCTGTAGACAATGCTTATTTAGAAAGATTGTCCTCCTTTCCCTGTTTTCCATCCCCTCCCCTTCTCCCCTTAAAACCTGAGATGAAATGATATCTAGTCATCAGCTTTGGTTGTTGGTTGGGGTTTTTCTGAGCCGGCCAGTATCCAATTTCCCTCTTTTCGTCTGAAAGCAAAAGGTGAGACTCCTTACAAGACTCATTCTATTTCTCTTGTTGCCTGTATCTGTTAGTCAGCCCTTGCTGATTATTTTTGCTGTATCAAGCTACAGTATATTAAAAGTGCTCTCCTCTCAAATGAAATGTCTTACAATTTAAATCTCTCACTAGAAGTGTCAGCATTGCCATGGGACATCTCCATCCTCCCAAAGCAAACAAAATTGACACAGT
The DNA here is from genome assembly GCA_013398815.1 of Ibidorhyncha struthersii. Classification (NCBI taxonomy): domain Eukaryota; kingdom Metazoa; phylum Chordata; class Aves; order Charadriiformes; family Charadriidae; genus Ibidorhyncha; species Ibidorhyncha struthersii. The sequence goes on along the minus strand of VZSZ01005873.1, from coordinate 1,051,143 downwards.
TGATTTGGTGTATAAATGTCTGCAGCTTTATTAAATATGCATTAAAGTGCAACAGTCATAAATTACATGCACTCAGCCCACTCAGAACATAATGTGTACAGCTAAATAACTTTCTGACTGTACAACCTAAGCAATAAGGCCAACCTAAAGACTGACTGGAAGCTGAAAGTCAGTTCCCTAAAGTGGCTGCTATTGGAGTATCATTTTATCATGCTGTTAAGCACCTTACCTCTCTTGTGCGGTGTATATATGAGCAGAGGAGGGAGGGGAAGGAGAAAGTGAGTTTTCTGTATTACTTTTACTTTAAATTATCCATTTCGTTTGCTTGTATGTGCATTCCTTGACATGGAAGAATGGGCAGTTTGGTTCTTGGATCTTTCTGTTTGCTGTATAGAAAGAAAATACTCTCAAATAAGGAAATATTTGTTGCTGATTATAATAATATAATTTATATCTTGTATTTATGTGGCAATTTTATCAGAAGGTTAATATCTTTCAAAAGCTGGATATATACAGGGATCATCCCTTTCCTTTAAAAATGTCTTGTTTTCTTGTGGTATAATACACTATAAATTGTACACACTTCTGCACCAGAGTGGATTCTATGAAAGAATGAATTCTCAGGATGGAACAAAAGCATCACCTTTTTAGAAAAGACAGAATGTAATTACTTGCATTCCTGAATACATATCCATTACACAGTGAAGTGTCATGACTTTTTGATGACTGCGTGTACCCTAGTCCTTTTTCAAATTTGATGTGAAAGCTGGCTTTAATGGTCTTTGTGCCTCCCAATATCATGATTTTGCAAAGAGGACACAAATTTTACTGATAACATTAACCATCACGCTTTGTAGTACTTGTCTCTTTCTGCTTATTCTGACTAAAGTCCCCTCAACCATCCTTACAGTGAATGCCATTTTTTAAAGAAATACTCCTTTGTAAAAATAGTTGGAACATTTATGAGAAATTAGCTTGTAGTATGAAAAGCAAGATAGCAAGATACTAACTTTCTGACAATATCTGTAATTTGTGTTTATTTTCTTTCCTGTTGATTTATTGCCGTAAGTCTCTTGGCTCTCTCCCAAACATCTCTTGGCAGCAGAGTCAACCAAATTAATTTTGTACAAGAAAAGATCTACTATAGTAACTTAAAGTCTGTCTTCATCCTCTTACTAATGATCTCTTGTGTGTTGCTCTATACTTGGTTTATTTTCCCTTGCTTTATAGATGTGAAAGGAAAATCTTGGGGTACATGTTATAACTATCCCCTTGCTTGTCCCTTTTGAGAGCACCTTTAATCTCCCGTGATCTCTCATGTTGGAAAGGGCCCTTTCTGAAGAATTGTTATTCCTTATCCTCTATAGATTAGTTCCTCACTATTGTATTTCTGTTTCATAACTGATCCTTTTTTAATATTTACAATTTCCTGATATACATTGCAGAATATAGAGAAATTTGTTTCTTGTGGCTATTACTAGCTGAATTTAGAGAACTATTGTGTTTTGAAGTTTGAGTTGATCCTGCAGCTTTAATTATATTTCCTCAATAATTTCCTTTTGACTTATTGACACTTAAAGCTTTGCCTGCTTTTTCCCTTTTTTTTTTTTAAATCACAAATCAAAATAAGTGGTCCCCATTCAGACATTAAGTAATAAGTTTTAGTCTTCTGTCTAGTTCTTCTGGTCACTTCTAAAATGAAGGAAACAGACTTTATATCACAGCATACATTTCACACGTCATGCTGGAAATATAGATAGGCTAGACGTTATTTTGAGCTCAGGTTGGTTGCTGAATGAATAACCCTACTTCAAACCAAGTCCTTACCAGCTACTCAGTGATAATAACTATACTGTTGTAAAATCTTTGGCTGAATTCAGCAATGAGATGCCATTTTAGGCATCTCTGCATTATTGTTTGCATGGTGTACCAGGCTACCATCTCTGTATCTGTTTTTTTCAGACAGTGAGGCACAGCTTTTTCTTCATGACACATAACTGATACTGAGTAAGTTTTTTGAAATTTCTGTTACTCCACTAACACAGATGTTCTCTGCATAAAGGTTGGCAATTCTACCAATGAATTCCAAAAGCAAGAAAAATATTCTCTGTGGCTTATGACTATTTTCAAATCCTTTTATTGCCAGCATTCTGCTTTACAACTGTTCAGTTCACAAGAGTCTATCTGTAACTAACTGAAGGAGGCACCCGAAAGGGGTTGGATATTCTCAAAGAGATGACCCAAGAGATGATCTGTAACCATGATAATTAAAGTTAATCCTGAAATGTGGATCACTGAACTCTTTGTAAAAGACATGCTCTACTGAAGGGTTTGCAGTGGCAGAAAACCAAAAAAACAAAATCAAAATCAAAATCAAAATCAAAACCAGTGTTTAAGTAGTGGACTTTTTTCTGAAAAAGTGGTGGCTTGTGGGTGGTTATAAGATGCTCTCAGCCCAAACTAGTGCCTTTTGCCAGAAGCCTCACAGTGATGCACTAAATATAGTCAAATAAGATGTAAAGAATTTGTCACAGACCCTCCACATTTAGACCTCTGCATGTAAATGTTCATATGATAGCCATTACAGTAAGTAGTGACCTGACATCAGAAGGTCTGAGAAGACACTGACATCCCTTGGGACCAATAAGGCTGGCAGTCTTTTTTTTTATTGTTTTCAGTGTGTGGCTTGTGGTGGGAAGAGGAGCATTATTTTAGTAAAAGCTGTATCTCCTATACGAACCACTGACCTGACCTTTATCTCCTTCCTTGAAAAGAAAAGTTTTTATCAGGTGACTTCTGCTAAGTTCTGTAACATTCTGACCAGCCAACCCCTATTGTCCGAAAAGCCTTGAGAGGAGAAAAGCCATTCTTTGTATGCAAGAATATATAACTCATGTTGTATCAAATTTTTGAAAATAAAGCACAGTTACTACACTACTGTTAGGATTGTCTCCTGGAAATATATATATTTTTTTCCTTTTTTACTCTCTTAACAATAGCATTACAACCTGTATGATATTTTTCAGACAATCTGTGTGCCCAAACATGGCAGAGTTGAATTATCATTCTGCTCTTAAAAGAGATGACAAATTAGTTTCATGTATGATGTAGGAGAATAAGTATTCAGGAGGGAGAAATACATACAGCTGCATTCAGGCTATTAGATAAAGACTGAATATAATTTTGGGCCCAGGAAAAAGAAAACTAGCTTACTCCTACATATTGCAAGTTGTTACTCCACTACCTTGAATGAAAAAGTGTAAAATTTTATAAGTATTTCAGTTTTGTAAGATGGGTGTGGATGAAGGAGACCCTGCAGAGTGTAGATGTATACTGCTTTTAACACGGTTGTTGATGACACAGAAGTGAGCTAATCATTCAGATTGGTTAAATTTGCGGAGTGGCAGATTAGAGTTGATATGATTTAGATGGAAAAATAAACAGGTGTAAAGCTAAGTACAGGTTCTATTTCAATGGCCAAAGTAGTGTTGCGTATCTAGGATGAAAGAAGTGTAGGACAAAATTGCTGTGTGAGAAACAACTCCAGAAAGTATTTACTGGTGAATACTCAGATGTGCTCATGTTCTTAATGAACTGCCATGGTCAAAAGGATTAATGGGTTCTGTAGGGACCAATATAGAAGAACTATTTAGAAAGAAGAGGATAGGTTCATTATATAGATGATACAGAAGGAATAGCTCCTGGAATAATATGTCCATTTCTGATATCCATGATTACAAAGAATATTGAAATATGGAGAAAAAAAAACACTAGAGGAATGATCAATGTAATGAAAGACACCTCCTACAGAAAGTAAAGTTTAACTTATTCACAGTATTTTAGACATCTGTTTGGGGAACATGATGGGAATTTTTGACCTGTCAGGTAGAACAAGAACAAAAACTTTAATTATTGGTAGCTGAAGCTGGACAGAAGATGGCAAGGAACTGGATACTCTTCAGCAGCGATAGTAATTAATCCTGAAATCATTTTCATTATGGAAGATACTAAATCAAGAGGGAATATTTTTGTCTAAAGATGATCTGTCAGTCTGGATCAGCAGATATGCAGTTAAAGTAGAATGGAATATTAAAAATGTATTACTAGTAAAAATAATTTTTGTACATTGGAAATAATCTGAAGCAAAGATGATAACCAGACCAGTATCATATAGAGTAGCTTTTGAAGCTGATTATTTTCTTTTCTTGAAAACATTAAACTACAGTATGCTTTTAGCCTACAATGCCAAAGTAAGTCACATATTGTTAGTAAAATATTGAAGCCTATGATAATGAACACATCGTAGTTTCTGTTTGCATAGGCCTTCCGTGGCACTGATTTATCAAAAGAATAAAATACACATGGTGCTAATCAGCATCTTGTGTGCTTAATTTCCATGTTATTGATGTCAGAATATCTGGATAAATGGATGAGTAAAAAATTGTTGAGAATAATAATCGTAATTATTTAAAAGGGTACAGACATGGTGAGCAACAAAATTGTTAGATTTGTTTTGCGACTTGGATAAGATTCCTGGATCTTAGGTAAGCAGCACAAGATTGTTGAAATCATTTACGCCTAACTTGCACAGTTACATATTACAGCACCTAAACACCTTCACATTCTTTTCCTGAATCCTATTGAAGGTGATGGAATTTAAGAATTTCTTACAACTATTCATCCCTCTAGCTCCTTGCTGAATTAGTGCAAGACGCTTAAGAAAACCAACAGATTTTGAAGAATTTTTTTTCTGATGTGGCATTTTAAATTAAGGATTCATTTTGCCACAACAGATTCTCAGTTTTGAATCCTTTCTCAGCTGGGTTCTCTAATTTAGTCCTTCACATACATTCACTGACTGCTATACTTTTCTCCTTAACAGGGATTACTACGAGTTGGCTTTTTTTGATCAAAGGGAGTCGGACATTTTTCTCTGCTATTTTGGGGGAAGCGAGTCCCTGGGCTGCATCTCTACAAAAAAGACATCCCACGAAAAAGAACACTGCCCATTTTTTACTAAGGCTTCCATGTTTGTATTCTTTAAAAACCTAATATAATGTTTGTGTGTTATCATACGAAATGTGTAATGTGTAGCATCTTGTTTCCACAAAACCCCTGTGGAGACAATAATAAGATATAAAGTTGCAATTACATGTATTATATGGGATCGATTAGACTAGCTAGGAACACATATCTGCGTTTAAAGCAGCTCAACCTCATTTTCAGTGCCATTGATAATAAAATTTCTATCTATCTTTAGCATTTTTCACCAATTGATTTCAGTGTGCTCAATCATTTAGGGTATCATTTTCAAAAGCATACTAAGAAAATGAGTCTCAAAATAATAAAATACCTGTAGCACGGGGTATGGTGAATACTTCCAAAGTTCATGTCAAGGGGATCCTCAGCTGATATCACAAGTCAGGCCCATAAACATATGGCCTCAAAGGCAACTTCACCACCTAGGCAGGAAACAAGCTACTGTTTCATTCTGCCTTTGTAATACTTTTTTCCTCTGCCCCTTGTTATAGTCTTTCCTTCTGCTCAGATTTTTGTGTTTTGTTTTTTTTTTTTTATTTCAATTAAATTCTTGCTTAAAGAAAGTGAAAGCAGTAGGGATGCCTCTTGCAGTGTAACTGTCCAGAAAATCATAATTCAGTTTTGGGGAGAAAAAAATAGAACTCTCTGTGGAAGAGAAAGTATATGTCTGTCAGGATGTATTCCCTTGGTTTTTGCTACTCTGAGTAATGCAAGGGGAAATGTTCAAAATGTTTGTAATTGACAATAAGAACAAACAAAACCATGAGAATATTTTAAACACTGATTTTCTGAGACACTTGCCTGAGAAAACCAGATATAAGGCCTGATGATCTGCATCAGAGACTTGAACCTTCTGCACCCAGGTCTGTTGCTTATGCATTAACTGCAAGAAAATCAGGACTTTGGTATACAGAACATAAAATTTTGCCTGCATACCCTTAAAGGACTGAGATTATTCTGTTGGTATGTTTTCATATTAACTAGAGATACCCATGGAATGGATCATGAACTAATTCAAAATGTCAGTGGATCAGTAAATAATAATAATAATAATAATAATAACAACAGCAGCAGCAGCAACAATAATAAAAACACATGCGCACGAACTGCTTAAATCGTACACTTAATCTAGGCTTCCACAATTTTTATTTCTTATGTCTCAAAGTGTTTTTTTTATGCTAAGGCATAGGCAAGCTATCAAATAAGTCTTGTAGCAAATACTTTTGCTCTTCTATTTGCACTTTTTGAACTTGTGCAGCAAATACACTTTCTTTGTGAGAGAACGAGGGAAGTTTCTGAGGGAAATTTCAGTCATGCTTATAATGAGTGTAACGTGAGTCAGTTAAAAACATGTTGTTGCAGACTAGTAAAAATTTCAGCCAGAACTGGACCAGGTTTCAGATAAAGTACTAGACTAATCTTGTCTAATTATTCCTTTTAAAAGCTGCAAAGATGTAATATGAGTTATTTGGTATACAATGACCGCAAACGGTGTGCCTGCTCTGCATTTATATTTCACGTTGAGCTTGGAATGACCACAGAACATTAAAACAAACTGTAACTTCTGCACCTAACTGTGCTTTTTTTGTTCAACAAGCTTGCTGTGGAGTCAAGAGTCTGATTAATATCTGGTATTTGTGTTGTGTGTTTTATTCTAGGCACTAGTCTTATGGACGTTCTAAGTTTTTTGTCTCTTGTTGCTGTGGTTTCATAAGAAATATAATCAATCTGCAGGTTTAAAAATAATGTAGAGAATACATTAAGTTCTTAGCTTGACTGAATACAATAAGAAAAGGCTATTCCTTAATGTGGGGTTTTGTTCTGGGGGGTTTGGGGGGGGTAGTTTTTTTAAATTTCCTTTTATTGACAATTTTTCTATATTTTTTTACATTTTTTTCTGGTTTAGTCAAAATAAGAATCAGGGTCGGCTAATACAAAAGACAGATACAGGGCTGGTTTACTGTGGTGTATACAGCTCTAAAATGGATATGAAGGTATGTAGACTCTTTCCTGATCATATTGCCACCTGACAGAGTGATACCACGTCATTAAATTTGGGGAGCTTGGATTTTTCATCAGTAAAATATGGTCAGGAACATTTGATTTTATAAAGTGCTTTGAGACTTTTTGTGTGCAATGCTACATAGATAGACAAGTTGTTATTACTATGATGTGATGCTTAGCATTAGACCCACATCAATATCTTCTTGAAACAAGTCCTGTGGTTGCCTCAGAATATCTCACAGGCAGGCATTTTGCTTTCTTTTGAATGCTAGGTACAAGGTGCTACTGTTTTGATTTTAATAACTTTGAGAAATTATTAGAAATAATAAATTTAAAGTTACTAACTATCCAAATCATGAGATCAAAACAGCTCTGGTAAAACAAATTATCTTCACTATGGAAATAATTTGCAAGCTGCATGTACACAAGTTTGTAACAGTATTCTATTGTTTGGAACTTGAGTAATGGTCAGTTGCTAGCAAATAAAACTTTCCCCTTTATGGAAAAATGGTGGAAAATAAATATTTTATCTGAATGAAATCTTTCCTTAGCACTTACCTTTGTAACATAAATGAGACATCAAATCCAATTTGTGACAAACAGCTAAATTAATCTCACACAAATATTCAAAAGGTTTCACAGAGCACACCCTAAAAAATTATAACATAGTTGTCTAAATTATTACAATTGCAAGGGTAGGCTTCAGGTCAGACCACAAGTTTTAGAGAAAGACAGTCTTTTCAATTAGCTGCATAGTACGCAAAATATACTGTAATGGTATCTGATTATTTTACAAGATTGAACAGATACATTTTCACTGGGTAAGTGATAAAGTGTTTGGTTTCCAAGAGTAACACAGAATACTGTTTGAAAAAGAAGTTTTATAGGCATTAGTCACTTATCTGCCACTTACAACTGAATCGAGATCTATTGGTCCAACAGAGAATTACTGCAATGTTCTTATTGACTTAACAAATGAAGACATTTGAGTGGCTTATATAAGGTTGCTCTGGAAAAGCAGAATTTTCACTGTAACATGTAGCCTGGAATTATCTGATGGAAGACAAAAATATAATCTAACAGTCATGTGAAAATATTTCCTAAGAAGAATTAAAATGTAGGAAACTAAAAGTCACATTACAGGTTAGAAGTGTACTGATGTAACAGTCATTTACTCATTCCTGTAGACAATTTTTGCCCATTCCTATTAAAGGGCTGAGTTTAATTTATAAAAAAGTTCTTATTCCCATCCTGCTCATGTAGTGACTTTGGATTGAAATCTCATGAGCACCTTGAGCTATAGAGAGTATATATTTCTAATTAGATTTAATAAAACAAAATGCTCAACCTGTCCCTCTATTACTGAACTGAATGTAATTGTTTTTAAAATACTGAGCTTAATCCAGTATTTTAACATGATCTGGGGTTTAATCAAAATCATGATTACAGCATATGTTATGGTAATGTCTCATTTACTCCACATTTCAAAACACAGTAGGACAGTACAGGAGTGAAGGCGATATGACTGCTTCTATCTCTGCCACAGCTTCCCTGTGTCCAGGGAAAGATGTTACCCCTCTGCACCTCATTTTACAGATCTGTGAAATATAGATAATTATACCCTTTCCTCACAGTTGCTTTGAGTTCTGTCAGTGTGCCACATATTATATTATCATCTACTTCTATTCCGTGATGCTATTCATTATAACTTGGAATGATTAAGAAAGCTATTAGGCTATAATTAAGAAAGCTGTATCTGAGTATGCAGAGGTCCAAGGAAGGGTTGGTGCAGACAGCTAAAGTTATTGTATGTGTTTTTCTAAAGATTTCTGAAGATCATGCTAAAAGTCTGTCCTGAGGCTGAACAAGCTCCAGGAAGATTCCTAGATGGCTTTGCTTTGCCGGGAGCGGAGAGATGGCTTTGACAGTTAATGAGGATAATAACTTGGCTGGCTATTGAAATAGTTTTTTCCTACCCAGCAACATTACCTCTCTTGCCCAAGTTAAGCTGGAGCTGCCTGTTTCTCATCCGTAAGTATTTCTGTAAGAGACTGAAGACGTGCATGTTAGCTATGTTTTACATGGAGGTATATAGCAAGGTGTGTGCAAACGGTCTTTCAGTAACAGTAGGTTTTTTCCCCATGTGTGTACTGGGAGAGGTCTACTATTGTAGCATGATCATATATGGAGGGTCAGTTCATAATCACACCATAATATGATTAATATGTATGGAATATATTAATCATATGTGGAAGACATCATTATAAGGCATAATCATATATTGAAGGACAGTTCATCTCTGAACTTCACAGTTGGCAACTTGTGAGCAGTCAGCAAACTATGTAGGTTTTGTTCCTGAAGAGTGAATGAAGTCTTAGCACTGTTATCAGTTCATGCTCTGGTACTATTCTGCGATTCGCTTTGTTTTAAAGACAGCTGATAGATCCCACTGTGTCAGTGCTGATGTGAGTCTTCTTCCCCTGGCCATAAGGACACCATCCATCAGTGCCATCAAAGCTATCATCCTGCTTCATGTTTGTGAGGGAGTTGTGTGAAGTGTTTACACCTTGTAGTTTGCCAGTAAATGACAGTAGACATCAGTTTGTATCTCATGAGTTTGAAACTTTCATGAAGATGAATGGAGTGTGTCAGATCAAATAAGCTCAGTGCCCTCCACTACTGTATCAGGATCCTTTCAGATCTCTCCCTCCATGGAGTGCATTTCACCCGTATTGAGCATAGCTATTGAAATAGATAGTTATTTTGGTCAAAACATTCATTGTTAAGAGAACATGTACCGTTTACTGCAGGCTGGTGTGCTTTTTATGCACATTTGTTATCTTTAATCAAGTGGATTATTACTACCGATGTATTCTTTTATATTCCTGTGTCTGCAAACCTCACATAGGTTACTTCTTCAAAAAATATAAAAAGCTGTATTGAGTTCATTTTCGTTTTCATGTATGATTTGACACATTTTTCTGTCAATGTCACATGAGCAGATTTTCATCAATTTTGTGTTAATTTGCTGTACCGGAAGTGAACATTAAGAAGTTTAAATGGTAGGAGCTGGTGGGAACATATCTACACACACTGAAACCTTTCATGCTTTTTTTTAAAAGCCCTTGACTTCAGTTGACCTCTGTTGTGATACAGAGCACTATCTTAGGATGAGGGAAGCAGTTTTTGAACAGAAATAATGGTTAAAAAATAAACACCATTTTTGAATGACTTGCCTTTTCTGCACAAATGTGCACATAGGAAACCTAGGACTATACATGCTGTTTCTATGCCCGTGATCTGTTAAGGCTCTCGAGGGCTAGTTTTCTACACGTCCTTATTTTTAAAGCAGAAACACTAAGGAAGTCAGCAGTGAGTCCTACACTGAAAACTGAAAATCATTTGGCTGCTAGCATAAACTGAACAAAAGTGTTTTCCTCACGTGCTATGGAAAGCTTGCTAGCAACTTCCTTTCATTCAGAGTCTATCACCCTTTTTCATAATGGATTCTGAGAATATGTTAAGCACAGATTATATCTGCACATTTTCTATTTCCTTCTGTGGTATATATTTTCCTCCTCAAAGTACAGCTAAAATCTTACCCTTCTTCTGTTTTTGCTAACCCTTGTTTTGTCTCACACTTGAAATTATATTATAAATTCTATGTGGCAGGGACTATTCCTTTTTATGATAGTCTGAAGTGCCCAGTAGAATTTCATGTACTGTAAAGCTAATGCTTAAATATTTTTAAAACCTCCTTTTGGTTATATGCAATTCTGTGTATGGCTCTGATGCTGATATGCATGGTTTAAATGAACCGGTTGTGTGACACATGTTCTCATTTTAAATGATCCTAAAAGTGAACTTTTCAGGCCAGTAAGCAAGCCAAAAGAAAGTAGGAATGCAACGATGTATTTTTAATATAAAAAATAGCAAGAAGAGTTTGAATTAGGATAGTGATACCTTGCCATGACCAAGGGAAGTCTATCGCAGAATGAGGAACAGACCTCAACTTCTCTAGATTACAGACCAGTGGTACAAACACCAAGGAACAAACTCATGTCTTGTACTCATTCACTGCTTTTATGTTTTGTACCAGGGAGTGGAGAGCAGCCTGAGCAGTTCCACTTTTTTAATCCTGTGATCTTCTAATTAAGTCACTTCTCCAAATTACTTTTATTGTGACTTTACAGAAAGACAGAATTTTGTATGATGTTTTTCATGTCTTTAAACAAGAGGAAACAAAGAAAGAAAACTGCTGCCATACAAAACCATGCCAATGTTCATAGGTTTATCAGCAGTGTCAAGATTTCTTGGTTCAGCTTCTGGCTTTGTGTGGAAATGTGGTTTGGTAACTGCGGAGAGCACAGCCAAACACATAGATTTGTAATGCGGCTTGGCTAAGTGTGTGCAACTTGGGTCTGCTCTGTTAAAAACCTGGGGTTTGATTCCTACTGCACCACAAATGACAGATCCTGAGTTAATCCATCTGCAAAACATGGCAAATGATACTTGTCTCTTTCTTAATGAGGCCTTGCTGCATAATAAGGGTTATGTAGTGCACAGAATTATTAACGTCAGATGAAGAGCTGCAACTAGAACTTGTGGCTCGCTGCCCATCATATTTTTGCTAGGCCAAAGGGTGCTTTACAGACGTAATTTGCTTGTATACTCTGGAGCTGTATATGAGTTTTTGGAGTATAATGGATGTGATTAGCATATCAGGAGTGCCATGGAGCTCCAGGCACGCCTAATGCAGTTAGGAGCTCAGTGTGCTGGGAAAAAATCCTCAGAGGAGTTGGCATGTCAGGAACTGTGGGGCTCAAGTATTCTTAGTGCAGATTTAGTTCGTTTGTGGGAATGACTGAGTGACTCCAGAAAAAGTAGGCCACATAGAGAAGAGGTAACTCTGAGGCACAAAGACAAAATCTGGATGATTGTAGACCAAAGTGTTACTGTTTGGAAAAATTAAAACTGGAATTCTATAATTTACATTGATGGACATCTACTGAAATGGGTTATCCTGAGGTTTTTTACGTGGCTTCTGTGTAGGTAAAACGTCCATGGATGCCAATGGGACTTTTTTCTGTGTAAGGAATGCTGGAATACATTATAGTTAGTGAAGCCTGTTTTGCATCAGATATTGTTAAGGAATGGTTGACCTCGGCAAGTATAACTTGTAAGGACACTTGTAAGTGGTACAAGTCCCTGTAAGCAGTTCCCTCGTTGATGTTAATTGTCAGAATTTTGCTGAAGCTGATGGAGATGCCACCTGAGCAACTAGTCCCATGAGAGAAAGATTCAGGCTAACTGGGGTGGAAAGAAACTGGGGACATCTTTTACTTATATCTCCCTTGCATTGCCTCTTCTTGGTTTCCTGACATAGTTGATGGTCTGAAGAAACCTGAGTGAAGCTGGATCACTTATCTGTGGAGAAAGCAGGGTAAGACTCATTATACCTGCTCACATTTGTCTTCATGAATCAGTAAGTAACTGCCTAACCCTTTCTGAAGTAGTAGAGTTAAGAGGCATATAATAGTGAGCATTCAATGTAATTAATTATTTGCAAGTATCTTGCACATATTTTGTTTTCACTGAAGTTATCAGTAAAGCCCCACGTTCCATAAGGTCCTAATGCAGTATGGCAGAAATAAGTATATCATAGAGGGAGGAGGAGAGCTAAAGTACTGTCATATGTAAGCTATTAGTGTAATTATATTTTTTAAGTGGTGCCTTAAACTGGTTACTTGAACTGTGTTTCCAGTTTGCGTAGAAGAAACAGTAGAAAACAATTTATATGAAGGCCTCAACCTTTTGTTTAAGTCAACAGCATATAAAGCATTTTAAGTTTGCTTTTTTATTGTTGAAGTCCCATAATCTATGAGACACACTTGGTCATGAAGTAGCTGTTATTAAAATATAATATCATGTTCATCTGTGATTATTATTTTAATTCAGTGCTCAGTTGACTTATACAAAGCTGCCTGAACTCTTGCAGTAACCACTCTCCAATCGCCTACATTACATTTAATTTATACCAAGATGATAAAAAATTTGATTTATTTTACAACAGATCAGTAATTGTGCTCTACAAATAAGTCCGTAATGATAATCAACAGCATTTTCAACATAATTTAATTTGTCTTCTCCCGAGAGGTAGTTAAATGCAGTAATAATAACACTACTGTTATGGACTCTGCTGCAGTTAATCATGGCCTGAATATGCAGACAGCCCCAATATTGTATTGACAGAAATTAAATTAACCATCAGCTTGGGCAATCAGTGGCTGTACAGCTATTAAAAGTAATAAAGGCAACAAACCCCAACCATAGCCAATTACTTTTTGACATATAAATGAAAAAAGACAGATGCTTTTGATTTGAAATTTTTATTTCATTGGAAATAAAGAAGACATATCTTTTCATATACATTATTTCCCATGCCTTAATTAGCCAATAATACACATCACAGCCTAAGAATCATACTGACATAATGTAGTGTCACAGGTACATTTTGAGTGCCTCCTAACCTGAACATTTCATTATCTCCATATACAGTGTCTTGGTATATCATGTTGTTGCAAAAGGTATAGATCAAAATGTATAGACAAGACAAGGTGCAACCAACATTTGAAAACAGTTTCAAGAGATTAGAAAAAAGCATTTCTTTGGGTTGAGTGTGGCACGTTTTTCTTAAATTCCTGCTGAGGTGAGAGGCAAAACTCAATTTTTCTAAGAAGGTTAATGACTTGGGTTGTGTTTTGGAGGGGAGAAAGGAAGAGTTATTATTTTCACTATGTAGGTGGTTAGCACTTCACAATTTTCTTATGTAGAATGAAGCATCCATAACTTGGTAGAAGTTACTTTTATGTTGTTTTCACTTTAATATCTATTTTGTCTAGGCAAAATCTCACATATAGCTGTATTCAAAAGTGGCTAGTTATATAAAAAATAAACTATCAAATAAAGTTTAAATGCTTATGTGCACTTGTATATATAATATTAAATTATAAAATGTATGTATATTTAAGGGGAAATAGAGTAGTTCACACAAGATTTATGGAAATTTTATCAGGAAGCAATGTTTTTACTTTAGCAAATCAGAGGGGTTAACAGATAACAAAACCTGAACATATGAATTTGTTTAATTTACCTTGTAGTTTTTTCTATAGGGTTACAGCTTGAAAAGTATACATTTCAGCTTATTGTGATTTATAACTTATGGTGAAAATAATATCTCAGGGTGCAAGTGAAATAAAATAGTATAATATATCATTATTCTTAATCAAAATCAAACTCAGCACATACAGGAAGAGTATTTTGAGAATTACAGACTTACCTGTCACTTTTGACAATGTTTCGTCATCTTACATGGCAGTTACCTGGTCTATCAATAACTTTCTGAAGAGTTTGAAGAACTTGGCATTTGTACAGTGGTGTCATGAATTGACTTTTTCAGACTGATGACCAAAGTCACTGCATTGTAGAAGGATGAAGCTTTATAGATCAGAACTGAATTTAGTTGCCTAACCCCATAGCAATCCGTAACAAGCTTAATCCAGATCCATTGAAAACCATAAATACCTGCTTAATTTGACACATGCTATTACTGTATTCATATGATTTTTCCAGTTCCTGAGCACTTTGCTGGATAGGGGCCTTAGCCAGGAGATGAGAATAATCCTTCACCTCTAAATCTTTTTGCTCCTTAGACTTATTAAATTCAATATAGTTCACTTACATTGAAAAGGACAATAATCCTGCAGGAACTATGCGATAAAATTCTGTGGCTTGTGTTATGCAGGTCAAGCTAGGAGCTCAAGGTTTTTAAAAATTCCCTTCTGGCCATAAAATCCATGAATTGAAGTTCTTAAAAAGAATTTTGCCCAAGGCAAAGGCAGATTTTAGAGCACCCCTGACTATACAATTGGAGAGAGACAGAAGATGTTTTAATTTTTAAAAAATCAAATCGTCTGTGAGCAGCAGAACATGCAAGGCCAGGTTTCCTAAGGTGCTTGTTGGGTGTTACAACGGTGAAGCCCCAGGTTCCCCCTTGCAATATTCCCGCAGACTTCAGATTCCCTGAATGGCAAACTCGCCGTGTGCACATACTGGCTGGCTGACTGGCTACTGCCAAGAGGAATATATAGTAGACAAGTTCTCCCTGCTGTTCCTAGATGGGAAGTCATCAGGGACTTCCTTCTTCAGCCACTGTTTTTCACAAAACATCTAGGAATTTAATTATCTTTAAAAGTTTTACTCTTTCAAATGTAGCTGCTGTTGGCCAGTGGTTTGAAACAGTGCAAGGAGAGACTGACAGGCATATGGGAGGTATTTCTCTTATTCCATAAAAGAGCAGGTCAAAATTCAATCCTCTCCGGCAGTTTTGAAGACAGTCATTCTGGGGTATATGTGAAAGATCCCATTGTTATAAAGACTTTATTGGAGCTCATGTGGAATCATCTCTGCAGACAGCATATTCTTGCCTCACCCGTTAACAGTCTAGCTAAAATAAATTTCTTCAAAGATAACATTTGGGTGTACCATTTTGGTGTATATTCCATGTAGCATGTCCACTTACCTCTACGTATGAATGTAATAATATGCTGTCACATGTTAACGTTTAGATGTAGGGTTGGGTTTAGGTATGCCATGTATTGGCAAAATTCAGACTTCCTTACGTTGTACAGGATTGAAAAATTCCTTTTGTGGTTACTTTTCTGGGCTTTAATTTTCTTAGACTTGAATAACTTTATTTTCTGAAGAACAATGGTTTTGTAAATAGGTAGTACATGAAGGCCAATATCTATTATGACACATCTTATGAGGAAAGACAGATATATCACTCCTGGCTATTGCAGTGATGAGTTGTCTCTCCCCTCTGTAGCCATGAAGATACATGTCATAACAGAGATCAACTATCATTGTAATGTGATTTTTCTCTATACAGCATGTGCTGTAAACGGTGTTGATTGCTGACAGAAACTCAGAGGGTGGGAGATACAATTCCTGGTACTCACAGGGCAGTAAATACAACTTAGGCAGTGAATATGGTATTTGATGCATATTTGCTTCCATGCCATAACTTTGTTCCAGGTTGTCAGCAAGTTTCCATAAAGTAATCCACTGTGTTATAATGCAATTTGGAAAGTCTGTTCCCTCAGACATTAATATATGTTCACTTGTAATAGTTCAGGTCATGCAAGAAGAACAAGATATATAGCATCAAAGCAAGCAGCAGGTTGCAACTGTATTAATTATAAATGGATTCAACAGGATAGGAGTCCTATTATAATTATGAGGATCTATGGGAAAATAAAAACCAATTTTAAACTGGCATACCGAATGAAAAGACTACTTTTTGCCTACTTCAGCATTAAATTAAACATTAAACTGTTCCAGCCCTTACCAGCCCTAAGTTTAAAGACAGTGAGCAACTTATTATAAACAAGACAAATCTAGAAAATCTATGTTTGGTACCAGCCACAGCAGCAAGTAAATTATTATTTTGTTCTTCTGACTCTTAAACTGTAGTGATCGAGCCTACCAGAGATATTTTGATAAATACAAAGAGCAACCAAGTAAACTAAGCCAAAACCAAACCTAAACTAAGCCTTACCCAAAAAGTCTTCCAACATATTTGTGCCAGTTGGAATCAGACCAGGGTTAAAGAGGATCTAGCAAAACAGCTTTGCTAATTGTGAGAAACCTCCAGAAAGGGCAGGTGAAAGCAAAACCTGAGACCAAATGGTCTTGCAACTAGGAAATCCATAACTATCCTTTGGCTTCACAAGTTGACTAGAGCCAGAGAATTAGGCTCTGTCTTACAATTTTGCTCTCGGTGATAACAGGGGAGCTGATCCCTAAATATCTTTGCCACCTTTTTCACCCATTTAGGCAAGAGTTTTGAGGGTTTTTTTCCAGTGTGGTACCTCAGTCTACTGCCAGGCCCTATTTGCCATGACAGAATTTCAGCTTGTCTTTGTCTCCAGTTGCCAGAGACTCTTTTGTTGTAAATGTTGCTCTTTAAGCCCTATAAAACAAACCATAGCCACCATTAAACAGTTCAAGAGAACTTCAGTTAATGTTTTTCACTCCAATGGATATATCACTGAAAAATGCATAAAGCTGAGCAGTATTGTCCTGACAGTCCATATATATAATTAGTGCAGTTACATGCTTCATATTGGATGGTAGAATATTTGTGGAATAATATTGTACCAGAGCTTGTATAAGTTTTACAGACATTTGCACACATATAACCCCAGGAATATTTCTGTGTCTTCAAGAAGGCAGCACTCACACTTTTCTTAATTTGCCAATTTAATATATTTTATTTGAAATATTTAGCAAAACCTCTTTGTTAATATTCTACTAAGTAAGCAGGTTGAAATTAAGGAAATGAAAAGAACAGGGCTCTTAAAACTACCTATCTCAGCTATCTATCTGTTGGATGGTATTTTTCTATTCCAGCTGTTCTTATCGGACATGCAGCTTATGGTTATTACCATTTATGGATAACATAAAATAAGAAAATATTGACATTGAACATCCACTACTCTAAAATGTTAACTTTTGCATTCCTTCACTCTGATATTGACAATCTTAATGTTGCATTATCAAATATTTCTCTACCTAAAGTTGTTCTGGTTGATAAATAACTGGTTTAGAAGAATTTATCAGGAAGAATAAATTCTGAAATTACTGTGTTTGTATGCTTGCGATATAAAAATGCACATACATATTATGTGATGTTGCTGTGTTATTAATCATGTTAGAATTTAAAATATTCATTTAAATTAACAGCAATCAAGAGTAAACATATACAAAGAACAGAGAGGTTGGTGTGGAGTGAAATTATCGCAAGTTAATTGTGAGTCAGAACAGAAAACTCTTTAAATGACCTGAAACTTTCACTGAAAAACCAAAGCTATTTATTCATGTTCCTTCTTTCTTATCTTTTTCTAATAGCTAAGTTGTAAATGATACCTGATTTTGTGGGAATATAATAAGGTCCAACGAATATAACTTCAGTGAAAGGAAAACTTTGGCTTTTAGTTAGAAAGGTCTCTAAATGTTCCTGTACTTTGTAGTTTTATGATATTTTTTTTAAAAATAAATTCTTTCTTTTATTCCTCCCATTCGTTCTGGAGTTGAGAAATATTGACCACATATTTGGACTGTTTGCACTTTTGAACTTTGACGTCTTCTCACAATTCAGCGACACCTCAGCAAGGTAGACACCAAGAGGATGATCTTCCTGCATAACCTGGAAAACTGTAGGCTGAAAGAAACAATTGCTTCATGATGTATAGCTTGTTCATGTTGCTATTTCTGTCTAACTACTTTGATCTAAAAGTAATGAAAGCATATCCAAACTGGTACATAAGGAAACTCAAAGGCTGTGAACGCAAACTGGTACTGGTATTTCACACTGCACCCTCTCAAAGAGATAGGACATAAAACCCCATGAGTGGATCCGTAGTATTGGAGTTGATCAGTCAATAAATTGGGGATCAATTAACTGTCCACTCATTAAATACAGAATCTTACCATACTTTCCTTGGGAGTGAGTATGTTAAGGCAGTTGCCAAAACCACAGTTTCTGTTATCTGGACTGCATGTTTGGGATATCCAGTTATTTGAATTATTACTAACCTCTACACGACCACAGCTACCCTCTTGCTCACAGGACATGCCATGGGAATAGGAGCTGGCATTTAACTGGCTCTAGAGCTGCAAGCTGGCTGTCCAAATCTACGCGTAACTCAACCTGTGGGAAGAAACAGTTTGAATATAAGCTACAGTGAACACTAAGCATCACCTTTGTTATGCTGGTATTGTCTGGAAACTAGAGTGGCAACAGATCAAAACAGAAAACCATAACTTAAAGAAACAACATGATATTTTGATAGCACTTGTTTTAAGAATGCAAGCACATACCAGCCTGATTTTAAGCGTGTTGTTGTTTTAAAACTATAACAGCTGAATGAGCCCTTTTCTGGATTAGATTTTTGTATTATCTGTCAGTTCCTCGACTTCTGTTCATTCCCGAAAAGTGCTAAAGGACATATTTACTTAATATTATTTTATGGCCAAGTAGTTGCTAGACTGAAACATCTGATACAGGAGTCTGATACTTTTCCTGTTTAAATTTTGCCATAATTGTAAAATTGCGTGATTCGACTCAAATGGAACAAACAGCAGACTTGGAATGCAAACTATGTAATCTTCTCATAAAGAGGGATGAGACATCACAAATCAAAAATATTAAAGGTAACATATGTAATATAAGCTCTTACTTAAGGTTTCTGAATATGAGACTTCACTGGGGAAAAGAAGCAAAACAGAAAATACCACCTAAAACTACTTCTTGTTTACTACTACATAATCCTTCTTGTAATTTTATTTTTTAAAACAATTCATGAACATATTATAAACTGCTGCTTTATCGTGTCCCCCTCTCCCTCTGGCTTTGCCTTCTATTCCATCGCAGCATTTCCCTTCCATCCATGACATCATCTTAACCCTCACTAGGGGAAGGGGAAAAAGAGACAGAGAGAGAAAGGAAAAAAAAAAAAAAAACCCAACAAAAAAACCCCTTCCTTGGCAACAGAAATACCTTTAAGTGTAACATAATTACCATCTCTCTGCCCTTTCTCCCCCCGCTGGGACTATTCAGCAAACCCTACAACATACACTTAAATCTTCAACTTCTCAGAGACACTACACGCAGATGGGAAAGATTTGATTAAAATTACAGTGCTTTAGGTTCAACTTCACCTATTAAGAAAAAAAAAGGATCTGGTGCTGGACTTTTTTCCCTGAGAAATAACTAGGCCACAGTAATTACAGACAGGGCCCTGCTGTGCACCATGAATAGGATCCCTGGGGTGGTATTTTCCTGTTACCTGTCTATGTAGGGCTGTTGACATCAACATGAATGATAACTATGCCAGGTTTCTTTTTTTTTTGTTTTACTTTTTTTTTATTATTATTCTTTTTAAGCTTTAGAAAAAGAAGGGGAGGAGAAAGAAAAGAAAATAAGTTATAAGTGTTGTGTTTTACATTTTTTCGTGTCAAGGATGCTTTTATGTACTTTTCTCTATATATGTGTGATTATTTTCTTAAATTATTTTTCTTGAAGTTGAATTTTGGTCTTCAAGGAATGAAGAGACCAACATAAAGCAAACAATAGGCACAGTACATTAGACATTGTGGAAGTTTAAATGTTAACACTTTTCCCACTGTCCATGTTGGTAGGAGCTTTCACTTTTGAGTACTGACCCGCTTTAAGACAATGGACTTGTACAACTAGATACTGTCCACCAAATTAATTTCATTTGCATCTCAAGTCATATTAGACATTAAAAGCTATATTTTGTTATTGTTTCAGCTGATAAAAGTCTTGAACTGCCCAGAAAAAGCTTTACTCTGTATTATGTTGCACTGCTGAAATGGAAACTAGAATTGTAGCTGATGGCACGCTCCAGGAATTGAACAGAATCACTGGAAAGTGTATTGGAAGAGAACATCTAAATTAGAAAGGTAAGGAAGCAGCAATAAGCATATTGTTAGTGTGTTATGATGGGGCTAAAGAAAAGTAGTGGAAGGTTAGACTGATCTCTGACCGTAACTGGAAGTGCATGTAGGAGGCTTATATGGAATTTAGAAGAGGTACAGTCTGGAAGTCTTCCAAAAATGGCAAAAGCCATTGTTGAGTTGAAATGAAATACACATAATGTTTGTTGGAAAACAAAAGGCAGCAAGGACAAAGTCCTTCACTTCTCTTTTGTTACTCTGTGCTTTTGAAAGAAATATAAAGCACCAAACTGACCACCAGAGAGTCTTGCCATGCTCAAACAAAGCTCAGATTCAACTAATAATGGAAATTTGAGACACCTCTTACATCATGTTCTCAACTCTACCCTCTAGAAGATGGCCTTCATGGTTTGGGAGTCTGAGGAAAAGGCAAGACACATGAATCTTTGTTCTACTGACTCTTGATTGATATTTGTCTTGAAAGTGTCTACCGCTAGCTGTTATAAGTAAACACATTCCTGAAGGAGCCTGTCTCAAAATCAATTGTTAGAGTCAGTACCGTTATCTTAGGATAATCTGGGAGATGTAACATGTTTCCTGACAAAAAATCCTCATCCTTCCCAAGAGAATCCTGGAGCAGAAGACAATCAGGGCTAGTACAGCAGCAAAGTAATTGGCTTTTGTAGATATCAAGCAAAAAAAAGGGGGTTTAGGAGGGATTTTTGCACTGAAAACTCTCTGAGAATACTAATAGGCAACTGTTTCATGCTAGTATACCTGATAAACTGGAGAAGGAAGCTAACATCATGAATCGGTCAGAGGTGAGTGCTATTGATTGAGAAATGACACATAGGCTGAGGATAGACTCTGATGGTCCGTAGAAGGCTGGAGATGTTTATGTTTGATGTAATAACATAACATGGAGCCAGACAAGGGGATACAGGAAGAGGAATGACATGGTCAGAGCAACAGCCTGAGAAAATGATCTTTGCAACACAATTGTGAATGGATGTGAGGAGACCATAACTGTATTTGTCAAGATTTGAGGAAAGGATGTTGCAGCGATCAAGATGAGAGATGGGAGTCTGGATATGTTGCTTAGATGAATGGGATGCAGAAAAAATCTCAGCAAGACTTAGAGTTTCACTGTGAGCGTATAGACAGCGGGCCCTGAGCTGATGAACATTCTGACTTTATGGGCCTGAGTGGCAGAGAAGCTGTAGATGTTGTCCACAGTGATTGGGAAGAATGGGAGAAGAATTTCTTTCTTCTTCATGTTAAGATTGAGCTGACTAATTTACACCTGCAAAGAAATGTTTGAGAGGCTTAGATTTTACTTTGGACAGAGATAGGCTGGTAAGGGAAACAAGAATGCATAAGATACCTGAGATCTTAAAGTTCAGCCATGAGGGGATGCTGTTAGCTGGCTGCAAAAATCCAATTCTATAAATGCAGAGACTCAATTGTTTTCTTTCTGTTTGCTATAACCATGGTAAAGATGAGTTTTTCTATTCCAAAACCAAGCTAAAATAAAGAAAAGATGATGGGATTGCTATGGGAGTTAGGAGTATCAGGAGTTAGGGAATGAAACTTCACGGTGTTTTTTATAGGTGATGTGTGAAACTCTTTAGTGACTTCCAGGAACACCACTTCAAGGGAGGGTTGAAAAGCAGAAAGGAGTACTTGGGTGAGACTTAGTTCACTTAGTGCCTCTCGTGTGGAATGGAGATTAATGTTTATGACATTTTTTTCTCTAATTATTGAAAAGGAAGGGTCTGACAGAGCTGTGCTTGGAAATCCTGTGGGAGGGAGCTCACCTTCAGGCGTGTTGAGGTCTCCCTGCTTTCTCACTTGGAGAAGCTTTGAATCTAATCTGCACAGTGCTCTGTTGTGCTTGAGTCACATTCTCCATTCAGTGTTTTTTTCCCATTTCCTTTGTACTTTCATGGGGTCTTCTGTTACTGGTTTTATTCTCTATTTATTATCCTGAGCTTCCATTCTTCTGTAGTATCTTTGTGCCACTTTCTGCCTCTTATGAGATTGTTCAACTTTCCTCTTCTTCAGTTCCTCATTTGCCACAATGGCTATTCCTGTTGCCATATTTGGCAATTGAACATTGCATCAGGCTCTAGAGTCCTGAGATGGACTTAAACACTGCAAAGGGAGGGCAGAGCCCTTTTCTGCCTCTTTGTTAGCTGAGAAAGTGGCTTCTGCCTTTTGAGGCAATTGACAGATGCAAGGAAACACTTCTGCAGGGCAGGACTACTCCCCTCCCTCACTCTTCTCAGCTCCCCCAGATTCTGTGCATCCCTCCTTCTTTAGTTTCATAGCAGCAATTCAATGTGCCTGGCAGTGAAAGAACTGGTCCTGCAGCTCTTACATATCCTTCTCATTTATTTATTTATTTCACACTTCCTAGCCAAAAGTGAAATGTAACCGTTCGTGTCATAGCTTGCCCTCCTGACTGGTGAAAACTATCTTGGCTCACAGCACACCTCCTTTGACAGAAAGTCCTCAACACAGTTAAGATACCTTTCATCTGCTCACCTTCTCTGGTGGTTTTTGCAAGGAATTTGCTTACCAAGGCTGGGTTTTCCCAAGCACTCTCACAGTTCTAGTGATAATAGGTTTGTGTATACTGTAGAGTGATGCTAAGCTGATCCAGTCATATTTAGTTCACATTAATCACACCCTTTTACTCAAAACAGTATAGCTCTGATCTAAACCAATTAAGCTAGTGATGTTTAGACAAAGAAATTAATATAGCTCAGAAAAGCATAACCTTTGTCCATAGAAATGTCTTAAGATAATGAGTTTTATTCAGTGGGCTGGATTTGTAGAAAGGTGTGTTTTGGATGTAGACATCTAATTGTACATACTACATCAGCAGGAAAATAAGCTTGTGCAGGCAGACAATTTTCAGCTGCATACATGGAGATATAATGATTTCAGTTTAGAGCTGATGCTTGAGAATTTACAGAGAATTAAGGATAGGACCCAGAAAATGAAGAAATAAATAGACAAACAGGTAAAGCAGAAAACAAAAAAAATCTTTGTTTGTATTTAAAAACACACTTTTTCCTTCATGCCTCATGCTCACTAAAAAAATGAGAAGCAAATCTTCCTTTGATTTCTAAAGTTAAACTGAAGACACATATTCTCTTCTTTATTTGTCATTTTTTAAGTTGCATTACAGCCTCACCATGAACAAATTCCTGAACGTCTGTATCTCTAGGATACCATTTTTAGTTCAGGGAACAGATGAACCAGAGGAACTTATTTATTATATTTATACCATAATGTACTTGCGATGCCTGACAACAATTGATATTAAATCAGCTATCAATTTGGAATTAATTAGAATTTAAGTGATTTTTTTAACTGATTATTTATAAATTAGGTATCAATTCACTAGATATTAGATCAAAGTTAAAATTCAGCTCAAACAGCCAAAGTGCTCAGAATAAGACCTGGTTTCAATGGAGCTTCATACAGTATTAGGTCATTATTATTTGGATTGATCCTGAGTATCCCAGAAATACACTTTACAGTCAAGCACCTCAGTCCCTAGGACCTAACGTTGTGGTCAACAGGCACAGAACAGGCAAGACCACTGTGTCACTGTACCTGAGCACCTGGAAAGGGAAAGAACTGGAAGAAATTAGGTAATCACAGGAAATTTCAGGAAATTAAACCTACTCCAGGCTGCAGGGAAAGGCAGAAAATTTCTGGTATCCCTGCCAGTTTGAGTTATTCAAGAAACCTGTATTAATCCGGCATCTATAAATGAAAATTCACCTTAGATATATATTACCTAGTGTGCTTGTCTCTTGTCATAGCCAGTCTGTGCTGATTCAGAACAAGGCAGTTCTCTCCTGCTGCTGAGTACTTGTGCATTTAGAAGAAATATATCTTTCCTGACCAACTGAAGCCCTGAAGTATAGGTTTTGATATTACTGCTTGTCTGAATGCAGAATTTGTAGTAATTTAATAGAACTCCTTTATGGATCATGCAGATGTACCACTTGAAACAAAAGTCACCTACTGCATTCTCCTCTACATCCCTGCTGGGATTTAAGATGTAGTCCACGCATTTCACTCAGCAGTGGTTGTTTCCTCTTGAAGTCTCCCAGTAGGTGACTCAGACTGTTTCTCCTCATCAGGAGCCTGATGGGCCTGAATGTCCCTGTCCAGTCCCTCCCTGGCCTCCCCCACCCCGCCCATGGCCCAGGACCCTGTTTCGGCCCCCTGGGGCCATCAGCCCCTCCCCCATCGATGCTGCAGCAGAGCCAGTCTCCCACTCCTCACAGCCATATCCTGTCCCGGCCATGGGTCACACCAAGCTGGGCCCACCCTCAGGCCTATGTTCCAACCTAGCCTTGGTCCATCCCCAGGGAGATGCCTGATGCCGGGGGGCTGGGACTGCCGCCAGTACCACCCCAGCTGCCCTGCTCCTGGCTGGGGTGGTAGGATGGGCCCCTCAGCTACAGGCTCCCTGACCTGAAAGATCAGTGGGTCCTTGCTATGCCTCCCACACACCCCAATTTTGGGGCATTTGCTGTCTTCAAAGAAGCCATGAAACACACAATCAGTATTTTTTCTGGTTAGATTCTGGTTAGATCCCACTGGGGTCTTTGCTCGATCTGTCCCCTCATGATTCTTAAAGGGGATATCCCTTATTCAGGATTGCCATGGATCACATGGAAGACATTCAGAAACCAATTTCCCCTTTCCCACATCAATAGGCCATGGCTGCAGCAGGTGAGGTGTCCCCATGATCAAAGGCAGGATGGGAAGGATGGCATTGTAAGATTTGAAACAGGGTTCTATCCTCAGGTTTTCTCTAACTTCATTTAACTCCCTCAGTCACTCCTAGCATCAGACAGACACCAACAACATGGAAGCCCAACACTCCCTATTCTGCTCTTTGGTACAACCACATCCAGAAAAAACATGTCTTTGTCCCTGCCTCTTCTTGCTATAAAAAAAAGAGATGTTCTGCTCTACGTAGCAGTACACCCAGTGGCTGCCTACTTCCTCTCCAACCTTTTGGCATCCACCCACTGCTCACCCCTTGACCTTGGAAGGAAATGCCAGCTCAAGGAAGTTGAACGCTTCTAACCTATAAACTGGGTTTACGTATACGATGTAAGTAGCAAATGTGCATAGCTTCATACATATCAGCAGATACCTTGTGTTGTGATGGTTGCGTGCCTTGGGCAGACTTCTGCTTAAACCGCTTTTCTTTCCCCACAGTTCCTATCAAAAAGACTCTGCCGTGGAGGATCCAACAGTCCAGGCTGGGCCAGATCGAGCCAGTGGGGGGTCTGGTTCAGTACCTGTCATCTGGATTATATGGGCTACTTAAAGAACAACTTAGTGAGAGGAGAGAAAAAAAAAAGCTCAAACAGTCTTTGCATTTGTCCAATCTGTATAGCTCATTGTCTTTTTTTGCTGTAATTCCGCCACTTAACGGGAGCCGTCTCATTGTCGTTGTATCTTTTGGGTTCACTGAGCACTGTGTTGAATTCCTCACACAGTGCTGATCAGTTACTCTTACAAGTAATTCTCCTGGCTATACTGCAGGTGCTTGGTAGAGGTGCTGTTCACCACCAGGACTAAGTGATACAGCATGGTCAATAGCAATCCTTTGCTTTTCAAAGGAAAATGTGGATTTTGCAGATCAGGGGTATTTATTGAATCAGTACTAGGCGTGAAGAGTCCTGTGAATCTCTGCATTTTTGCAAATGAGGTATAACCTGGTAAATCTGAATCAGATTTTTGTCTATAGAATGAGTTTAACTCAAGGGAAAACTAAGTATGTTTGAACCTGGTGCTTCATGACTTTCAGTACTAAAAACCTATGCAGCTGGATTCAGTATAAAAATAGCATGAATCTATTTTATATTAAATGTAGAAGTTTTTGCACAACTTTATGCAAAATAACTTTTTATTATACTAAGGTTCTGTGCAGTTTACTCTGTAATAGTGCTTTCAGGTAAGAGCTTAAAATTGGAGGTCATGTTTGCTCCTCATGAATATTAAATATCCCAGGATTATTTTCATAATCATACGGATTTGTAGTATGCCCTTGAGCAGAGCTACCTTTCCACCAGTACTGGGTAGTTCTGCACCCCTGCGCAGTCAAACGAGTGTCTATAAGTTGAGACAATGCTTTGAAAACAGTCAAATTAGAGGCACGATATAAATGTAGAAGAGTACATTTGAACAGAGGAAAATCCATTGCAAAAACACTCGCACAGCACAAATTTGTTGGATTCTGTGAATCCTCTCTTCCCACTGTCTGTATGTGGAGGAGATCTGTATGCTTAGACACATTCCTGCTCATGAGCAGGATATGGAGCCATATAGTACAATTCCTATCTTCTCCTCTCCCATTCCCAGGAAGGATTACCTGTGGCCTCTGGGGTTAGATTGTAGTGAAAAACCCCAGGGTTAAACACTGGGATTGTACTGGGATATTGTCCCTTTGCTTGCTCTGCAGGAAGTTTGGATTTCACTCTGGGGTTGCTTTCTGTAGAAGCTGGGCTAACAGGGAGCACTATTCTTTCAGTCTATAAATTTTTCCTGCTATAAATTTTTTTTTTCTGCTGTAAAAGTTTTTGACCTGGGAGCTGGTTGAACTTCCAACTTAATATGAAAATATATTGAGATGAGACTAAGCAGAAAGGAAAATGATCTCGCTTGGACTGTCCTCCAGGTGTTCCCAAAACAGTGAGGTGTGACCCCTAGTGCATCCCTTGTTCCTTAAACATGTGTTTGCTGTAGTCATTCTTGCTCTTCTTGTCCCAGTGCACTTTAAGGAGAGAGACCTGAGTCACAAGAATTAGGTCTGGACTGGGCTGGTTCTAGAGACATGGTCTGAGGAATTCTGAGGATGCTTTTAAATGTAAGTCAAAAGACTCTACTGGCTCAGATTAAAGCTATTTCTTTACTTTCTGTAGTAAACAGGATAGCAGGGCAACATGCAGAATTGTTTTCAGTGTAGCAGAAAGAAAAAATCCTTTTCACAGAATGAATTATTTGTAAATTCTGTAGAAACCTGTACTCTATACTCTTTGGCACTGGAGTAGACAGACTCCAGGCTCCATCTAAGATACACTCACAAATACTGTATTAATGAGTGTTTGTGACTGTATTGTAGATGTATTTGTGACTGTATCTTAGATGGCATCTTCTTCAGATCTCTGCATCTCAGGAAATTTTACAAAACTGACCTAAAAACATCTTCTATGATGTATGCATAGATTTCTCTCATCTCCTCTCTGCCAACTGAACCTAGTAGTTGCAACAGATTAGCATGTATTTTGTTTGTATACAGTCAGCCACCTATGAACATATATATACACAGAAAGTATTTGGTAGCTTTGCGACCTTGAGATATGAGCCATTCATCATTGGCTATCCGAAGAATACACATCCTGGTATGTTTTATTCATAACCCTATATGTGTGTGTAAATACACACATATATGCAAGTAAATATTCATTTTGTACATATTACACATTATAATGAGTGCAACTTATAATTTGAGAAAAAAAAGCTGGTGGGAAAAATTCTTACAAGTGACTACTGTTTTCTCCTTTGATACCTTTCCAAATTGATGTTTCCATCTCATTGTTTTAGTATTTGTTTTTAACTTTATCTAAAAGATTTTAAAATGGGGTATTATTTAACAAAGAAGAAAACTTTACCACTTTCTCATGTAAAGCTAATGTGACAATAAAACTGTCAACAAGGAGGCAAGATCAGTCTCACAAAAATCTTGAAACCTCTAAGTGGAATTTGCATAAAATAGTTCTGGTATTATTATTCACTGTTCTTTCCGTGACAGATATGTCAAGGCCTTAAAACCTAAAAGAACAATTATGCTATTGTATCTCTCGGAGGATTCAAGGGGTGTGTCTTTGGTGAAAAAGTGCTATTAGAGCTTTGAAAAGCAGTAAAAAGACAGCCCAAGGGGCTCTTTAGCTAGTCATTTTAAAAAGAATGCCTGGGCTTTAAGTGTCTTAAAGTACATTTATTCAACTCTTACTTTGTGCTTTAAAAAAACTGCTAATAATTAATGGCTGTAACATTTTTTTTAACATTTGCATTAGCTATAAATAAAAACTCTTGATAAAACCTTTATTGATTAACTTAAACTGTGATTCTCTCGTGAATGCTTCTGTATTTCTGTCAAGCATATTGCAAAGAATTATATATAAGCTTTTTGGTTAAGCTAATATTGAGGAAATCATTGAACAATTATAGACCAAAACAGGAACTAATCAGTAAATCCATTACTTGAACAAGCTAGCTTAACATAACATGTCTGACATTAAAAATGAGGGATTGATAAGTAATGTATCATTACAGCTGGATGTGCCATAAAAGTCAGCAATCCAAATGCAATTTTTTATTAAGCATGTTCATGATTTTAGCTTCAGACTTGTTGCAGTTTGGGTAAAAATATATATTTTGAAGGTCTCGCTAGAGAACAAGTTGGAACAAGCCTGTAAAGTACAAAATCACTAGGCAAAGAAAGAAGATGTAAAATAAGTATAAAAATTGCATTTGACTCGAGAATATAGAGCAAAGAAACATCAAAAAGAATTTAAATAGGGAAAATCAAGACCTGAATTAGCAAACTTTAATTGTTGCCGACACTAGCCAGCTAATAAATGTACTTTAGAGTAAGACCAGAAATGGCATGAAATTAATTTATTTCATACCCTTCACTGTAGAACAGTGTAATTATGAACTTGGCAGCCAGGTGCTGGATTGGCCAGAGACCAGGTTAATATACAGTATTTGATTATAAAATGATTCATTATAAATATGGCAGGTCTATCTCTTTCTTATCAAGATTGTCATATATCAATATAAAGTAAATGAGGAAAAAGTGCTGGCCTTAGCCAGCTATTTTTGTTATAAAAGCATATATTGCTATTACATGGAGAGTACACTGAGGTGATATTCAGTTCCCACAGCAGTAGACTCCTTACAGCTACTGGAGATACATGGAAACACTTAGAGCAGTCTGTTTAAAACAGAGAAAACAGGAGAAATTATTACGCTTTAAATTTTACAACAGAGAGAATACAGCAACTTCCATTACAAGCCTTATAAATAACATTGCAAGTCAGTAACTTCAACTTAATATTCTTCAGATATTCTATATGCTAACTATAGAAAACACCATAATAGCCAGAGTAATGGTTGCTATTTGGAAAATTTAAGCTGTAAAGGTTTTAATGATGACCACTCTAACAGAGTATGAGCGGTTAGAAAGTCTGATGATATATATATAAGGTTATGTCCATATAATTTCAATTTTTTCATGCCAATATTTAGGTAAAGCTGGCAGCAGTCGATTTCTGATTCTGGATATTAATCTATATTTTATGTGATATTCACTGAGGGCTTAAGTACCTGTTCTAATTAAACTCGGTATGAATCTTGCAGGATGTAGCATGCAGTTATGCAGGACTCAGGTTTTGCACTATGCAGTTCATTTTGCATTTACATTGCTGCAAGTTTTGTCACCTTACAGACATGCAGAATCAGGGCTTTTGTTTCGTGATTTTGGTCACATGTCTGCTGTATGCGTGCAAATGCGTATTTGTGCATGGATAAATAAGCAGAGCTATGCTTCTGTATCAGAACTTAATTTATTGCAACATTCTGATGCTGGCACTTGGGCCAACATGCATTTTATCACACTATTAGGTGATTTAGGCTTCTGCAAAAATATATTATGCAAGTGTGGATGGATAGCACTTTATAAACATAAGACTGAACCATACCTCTTATCTGTCCTTGAATTTTAGGATTGTCATTGACTTTGCATGAAAAATTCTCCCTAGCCTTCCTCAATGCACAGTAGTGTTGTCTTTTAAAGATTAGGATTTATAAAGCAGAACATAATTGTCAGATTTTAAAATACAGTTAGGCTTTCTTTCCAGCTGCATTCTTTGTTAAAAGCTGCTTAAATTCCCATATATTTAATGATGTCTTTTTAATGACTTTTCCTGATTTAAACCCTTTCTCCATAATTTAATTTTTCTTCGCCTTTTCTTTTTGTCCTCAGCTAATGTAAGAGCATTCTGACAGGATCATATTTAATTAAGGAAACAGGCCAAATTCTGCCCTCAGTTAAAACCCATTCAGCTTCAAAGTTGATGGGCAATGTGGAGATGGAGACCAAGGTGGCATTTGTCCTGGATGACAGATTTTGTAAAGCAGCAGGAAAGGAGCTCGGTCAGAATGGGGCAGTGGGTCAAGCACAGACCTTGCTCTGCAGATCCTAAATGGACAGGCAGGAGGGGAAGAAGCGCTTGCAGGTTTTGCTCTGAATGCTTTAGGCAAAAGTAGTCTCACAATCTCCATTCCTACCCCAGCCTTTGCTGCACTTTTTCAAGCAGGCATTTCATCAGAAGAAAGAACTGACAAGGAATTTAAAAGAAAAATAGGGCAGTAGTGGCCTTGCTATTTGGCTAAAAAAGGGTAGCAAGGAAGAGACCGTTATTAGTTTGACAGAGAAATAGGGAGTCAGCTGTCAAAGCTGGAATTGCTGCCAGGGTGGTGGGGAGGATGTGCAATAAGGGCCAACTTGAATAAATAATCAGAGCAAAGCTCTGAAATGGGGGGAAGGAGCTTAAATATCATAATCAGGGCATTGATGGATTCAAGGTGTGGGACAGATACACCGGGTCAGACTGAAAGGCAAAGCAGATGTTCCTTAGTTGTAGAGGATTGTACAGAGAAAAAGGTGATATGAATATGTGGGAGGCTAGAAGGAAAGAGCTGTAGTGAAGGAGGTAATTAGGGTAAAAGCAGAAGATAAGGGCCTGAACAAGTGTTTTAGAAGTACGGTCAGAAAGAAACATCTGACTATTGAAGACATAATTCAAGGAGAAATGGCATAATTTGGATACAGCCTGCTTATAGTGGAAAAATTTGAGAAGAAAGAAACCAAAGAACCTATCAAAGCTGTGGGCCCGACCAAGAGAAAAGGTTGTGGTTTTATTATACACAGTGAATGATGTCAGCATGAGAGGCACTCACAATAGCATTTCTGAAATGTGACAGTGCTAATGGGTTTGCAGTCGTGTGACTCAGAGATGTTGGCCCATTTTTTTTCTGAAAGAGGATGGACTTGCTTAGATGACAGAAATAGCTGTTCTCCCAGATGTACCATCCTTGCTCCTACAGAATTCTCTAGGAGTGGCTCTTTCGGGCATAGCATTTCTGTTCTCCAGAAGAAAAGTCTTCCTTTCTCTAAAAGTCTGTAGAAGTCAACATATATCTTTTGGATAGGTATATGTAAGTACAGAATTATACCCTGTATGTGTCAGTAGGTTTGTTCACTTTGCCATTAGTATGTTTGCCGTTTGGTATAACCTTTTGCATTAGAAATAGAAGCATGTGTGGCAGATGCTTCTCTCAGCCCCTCAATGTCCAGTTCTTTTGAATGTGGAGGGAAAAGTCCAGGAAACATTAATTAATCTTTTCAGATTACTATACTATAAAACATTTGTTTGCATCATGTAGCATCTTGATGTGAGCGAGGTATTAGGTTAATATGGAAAGTGTATTAAATATTTAAGGTTGCGTGTCAGCTTACTAGTTTTGGAGCTTTGGGGACAGGGACTATTATTTACTGTATATCATGAACAACACCAAGTACAAGAGGGCCTTGACCTGCTAGTCCTCCAGGAGCTGCTGCAATAAATAATAGCAGTTGGGGAACAGTCTGTCATTCTAACATGCTGTTACTGTTGTAGTTTAAAGTGAAGTGGAAGGATCATCTTGACAGTACTTACTGGTTCTGGTTTTTGGTGGTTGATATTGTCCTTATTACAGTAAATTCAGTAAAAGATATTGTGTCAAGACCTGTCCCTGGCAGTTGCTGAAAACCCCAGACTTCTAATGAATGCAGGTGTGATCCAGGTGGTCGGCATCCTTCATGATCAACCCCTATGTAAATCCATTCATACACACATACATACATGCCCGCACTGTATATTGGGCACAACATTTGATCATCTGTGGGAAGCAATAGTAATACCTGAACTCTGTGATAATACCACCCCTCTAAACTGAAGCTGGGAACGTTGTGACACACTAAATGTTGTGCTGTGCTTTTCTATGCAATCTTCTGCTCTGTCCTCTGTGGACCCGATTGGCCACCTATTGTATTTCTTGGACTTGCTACACCTCAGTTCAGTTATTCTTTCCAGAACTGGGCAGTGCAATCTGCCTGTTTGGTAGGTGTGGGAACTGGAGCTTCTCTCCACCATTCAGCTGACAGAACTTCTCTCCCTCTCACCAAAACGAAAGAACAGAACACTGCTGCCCTGTTTATGGGATCAGCTGTGAGTCTTAGGGCAGGTTGTGCTGCTTTATCAGTGCCTCAGGAGGACCCTGGATTTGGTCCTGTCTCACCAAGAAGTCAAAGAGAAGATGAGGAGTTAACAATGGAAAGAGAACAGACCCCAGAATTTACCTTCTCCAAATCCAACTGAGTTCTTGCCCAAGAGGTTTAGTAGCATATCTTAACTTGGCGGTATCTTAGTACTTTCTGGGTGTCAGTATTTTGAATAATTCAGACGGTGTCACCTTCCATTAATCTATGCCTCCTCTGCCAGTCAGGATTCTGACATTGTCTGTGGGTGGGTAATAAGAGATCCAGTACCTGAAAAGTTTCATTGTACTCCCTGCTGTTTCAGATCTGAAGAAGGGCTTGCATGCCTGAAAGCTCGTCTGTTCTTTTCTAACTATGTCAATTGGTTTAACAAATTCTATTACCTTTCTGTACTAACCCTGCCTCTAGTCTATTGCTCATTGCGCTATGCTTCTTCCTCAATTACCCTTAAATACAACCCCTTCCTCTTCAGTTTTCTACTTTTTTCTTGTCTTCTTATTTTTCCTTCTCTCATCCCTTTTCATATATTAATTTCCCGTATCTGCTGCTCTGTTTCATTTTAAAAGCCAGAACATAAGACACAAGTTTAAAAATTATACCTTCCAACTATGCTGGTTATACTGTCTTGGCCTGAGTTGTCTTTCACACCTATAAGGCTTTGTCTTTTTTGTTCCATTAATCTTTGCTTTTGAAGGCTTCAACATTCTCCTAATAGCAGCCTTTTTCGATGGATAGCAGCATTGCAGGACAGACTCTGAAATAAAGCTGGTTAGAGTAAGATTTGTCTTGACATAAATGCCAGTCAGAAGAAGTTTGATCTGACAATATTTTCATCTCACAATTTGGAGGAAAAAGTACTTTGAAAATTTTCAGAGGAGACCAGAAAATCATTCAGGAAGGTAAATATTGAAGTTTATATGATTGGGTTTTTTTCCTAGTCATTGAGAGAACATGCCATTACTAACAAAGGAATTCACAGAAATTATCTAGTCCAGAATGAGTTGTCTATTATAATGTTCCAATGCACTATGCAAATACTTAACTAAAAACATTTTTCAGCTAGAATGAAGATGAGGAGTATGCAACAGTTTTTATAATTGGACACCATCTTGTAATTACCGAAACATCCATAAAAAAATGAAAAATTAGAAGCTAAATTTACATTTTTAAATATTTGAAATTGCAGAGAAGCACATTCCAGGAATCTAAACACATTTAACTCTTTCTTTTGGAAAGTAATGTCACTTGCCTTGTCCCCTTTATATTTCTTTCATTCCTACTGTATAAGATCTTTTTCTTATTTGTATTGAGGGCTTTTCTTAAGGATCCTTTTTCTAAGACTATGACTAGGAATTCTTAAGTATGCAATCCTACTATTCTGTGATCCTACTGCTGCTATATTATTTAAATTGGAATAGTTCCTGTAAAACAAATGGATTCTGTAATTTCATGACTTTTCTGGAACCTAATGATTTTGTCTTTTCTCTACCAAGCTTCTGGGACAGGCAAAGTGGGAGATATATTTTATTATTTTCTCTGAGGGTTGGAAGTTGTCTCTGTTACTTGCTGACAGTATTTGTAAGTCTGTGACTTGCTATGTGGCTTCAGAGAGTGTGTAAGTAGATTGCAGCTCATCCTGGCCATTCTGTCAAATTCAGTATTGATTTTGAGGAATTTTCTTCCCCTTTTTTAGGTGATTGTGCATCCTGCATGTCTCCTGGATGGTTACTGTTTTGAAGAACTTGTTGGCAATGCATCAACTTACATGGCCACTAGAAGTCTTGGTTTCCCTACCTCTTGTGGTTGCAGTGACCTCTCTTATTCAAGAACCAGGAAGATGGAGAATCAAGAACAGGAGCTTACCAAGAGAGCCTTGAGGACAGCCTCTGCAGGTCAGCTTTAGGCATACTGTTCTAGTCAGGTCTTCATTTCCAGAGGGAGAAATTGATTGGAGAAGTAGAAGAGGGTAGGTCAAGTTATTTTGTTAGCATTTTTGTCGCAGTCACTGAAGAATGACAGCTTGCTGAGAAGACTGTAGATAGAAAGAGCATTTTATTGAGGAATAAGAACAAGGGAAGAAAGAGAGCAGGTGTTTGAGTTTACATATACAGATATAAAAAATGGCAAAAAGAAGGACGTTTGGTTGTAACACGTTTAATTTTCCGATTTTCTCCTCAGACTCTTTGTCTTGCATTATGTTTTGAAGAGGGCTTAGAAAGGTAACTTTTATCCATCTCTTTAGTCAAAGTTTGCACTTCCACTAGTAATTCAGACATAGTATTACATACAAGTCAATTGCAAGTAAAGTATTGTGACATTTTCAGTAAATCCTTGAAAAAGTTCCTGATTATTCTCTTTCTTGTCTCAAAATTGTTCTTACCTCCCCAAGACATCACAGAGAAGTTAATGTAGAAATGACCTGTTGGAAGAATTCTAAGGAGCTGTCAAATCAGGCACATAACTGCAGGCAAATTTTAACTATTACTGTAGTCTATCACTTCCCCATCATACTGGAAATATCTGTAAGTGAGTGTACTGAAAAAGAGGTATTCAAACCAACTTGTTGCAGTAAACACTATCACAGCAAAAACAGTATTATAAAATTTTGTGTGACCTTTTGAGAAATGTGCTAATTTCATGGGGACTTCTAGGAAAAAGTGCCAATTTCATGCAAATTCAGGGGGAAAGGATGGGTTGGAAGGTTTTACTTGGGAAGTGTAAAAGCTGTAATGACTGTAGAAGATATACAAGCCTAATAATCATGAAAACAACACTCTTCTACTAGTGTATATTAATGGCCTCATATCACGCTGGCAAAATGCAGGAACATGATGGTTTACTCCATGTCTGATGAAATGCAGCTTTACATTAATTTCCAAACAGGTCTAAAAATGGATTCTTAAATCAGTGTCTTTTGGAGTGTCAGTGTCTTCAGGCTCAAATAGTTCTGACTCTTTGTTGTAGCCTAGAAGTATCAAGGTCATCCTGAGTTTGGATATCTAGCCCATGTGAATAAACAAGTGTGGCTGATTATTTGAACAGACTATATGAGGCTGAGCCCTCTGTTATTGCTCCTTCTCTTTTTACTCTTTGAGGTTTATGGGGGCATGGGCAGAGCACACTATGAAAGCAGCACATTCTGCCAGTGGTGGGAACAGTTCGCTGTTGAATTTGAAAGGAACATAAAATAAAATTGAGGTAAATCAGAATAGATTTTGTGATTATTTAGATTTTCAGTGATTTACTTGACTTCTCTGCTATAATGTAATCTGTGAGAGAGGTGAAAAATGTTACATGTATCCTTCAAAACGGCAGAAACTGTGGAATTGAATTCAGATGTGTCTATTACCAAAATTTCATTCAATCTTTCTCTGGAAGTCTTGTCTGCTTCCAGTGGAGAATGTTAATAGCCAAACTGAAACTATCAAAAGAATGTAGATAGCTTAATATAATTTTCTCAAGACAGGTAGTGATAGCTGCTCATATGTGGTATGAGCATTTTACCACCCTTAACACTTTAACAACTGAGATTGACTCTGGAGCAGTGATCAGATTTCAGGTAAATTTAGGCAATTTTTTGAGCCTTTTGGTCCAGATTTGGGAAAGCTGCAAAGCTGCTCTGTGGTGTCAACACCAAACTATAGAAATCTCTAAAGATAGTCTTACTCATTATATTTGTCCCCTTGAGATGCAATTGCATGAGAATGAATGATACTGCATGTTTTTAGCTATGCTGAACTAAAAACAGAAACATGTTTTCATAGATTTGTATACAATTGAAATAGTAGAATTTCTGAATGAAGGCTATTTACCATATCTGATCTGGTATCTCTCTTCCTTTGAAATTTTATGCTAAGGCTCCCTCATCTACATTTGCTCATTATTAATCTTTCTAACTGTGCTTGAATTGGATTATAAATTGCCTAAAATAACCACAAACTAGGAGAATCTTCGTGGTACTCCAACAGTTTCTCTGCAGAGTCACAAAAAAAAGTAATATATATCAAAGTCAAAATGTGTGACCTCAGTTATCCCCAAAGTGGTTTGAAAAGCACTTCCAGAAGACTGAGGAGATGGACTATAACCTGGGTATAGTGTAGAAAGAAATTGTATAGTGCCCCTCATGCAGGATGCTTAATAGAGAGATGACTCTTTATGGAGTTGTAACTTTAAAAGGCAGTTTTATTGACTTACAGAATACCTGTAAGTCCAGCAAAAGATTAAACATTATCTCAGAGAAGTCCACTATAGTTTTGCAAGAGATCAAAGAGTTCCATTAACAGTGCAGTAGGAGGTAAAAAATATATATAGCAAAGGTTTATGTAGCTCTGATGAGGCCCCCCTAGGGAACTGGAAGAGACTCAGTAGGTGAGGAGAAGATAAAGGAGGGGGGAGATGGGTGGGCAATTATTGCCAGTCTAGAAGAAGGAGGCAGAACAAATTATTCTAATGGTAGTTTTTAGGAATACATCTCGAATGCACAAGCTGATAGCAATAATTGAATATGATAAAATCCTAGACAGTGAACTTTCTTTTAGCACAAACATGTCAAGACAAAAATATCAAGTCACATAAAGACCCTCCACCCCCTTCCTGACATCATGGTTCAACATTAGTCATGGTTGGCAAACTTACTATGAACTTACTGAAACAAAATTTTAGAAGAAGCCACAATTGGAAAATGGTGAAAACTGCCTCCTATTTTCCACTAGTTGTGGTTAGGAGGGCTTCTTTTTTGTAACTATTTAATAAAAAAGAAATAAAGAGATAATATTATTGCAGTTCTAAAATCCTGGAAATAATGGAGAGTCTAGGTAAAGAGTCTAGCTGAAGCCATAGATCTACACCATGCTAAAACTATAGAAATAATTAAGAAGTTCTACTTTACGGCTTTCATGATTGTTGTTAGTAAAATCTCAAAACACTTCAGAATAGAGCACAGAATATGATCTTTCTCTTTGCCTGAAGATGAAAGGAAATCAAGAGGGCTGAGGAGCCAACACTGAACTTTTGACGGTGCTTGAAAGAATGTTCCTGCCTTATTGCTCAAATCATGAGAGCTGGACTGCCTTCTCTGCACGCAACACACTGTGTACCTTCCTCTAGGATCCCGGCACAAACGGTTTCTGGGCCCAGGGCTGAGGCTGTCTATGGATAGAAGATAGGGATTACAGAACACGTTTCTGTCCTGGACACGCAGATGTGACAAAACTGCTATAAAAAAAATGACAGACAGGACCAGAAGAATAAGTAGTTTAACACCAAATAACTCCTTAAAAATCTCGAAGTAACAGGTGAGGTCACCAGCCAGGAAACAAGGACAACCAGGGCCCTGTAAGGGCTTTGTTGTCATCTGGGTAATCACATATATACTGTTTGATACAGTGAAACCAGTGGCTACTGGTTACTGCAGGCTTAACATACCAAACTTACAGTCATATCACACCTGATGGGAAACCAATGTACATCATCTGTGTAGGTCACTGATGATGAGCTCTGGTTAAAGGCAGTGAAAAGGGTGAACACCATCAATTGCCTTTAGCTCACAGTAGAAGGGATCAAACTGCACCCACAACACATGATGAAAAGCATGTTTCCATTTAAATCTGCTATAGACAATTTTTCAATGTTTGCAATATTAAACTGTGTGATATTAACTGGACATCAAGGTTCAGGATTTATACTTGATTTCCAAGACTTTATAAAGTACATTTATGGGAAATAATGCCACCTCTGCCTCCTTCTCCCACCTCTCAAAAAACCCAAACAGTAGCTTTCTTTATGTTCTTAGGAAGATCTAGAGGGTATAACTTCATATATATTGAGTTTTGTTTATTAGAAAGAGTTAGGTCCTTTGGCAAATGAATCATCTACCATGCCGCATCTTTTCTTCCTTAAGTGGATAGAGCCTTAGGCCTTGCATCAAATTGTACGGTACACAATTTTTGAAGTTGAACCAATTTCATTTCTAGTTCACAAATTATTTGATTGAGTCAAGTGCAGTCATGAGGTGGAAAAGTGGTGATAGATGACTATGATAAATGCACTTTAAAGAAAAGTGCCCAGAGAAAGCTGTGCAGATGTATTCAGCTGCATAATATCAGATTTCCATGAAAAGGGTAGCCATTGATATGCTAGAAGAACTCCCACTAATGGAATCATAATTAGTGCAAGCTACTTGCATCCTGTGCAAAGTCAACTTTCCCTTATCGCAGAGAAGAAAGTAGTAGTATTTTAGTAAATCTTGATGCTTTGCTACTTTTCTTTCCAAATGGACTTTAAATTAAACCCTTTCTCAGACAATAATTGGAGACTGAAATTGCCTACTGGTGCTGTATTTGGAGTTGTGCTTGCTATATTTGTAGCTTATGAGATGCTGAAATTAAGTTTTGATGTGCGGTGGTGTGGGTTGTTCAAGGACCCCGGGCTGTTACTTGGGCAGTTAGTACCATGGCCTGCAGGGTTATCTGCTGTTTCTGTCTGAATTAGCTATGTCAAACTATCTTGGGTATTTCACACTGAAGTCACTTTTCCGTTTGCAGTCTGGATGTACCCACTGACTAATGAAAGCACCAAGTGGAAATAAAGACAATGAGTGATGTTGATAATTTATCCTAGAAAAGGAAATTTTTTTCGGCCATAGGAACTTGGCATTAGATTTTGGCCCAAGAATTGTTCCTGAAATCTGAGGCACTTTAAGGTCTCCAAAAACCAGGAAGAAAACTGATCAGTTTAGTGAGTTTATCATCTCCCACACTAGAGCTGCTCTTCTCTGCAATAAATGTGTGAATGGCTGCATCCCCAGTCAGGGCAAAGACTTCTGAATCACTTGAAGTGCTGCTACAATGAGCATTCATTTCTAGGCCATCAAAGCAGACCTGGTCATTCATATGCCTGAAAGCATTCAGTTGTTTTTTTAATGGATATACACTTAGGTCTTAGCTGTGCTGCTGCCTGTAGTCTCAGTGTGGGCCACAGTACCAGGGCTAAGGGCTAAACAAAGAGCAGTTGCAATGGATTCAGCAGAGGTTCGTGTACAGCTGCCAGTTGAGAAACGGATCCTATTTGTCAATGCAATAAGAAGAATACAAATGAAATCTAGAAAATCGAGTTCTTTAAGTTTCATGTAATGCCACTGAAAGCAGTGGAGCTTCTCCGATTTATAGAAGATGAGCATCTCAACTGTAATATTTTATTATTGCATTTTAGTGGATAATTGAATATGAGGAAACTGTGCACATTATATAGATTATTTTTTTTTTGTAACAGCAAAACAGGATTTTGCCAAAGTTTTAATGAGAAGTCATTCTTAGTGTGTAAATTCCATTATTGTCAGTGGGTGAATGTGTAAAGCATGACTGAATCAATTCCACAGTCTTTATTTTAAACTGTTCAGTATTAGTTATCAAAGCATTTTCTGTAGTTCACTACCCTGCTCAAATAGCAGGATTTGCAGCAATATTGTTTGGTAAGAAAGGGTTAAGAAGTGAAAGATAAAGAGCTCCAAGTGTCATTGTTTTAGTACCAGTAATGTTATGTCTCTGCTATGGTGCATAAATAAAAGAAGAAATGCTGACAAGAAAAAAAATCACACTTTAAAAAACTTTCCCAAGTCTAAGGAAGGTACTTTTAAATTTGTGCCAGTTACAGTAATTAGTAAACTTGTTCTTAATAGTGTTGTTAAAATGTAATTTTTTCACACTTTCTCTGACTTTGACACTGCTGCTTTTTAAACTTCATTTTGCACTTTGTTCCATTGTTCTTTAATCTGCTGCACTTTGCATTTAGTATCACTGAAATTTCGCACTTACTATGTCAATAACATCTGGCAAAATTGCCACCTATTAAGAGTAAGTGTTCTTTTTTCTCCTGTGAGAAATGTGATGGTGTATTATATTGGTTTCCCTTGAGAGGCTAAGGAGACAATTTTAAAGCAGATAAATGCATTAAAGAAATAACCTGAACTACAAGAGAAGGTTAACGAAAGTCAGAAACTTTTTACTTTTTTTTTTTCACCCTTTTTTTTCCTTTGATAAAAGCATCCTGTACATGTGGGGAGTGAAAAAACAGTTTGGTTATGCAATCTTTTGCACATTCGGATGTATGTTACATTTCGTAATGCTGCTGCAGGACACATTATGTTCTCATAGGCTTTTATCTACATCAATATTTTTCTGCCCATGTTGGATATGTGTCAGTTTAATGATGTATTGCAGCAAGTGTGCTGGTAAGTTGAGCACTGCCGGATCACTGTGAAAACACGGGAGTGGTTTTCCACAGATGCCATAGACAAAAGTAGGCCTGGCTTTGAGTTCTCCACCTCTGTGCTCAAATACTGTTCCAGTTCACTTGTGCTCGAAACGAGCACCGAGCTCCTTCTCACAGAAGGAATATTCTACTGAAGGAAGATGGGATGGGTTGGAGTGAAGCCATCACCCTAGTCTCCTCTGTACTTAACCACCCCAGCTAGAAAACTTCCTGACATTTTGCCATCCCCCATAGCTGGAAGATTGACCCACTTTGGGTATACTGTCTTAAATAAGACCCTCCTGAGTTAGGACATACACATGCATGCCTGCGTATAGTCTGGCCTTTAAAGTGTATAACATTTTTCTGAACTATATAAATATTTTGAGTATGCCTGTGATTCTTACATATACATTGCTAGTGAATGAAACTGAATGTACAGAATGAAGTATGGCCTGAGTGACAGACTTTTCCTTTGCCATGGATAAAATCGGGGTGAAACTGAGCCGCCACCCATGCCATACAGATGCTGAAACGATGCTGAGCTTCAGATAATTGCACACAAGGCGAGGAAGGAAAAACTTCACGGAAGGAAATTCTGTAGCACTGTTTACACTGTGGGGTTGATTTTCATCATACTGCCTCCCATGGCATTGCAGGAATGTGAGCTGGGAAGGGCTAAGGGAAATACAGACACTGTCAGAGCCAGAGGGAATCTTTCCATTGACTTTAGGAGACCTTCAGCCTGAACCTGCATTATAAATGCAAACTATATGGCCTGATTGAAAAAAACGGGAGGGATGGGAATATAATGAACTGACACAGGGATGTGGGATTTTGGTACTTTGGCAGACGGTGAAGGGTATTCCATATCTGTAAATCCTCATGTCAGGACTCGGTCTTGCAAACACAGTGATGTCTGGCTTTGCATGAGGGCTGTGAATTTTGTGTCCAGCTACATGCACAGCTCCAGTTAGCATAATGAGAAGTGCGCATATATTCAATCACAGAGAGAGTAGACTTGAGCAGAAAAAGATCTGTCCCCGTGGAAAAGCAACTTAACAATTAGACTAAAGAAACGGATTGTTCTAAAATTGGTACACTTGATCTTTATTCAGCATATTGTTAAAGAATAAATAGGTACATTCTTCATCTTCTCTGCAGATACATGTATGAGACAAAACATAAATGGCTTGGATCCGTATATTTTAATTCAAAAGAAATTTTACTTGAGTAAATCAACATAGGGATGAGTTCAATGCCTTAGTGACTTTGATATGTAAGATTATTATAGAATGCATCTCATCTGAAATAATTAGAACTAATAATATTACAGATTTGCTATCTGGCTATAGTGCAATGCATCTTGCTATGGTTTTCAATTTGCATGTAATATTTATAATGGTATTTATTAGCTTGTTTCAGTACAAACCTACCCAGGTAATGTGTTACTGCTTAAACTTTGAATGTATATCTTGGAGGACACAGAAGTAGCAAAATAAAGCATACTTGAACATTTCTACTGTTTTCTTTCTTCCACATATACAATTAAGGCTTAGGTATTTGCATCTGAATTGATCCTGTATTATAATATGGAGTTTACATACCACTGGTTACAAATAATGAGGTGGTGCAGAACGACAATTGTATTTCTCCTCCCAGATTTTCCCTTTTCTTAAATTTCTTTTCTTCATTCTTTATTGGCTGCAATTTTAAAATCTTTTCCCTGACAAGAATACATTTTCTTCTGACAAAGTGACTTTTCTGACACTATTTAGTTTGAAGTAATTTCATGTTAAAAAAAAAGATTTTTAACAATACACAAATATGACTCTGATGAACACAAAACATGAATCAAATGCTTGTGTGTTGTCCAGCATGATACTGCAGGGCTCATTGTTAGCCTGCCTTCTAAAATTAAGTCACCTCCAGTTTCTTTCTGCAACCTTCAGTTGCAACCTGTTGTAGGTGACCCTGCTCTGGCGGGGGGGTTGGACTAGATGATCTCCAGAGGTCCCTTCCAACCCTGACTATTCTGTGATTCTGTGATTCTTAATTTAGAAAAGACAACTTGTTTCCTTATTCTGAAAATCCACCAAGAATTTACAGTGGTGGTTCATTAACTTCCAGTTGGAGACCGAACTGGAGACTCAAGCAAGTTTTCAAGGTGACTGCCTGACTAAACTGCCCCAAATCAGTTATTTTTCTGTTTAAAGACACGTTGTGGTAGATTACACGCAGCTAGCTCACGTGAGCCTTGTTCACACTTTGTAATGCTGTTCTTGGTAGGTAGTTCCCATGATTTCCTGGGGAGGATTCAGAGAGTAAGTCAAGGTTTGGCAACTTTTCAAAGTTGAGGTGCCAGATGGTATTTTTCTTTCCCAAATTAGAAGTTAAGCGTGCTGTTAGAAACTCAGCAAGAGCTGGGAGATACTGCCTTTCACAGAAGCAAGATGCTGCCAATCACCTTATTGGAGGTATCATCTCTCTGCACAAAGCCGTAGTTTCTCAGCCCCTGTTGAGCGTGGAAGGTGGGGGAGCCTCTGCCTCTCACAGGTGCCCCTCTAAAGATGTGCTTTGTCTCCCAGCTCCCAAGTCTGCGTGAGCTGTCCTGCATGCTGTTAAGACACTGCCTGTGGAACATCCTGGCCATCCAAGCTGAGGGCTGGTGATCCCTAGAAAAAGAATTTCGTTTATAAACAGAGGTGCCATAGTCTAACCCTAGTCAGGACAACCAGTTTGGATCGTCACAGCGGTGTCCCCATCTGATACTTGTTTCACTGCATGCTAATTATTTTTATTGTCCTCAAGTTGTGGCTATTTTTGAGGTTGTTTGCTTTTTCCTCCAAATTCAGATTTAAATAAGTGACTAAAAGTTCAAGCCTTCAGCCTATAGGGTGTTATCTTTAGGCAGTTACATTCACAGAAGGTGCTTCAGGGAAAACACATTCGTTGCAGGTAGGCAAGTGATTTAGCTGCCAGCACCCATTTTCTGGCACCTGAAAGCTGGCAAAGATGATAGTCTACTTCCCTGTTCAGCTGCAGTCTGTCAGCTGAAAGCTGCTGCATTTTGCATTTCTGAGTCTCTTTCATGTCACCAGAGGTCACGATCCCTTGTCTGGGAATGACTGAACTCGTTCGTGAGGGCGATCTTGCAAAGAGGCAAGCACTGAATCTCCGCAGAGATGCCTCATGGTATAAAGTCCTTTAAGTCGCCTACTTTGTGAACTAACAAGAGCAAGAAATGTTAGAAAAAATGGCACCTTTTATAACCTGTGAAGTTAGAGGTTGTCTTGCACTGCTAACCAGTACCTCCGCTCAGTGAAAGGGAAACACAAACATACTAAAAAGAGAGGGGGACTTTCC
This sequence comes from Ibidorhyncha struthersii, assembly GCA_013398815.1. NCBI lineage: Eukaryota > Metazoa > Chordata > Aves > Charadriiformes > Charadriidae > Ibidorhyncha > Ibidorhyncha struthersii. The sequence goes on along the minus strand of VZSZ01005873.1, from coordinate 1,006,514 downwards.
GAAGCAAGTAAACACAGATCCATAACGGTGATCTGGCCTATCCTTCAGACCAAACGGAGGCTTGGCACTCCTCAGCTGTTTGAATGAGGCGGGTGTAGCCCAGCTGTGGCTCCTGAGAGGACTCAGTAAGTGCTTGCATGGCCCCACCGACAGAGTCCTCTCATACAATGAGCGGGAACCCTGCTGGGTTATTTGAATTCATGGTGGCAGGAAGAGCTTTGGACGACAACATCACCGGACTGATTTGGCACCCGGGTACTTGTCAGGTAGCAGAGTGGCTCACTGGTTTCTTGGGCATGAGCGTGGTGTTTCTCATGAGTGTGGACATCAGCAGATTCAGATCTGACTAGAGGTTGCAGTGTGCTGGAGAGCTGTCATCAGAGGTCCAGAATCTCTTGGCTACTCCCAACTGCTATCTCATCTCCTACCATATCAGAAAAAAAATGGGTGCAGAAACCTATGTTGATGTTTTCTCCATCAGCCTACCAAATTAACACCAGTTTTAAACAAAAAGGAACGCAAACCAGCTTGACATTTAGCAAGATTGCTCTGATACAACAAATATGTTGCAAGCCTGAAGACAGGTGCATTACCACTAAGAAGGATTTTGTTATGAATGTTCTCATTACAGTGTGTCATGGATAACTAACAGCATACAGTTTGTGCCTTGAGGTTCAGCTTTGCTGTTGTTATATTGTTGTCACATATTTTTATGTTAATCTTTTAGATTAAATGGTAAATATGGAAGTCTTTATTCAATTAACAAAGAAGTAGTCATTAAGAGGCGGTGTTTGAAATAAAATGGTGAGAAATATAAGTTCTGTATCCTCTTAAATATGAAATTACAGTATAAGAGTGAGCACGTGCAGTACAGCAAGTGATAGAATAAAACCAGTAAATCGCAAAAACAATCCTGAAACCTGCCCCAGCTCCCTGTTCAGCAGGTAAATGTTCAGTTTACTTAAGCTGTTTTACCCATTCTGCGTGATACAGGTAATGTATATCCTAAATTCTGTATGTGAACATTCCCATGTATAATGTTAGGTATTTACCCTCTCATTGGTTTCAAAAGGACACAGCTTAAGCTATAAATCTCTCACTGTAGTTTTTATCTAAAATGAAAGAATGGATTCTTTTCACGTGTTTATCTACCTCCGTTCTAGTAAATGACCCAGTTGAGGGATGCGTTTTAGTCCTGGACTTTTGTTGTAACCTGTCTTCTTATCAGATCTGACTGTAATAATTATCCTCATTACTATTATTTACGTGATTTCAATAAACTCCTAACAGCACCCTGGAATAGTGTTGCATGTGCATGACAGTGCCAGCCAGCAAGGAGGAAGAGAACCTGCCTACGGAGCCAAAAGAGCAAACTGCAACCCACCACTCCACTTATTAGCTAGGAAACGTCTTCTCTGTCCTTATAGCAGGTAGGCAGATATGAAGTGTGGTAATTATCTGTCCCTTATCTTATCAATAATTAATACTTTTCACTTGCATTCTGTTCTGTTCTTTCTAGTTGCTACACCTTGTTCATCACCACACTCGCTGTGTGTCTTGTTCTGTGCGTTTCCACAGCTGCCACGTGTTTGTTTGCTTGTACTCTTCTTGGGCAGAAAGGCACACAGAAAATTTTGGACTATTTTTTATAATCTGTAGTTCTCTACATATATATTGCTAAATGTTTTGAAAGAAACCAAGATCATGGTCATTATCACGGGCTTGGGGGAGTGGGGGTGTTTTTCTCTGCCTTACTCTGCCAACAGCATGTCAGCTGCAAGTAAAAAACTCCGAGTGTGAGCCTGTGTTGTTTTCAGGTGTTTAGGTTGTATTGGTATTTTTCTTTTAACAGCCCTCTGACATATCAATTGTCTTATGCGTTGCAGCTTCTTTGCCCTGCGCAGGCATGTGCAATCTTACTGTAAATGCCCAGCAGGGCATTTAACTGAGCATCTTATTTGCCTCATCCTCAGAAGTATGTTTGCTGAGGATCTTTACCTTTATACTGACTGTGACGGCAGGACTGGGGGTCACAGAGCTTGGATTTTCTCTACCTTTCCATCACAGACAGAAGCCGTTGAGGAACCTATATGACCGGTGTAACTTAGCAGAGCTTGGCAACAGCTCAGCGCTGCAGTCAGACAGCCTGTTCTGGCTGCAGATGGTACCCTGATTTCTCCCTGCTTAAGCATCCCCTCAGCTCACACCCAGGCTCCTGCTGAAAGTTACTGCCTCCTCGGGTCTACCGGCATGAGTCACAGAACGGCTTTCTAGTCCAAAGCAGTCAAACTGATGCAGGTTAAGGAAATAGTTTTTACTGTATCAGGTTAGGGAGCAACTAGGTGAGGAGGCAGCAGCAGCTGCGAGGGAGCAGATAAGAGGTGAGCAGGTGAGGGGGTTTCATCTGCGCTGCGAAGATGATGCCTGAACACCACGTAAGTGGTGTCAGAACCCCTGCCAGGCTTCTCAGTTGGGAAAGGGGAGAGATTTTCTGTGCGCCCCCTTCCCTTTTCCTGAACTGAGTCTAACTGTCATATAGAAGTGTCTCAAACTCAGTGCTAAACTTATTTATTTATTATTTTAAGGAGTGAAACAGCTCTTACCCCAGTCAGCGAATGGTTTCTCTAATGTGCTAGTCACAGATCAAGTATAGAGGGTAAGATAAGCTAATTTTCCCAGCAGCTGCCTTTGTTTGAGTTCTTATGTACCAGGTTAATCGATTAGATCTTTTCACTTTCCTTGAGCCGGTTAATGTCTAAGGCCCGTACATGTTACAGATAGCTCACAAACACTCCATTTTGAGCAGCAATCAGCTCCAATCTCACATGAAAGCTATACATAGTTCTGGTCAGAACTTCAGCAGTAACAGCTTTAGGAAAACAAATTATTATAGGGAGTGATTGATGTACTGACTAAATAGGTTGCAATCTTCCCCTGCAGTAGGTGGTGCTCACTGCTTAAATAAAATTAAGTGGTGACAGTGATGGGCATAGCAGTTTTCGTTTGGGTCCTAAAACCAAAGATGGACAATTTGTGGTGAAAAAAATACATGTATGAAAGAGCAGAGCCTTGTTTCATAGAATGCATTCTATCTACATAATCTTTCCTTTTGCAGTTTTACTTACAAATACTCTTTCTAAAACTCCTCTGTATGCTCTCTTGTTGCGGGGACGCCTGGTATACTTTGTTACAGAGGCAGCTGCTTTCCAGTGGTTTGTGAAATACTGCATATATTTCAGTACACTTTAGGAAGGTCTCAGAAAACCAGAAATGCTATTTTTTTATATAAGCAGTGCTATTTTTGGTGAGAGAGATTGACTGGTAATTTATATAAACACTAACTTCACCTGTGTAGCTGCTGCTTCTAGAGCCTCAGAGCAAAGTGAAATCAATGAGAATTTGGCCCAAGAGTTTTGAAAACTCCTATAACTGTCTGGGTGTGTTTTAGGCACCAAAATACTTTCAAAGATGTGTTCTTCAGTCCTGTGTCGCTTGTGTGGCTTTGTGGAGCTTTCATTTGTTCCCAGATCCAACTACCCGCCCGTGCCTCTTCTCAGCCACGATGCTCTGGCAGTTGTCCTTCCTGCCGGCTTACCCGGCACTGTCCTGCTGTGGGTCGCGGCACACGCTGAAGGCTGTACCTTGCCCTCTCTGGCTTTCCCCATTTCAGCACCAGCTTTCCGGTTTCCTGAGCAAGCCTGGGACTTCCACCAGCAGAGCAAAGGCATTGTCCATAAGCGGTGTGTGCAGCCTCAAGTGCGATGATGAGAAGCCTGTTCCGGTACTAGGTTTTGAACAGAAGTGGTCCCAGAAATGAAATGGAGCCCCACACGTTCCTTTGTATGAAAATGCTGGCATTCATACAGGAATTTTGGATCCGGGCCATCCCTGAATTTTTAGGAAAGTTTGGATCGAGATCTGAATTTTGTGACTTATTTCTATAATGGTCTTGAACTGGATGCCAAATTTGTGAGGTCTGCCCTGTCTAAGTACTTGGATATTGGCCAAGTGCTTGGATATTATTGCCTTAAAAACTAAAAATAATTTTCTCCGTAGTGAAGATGTCTGTTTTGAGACTTTTTTCAAAACAGCTGGTCTGGTTACCCCAGCAGAATAAAAATGGGAATTGCATTAAAGAATGTGCGTTAGAAATTTTGCAGTTTGATTTACTATTTATAGATTTGCAAGTCATTATTAATGTTCCATAATAATACTTCACCTGGTTATAATACATATTCATTCCTTCATGTTTCTAAAGCCCTTTGAGAACCTAGTAAAGAGCCGCTAGAGAAGTGCAAAGTGTTATTAAATGAGTTTAAAATTCCAGCTGTTTTTCCCGCAATAGATTTTGCCTAAAGTAAGAATGAATATTAAAGAAAAAATAGAACTTTTTCTAAAGTGGATCTTTGCTGACAGCCTGATAAAAGTATGCTTCTCGGCATGCTGTCCATCTCTTTTTCTTGATGATACTTAATTTTAGTTTGATTTAGTTATTACTTCATTACTTCAATAGTCAAAGTTCACCGAGGCTGACACTTGTCTCACAAGGTAAATCTCCACTCCAGTAAAAATGAAGTAAACCTCTCCTTTCCAGGCAGAAGAGTAATCTTCTGTAATGTCTTTTTCATAAATACTGGTATAGTGTTTAATAATGTCTTCTGTATAGAAATCATGCCTCTCTAGAGTAACATGTTGGTCTGAGAGCCTCAGAGATATAAAAATAAAATCCTTAGCTCATTACCTTAAACCTGGCGTTTTCTAGATGCAGTGTTCTGCATGGCTTGGTTTTGTTGTGGTTGAAACCATAGTATTTCTATTACTATAGAACCTGTTGAAACTCAGGCTGTTACAGTGGTAATATAAATTGTAAAAAGGAAACTAATTTGTGCCGTGTGCTTAGGATATGACCAGTATTTTTTTTTTTTTTAGTTGAAAAAAAATTACAATGATGTAAAGGTCCATAAGTTAAACTGCAAACCTTTTGTGTAACAAGGAAAAAAGCCACATGAAAATATGTGTAAAATGTGTTTTAGACTGCAACAATGAACTCTTTCAAAACAATGCTGTCACTGTTTCAGTACTTTAAAGTGACACTGTGATTTTCAAGTATTAATAAACATCCAGGGGGAGCTAGGGAGTAGCAATTTTGCTTTTTCTAATGGTATCTAAGGAAATATGAATACAGAGAAAAGTAGTGTAAATGACTAATTCTTGTTTGGGGATTGGGGCTTTTTTTGCTAGGAACTTTTGATGAGAAACTGGTCAGCCATTCTGAGAGTGGTGGAAAGCCTGTCAAGGTCACTGCCAAGGACAAGAGAGTCAATTAGTATGCAGATCAGAGCCAAGGAGTTCAAAGGTATTGTTCCAATTCAATCACATTAGCCAGGCCAGTAATGAACAAACGGCATGACCTTAATCAGGGAGCCTGAACCACTCACTGAGGGGAAGTCTGTGTGTCTGTGTGTGTATTTGGGGGGAGACAGGAGGAGGGGTTAGGGTGGCAAAAANTTTTTTTTTTTTTTTTTTTTTTTTTTTTTTTTTTAAAGGGACAGCAAGCCCAGTTTGCTTAATTAGCCACCAGTAAGGGAAACTTATTTCTGGATCCCCGTGTTCTGAAGTACAAAATTGCTTTTATTTGGGGATGATAACTGAAACAGGCTAAAATAGAAAGGTGGCTAGAATATTTTAATAAAATGCATTCAGTGATATGCTAAAGGGTATGCAGGAGGAGGGAGATAACCTTATGTAAAACACCAAACCAAATTTTGCAATTACAGTTTCTCTCACACTGTGCTAATTTTCTTAAAGTCTACATGCAAGGAAAATCTTGGGTGATTTTTTTTTCCCTTAGACATAAGGTAATCCGCACTCTACTTAATAATGGAAAAAAATATTTATTTAGAACAAAAAATATTTCTTTAGCACTTTCAGTCTGACCAATATTGCGCCACACGTAATTATATTTTAGATATCCAAATCGCTAAGTTGTTTCATGTGCTCAGCACAATACCCACTGCCTGTTTCAGCGTACTCGATTTAGTACAGTCAAAAAGCAGCATTCTGTGTTATATTCACCTTAACAAATGCCCATTCTATTATAAACTTACAAAACATCTCTTGCTGCTATTTTTCATGTATACGTATACACATTCAGATACTTTTACAGAAATGTGTACATACCGATGCCAAAACAATAAAATGACAGGACATATCTGTACTCGTTTATATGTTGTAATGTCTGCATGTTTCTGTAAAGTGGTTTTTGAATGCATACTTAGGACACCATTGAAAATTCCACGTAAACCAGGACTATGTTCTCTTTTTTCTAAACTAATGATTGATTTTGGTAGCCAAATATATTAAAATAACACTGCAAAATATAACCTTTTTCTGTGTTTGACTAACGGAAATTGTGAACACATACCTTCTGCATGTGGAAAGAAAAAAAAACAAAACTCTGCAAGAAATCAATATTACTACTGAAAATGTGAATGATGCTTAAAATTCACATTGTTTACCTACAAGTTATTGTTTTGTGTTTATATATATGCAATAACTTACAAGTTTCCTGTACCTCTCTGGGTAACATTTGCTTAACAGTTACTTCAACTGGAGCAGATTATCACAGAAAGCTGCAGGCTTCATTGGGGAAACTGCACAAATCACTTCATTTCTCTGTAAATGAATCATGATAGGAAACTAAGATTTTAGGAATCAAGGGGGGGGTGTTTTTTTTTTTTCACTCTCTTCCTCCCTCTTCTTTACTGGGGAGGTAGTTCATCATATCTTACTAAAACGGAAGATGCATAACAGAAAAGAAACTATTCTAGGCTATGAAGCACCCTAGGGGTTCATGAATGTTGGGGGAGGAACACTGATTATACAATGCAATAACATATTGAGACACTATTTCAGTTTTACACTTGGTATCAAGTAAATACAGGATATCTCACCCATGAAGGGTGATTATCTTTCATGAAGGGAGGAAATGAGTTATTAAGGTCTTTCTCAGGAGCAAAACAAGGATAAGAATCTTTATTAATGTAAGAAACAATCTGTTTTTTTGTGGTGTTTTTGTTTGTTTGGTTTTTTTTTTTGTTTTTTTTTGTTGTTGTTTTTTCCCCCTACAGTAATATACTTCCTTTTTAGCAAAGATCTGAGGGTTTTTTTGTCTTTAAATTGTCTATATCTCAGAATGGAACACATATCAGTTTTAGCTGACACTACTGCACTGCTTGAGAATATTGTTATAAAACATGTGCTCATTGCCATTTTTATCTAGATCACAATTAATAACATTTTTAAGCATGCAATGTCTATCTAGTCCCATAAAAACACTTGTAAAGTATTTGATACTTTATTTGAGAATATTAAAAGATTGTTTAAAAATAAACATAGAGCAGCAGAGCAAAATTTTCACACGATTATTCAGATAGTCAATAGGTCTTCTTTGATCATATTATTATGATGCTTCTGCCGGATTTCAGTCTAAGACAGGCGTATTTTTTCCTGTCTCTCTCTCTCTGTCTCTCTGTCTCTCTCTCTCTTTTTTCCCCCCTAAACAAGGTCATAGATTTTTTTAAATGAGGACTAGAAGTTCCAAGTACAAGATTAAGTAAGTTCTAACAGTGTTATAAAAGTAAGTGCTTTTTTCTATAATAAAAGGTGTTTAAAAGGTTCGCTACAGCTTTAAACAGAATTACAATTTACTTCTTTCAAGTGTCCAGGCCATAAATTCTTCTCAATTCCCTCTCTCTCTCCTTGTCGGAATTAATGAGATCAGATTTGATCAGGGCAGTGATGTGTTCAGAGCCAAATCACACAACAGCGCGCGTGCGGTAATGGAATTTGCATCTAATGCATACATAAATCAAACATCTTTCTGGACATTTTCATATGCATAATGTCATTTCATCCAGTTCTCTCTGTGCAGAGGGGGAGATTTTTCTCTCTGAGAGAATGACTTTCTTTAATGCTTTCATTTTATTTTCGCTGACTACAATCCCCGAGAATGCGCTCGGTCGGAGAATCTTTCGGGGCGCGGTTGACAGTTCCTTTTCCAAGAGGGGTCCTTCACATTTATCATGCCTCTTCCTCGGGGGCTTTGTTATGCAAATGTGGCTGAAATTGATAATTCCAAAGTGCTTCATTTCGGTTCCTTGGCGGTTGGAGATGGTAGATAAAAAGAAACTGACAAGACACACTGATTGCCCTCAATGCTTGTAACTCTCTTGCTAACAAGGCTCGATATTGTTAAAAATTCCTATTGTTATCAGGGTGGCAGTTCCATTATGCAGGCCTTGCAAATTTCTCATTTGAATATTAACCCTTTAATCACCCTGCTCCCCTCCCCCCGGGCCCCAAATCTGTTGCCCTCGAATGGGTCAGAACGCAAACCAGTAAATTATTGCCCTATTATTATTGCAAAGTGTGTGGTGGGTTTTTTTTTGGATTGGCTTGGTTTTTGTGGTGTTTTGGTTTTTGTGTTGTTTTTGTTTTTGTGTGGTTTTTTTTTTTTTTTTAAACCTACCTCTATTAATCATTTTTCAATGAGAATTTTTTACCTTAAAAAAATGCTTTAACAAAACAGGTCTAGCAGAGACAGACGGAACTGGGTTGTTCCAAGTTAGGGTTGGGAGAATATTTACATGGAGATAGCTGTTTGCAGAAGTCAAATTCAGTAACTCCTAGAGAATGGAGAAGTTTCATTATTTTTAACTTGTGTGCACTTGCACTTTATGTTCTAACTTAGGTAGGCCTCAGGGAGGGGATAGCGTGTCTTTATATACCAGAGTTACAGGAGATGTTTAGCTGGCTGTCCTGCTGCTGGCTGCAATATCCCCATCTCAGGCCAGCCAGCAACTAACTTCCAGCCTATAGGCAGGTGACTAAAATAAAGGAGTAGAGAAAAAGGGAACTTGAAAACTACAAGGATTTCTGGATCTCTGTTTTTGTAACCTTGAAGGACACATGCCTGTACCTTTACTTCCACAGTTAGGCACTTCTTATATTGACAGTTTTCACTTACGTACTTATAAAATACTGTTAATAAGTGGAAGGAGAAAGACTGTTTCGGGGACCTGGTGCTGCAGCTGCTGTGGTTCACGGGAGCTTTGCCGGCATCTTCAGCGAGCACTGCATCAGGCCCCGGGAAGGACATACAGCAGGGCAGTGGAAAGTTCAAGCTAAGGATTAGGTCACATTGCAGAAGAGCATGACTGGTTGCTAACTGATTTACTCATTGATTAATGAATTTGCGATGTCTGGAATTTCAAATATCCCTCTAACATTCCCCCATGTGTGTGTGTCCGTAGAAGGTGAATTCTTTCCCACCAAGCGCATGCCTTCAGGCTCATATTACAATTAAAGGTTAATTTTAGTTTGTCATTTTTCTGGGTTCACCTGACATGGTTCCAGTTAAAGTAAATCTTGGTGTGACAAAGGTAAGTACTGCAGATGCTGGAGGGAAGTGAAGAAGGGAGGAATTGATGCTGTAAAATGAAGTACAGTTCACTGCTAGCACCAGGCAGCTGCAACAATATAATATTTCTCTACAATTACGAAGAAGATGCATCTCAACCAGCTCATGTCAAAAGAACATCAAAGTTTTCCACTTTCTTAGTTCCGAAGTCTTGCAGAGCTGTGTCTGCCAAATTATAGTAAATAAAAAAGACACTTGCACAACAGTAACCTCTTTTATATTGGACCGAGGATTTCTCTTCCTCCCCCTATTAAAAAAAAAAAAAAAAGAAAAGAAAACCCTCTCATGTTATTGTAGGAACTCTTGGGAAGCTCATACTTCTTTCTTTCATTTATAGGTGTGATGGCAGATTAAATCCATTGCAGGAAACAGTGATAATGCCCACTGTAGAGCTGTGTGAGTTACAACAGCTAAGTTTCCCATGTCGGTGCTTTTTCTTTCAATTATGTGAAAACACCCTGTTAATTTTTAATGTGTTCGTACCCTCATTCTGTTACCAAAACTGCTACCTTCCCCCCCCTTCTTACTTCAGAAATAGATTTCACTAAACCTGGCTGCTGTAAACTCATTATACCATTCTATCATTTATTCTGTCCATTAGAGTAACCAGTGTTAGTGCTTTTCCCCCCACTTGAGTCTGTCAAGTACGGTTATTTATGCTCAATGGTATTAATATCTCTGGTTGTGTTATGGTTGTGCACTCAAAATCACTAATACAATCTAAACTTGGCAATAGCGACTGCATCAGCTATCAATAATCAAAAAGTCTCATGCAACTTGTAAGTATTAATGAGTCAATAATTACATAAATATAATTAACGTCTTCTGCTTGCTATAAAGAATCATCAGCAGTGTTGATGGTTTTAAAAAGATCCCCCATTCAGAACCAGAGAGCATGCCTGTATTATGAACAAGAGAATTAAAGATTCGACAGTCTGATTTTGAATGTTTCTTATTTTCAATTACCCTTGGCAATGGCTCTGCTGTAACCTGGCTATATAACATTATCTGCTGTATTTTGCTATAAGAGGGCTTAAAAGTTGATTTTTCTTTCACTGCTTGATTTCTGAGGGTTAATTTCACCAACAAAAGGATTTTCTGTTTTTCTGTAACAAGAAAACCTGTTAGGTAATTTGTGACCATAGAATTAGAGCAATACAGCTAAACTAATATATATGCAATGGCTTCATTATGCATAAGAGCAGGCACTCTTTACTTTGCAGCCCAAAACACACAAAGCACCCATTAGAATGAAGAGGCCTGTGATGTCTCTTCATGTGCAGAGTGTAAAGGTACATGAATGTCCTTGCTTGTTGGCATTTAATTTACCAGTTGCCTCTGTAGTGGAGCCTTGGCAGATTCAGCTTGAATCTGAAAGACAGGCTGTCATACTGAGAGTCTGCTGCCTACTGCTGAAATTGAGAGGCTTGGCAGATATGCAAACAGTAACTGGGTTTGAGTTGTTTTGATTACAAGTTAAACAGAAAGTCATTGGCAGGGCCAATATAAATCTGCTGAGTTTTTTTGGCAAAATCTGTGGAGGTATTTCTATAGATTCTGCAGAATTCTGTAGCACCTTGATTTCACATCAGAGAGTGTCCACCTCTGAACCCATTCTGCGCATAAATGTGTCAGGAACGTGAGTGAACACGTTTAAGTTGCTCAGAGCTTCCAGATTCAGAAATATAAAGCACATTAACAACACGCTACACCACACCGCCTTTGTACAGTTGTTAAATTCTGGAACCTAACGCTGCATTCATGCTCAGGTGGATTTTCAGAGGAGTAAGGTGAGTTATAAGCAGCTGAAACAGGAAGGCAAAATAGATTTTAATGAAAGTTCCAGGAGAAAAAATGAGAAAAGGGATTGGACCAGGTCCTGAACTCGGCTGTGTTGGTTGAAGTGCAGAGAGATTTCACCAGCGTGTTTTTTTACGACGTTAATCAAGCTTTTCTGAAGTCGCTCCCTTCCTGGCATGCAGTGCTTTAGCAGTGGTTCGGGTTGGTACAATTCAGTCTGCATCTGGCTTTTTTCTCTCCTTCTTCAATAACTTTTCCTGAAACATCATATTTGACCAAACATCCAGAGCTGATAAAACCCAAATGCTCGTCCCAAATTTATTTCCTTACAGATTTCATTTGTCTCCCTGCCTAATCTCAAATGTTGAGTTGATAAAAGTAACCCAAACTGACATTGTATGAGCAAAAAAAAGGAGTCTGTACACTTTAATTATATGCGCTTTTACAATGCAACCTCTGCTTGATTCCAACTTAGTGTTTTGAACACTAACACATCCTTTACTAAAATTGCCTTGCAATTTTAAGGCAAAACCACGTTAATTTTGGAGGGAAGGGAAAAAATACATATAATTGTCGCTCCTATTGTTTCTGGCTGGCTGGCTGTAGACAGATTTCTGCAAGGCTGGCTAGCAACAATACATTGATTTACAGAGGCAAGAATATCTCCACAATTGCAAGGGCTAAGACACCTTTATTTGAAAACTGAGAATCTGCAATATGTGGCAAAGTTCTTGGAAAGAACCCAAATGTATGGAATCTTTTTTCATCTTTTTTTTTTTTTCTCCACTTATATCTGCTACTTTGCCTATTACAGCTTTCTAGGCAGAAAAAACCCACCCCTGAATTTGCACATTTTATTATATAGATCGTGCTAAATTTTACAAGAACCTAATTTGGACAAATTGATTAGAATATAAACATCGTTATCTAAATGCTCTTTATTTCCAGATTGGGCAAACTGAAAAAAACACGTTATTTTCCTGAGAGAAGTAAAGGTTTGTTTTCTTTCGAAATTACTCCACTGATTTTCTCTTTCTCATTCCTTTCCCTTGAGCAAATGGAATAAAAGAGTTTATATGAATGGGCCATAATACACTCCGGGTAAAACGGATAACAATAGCATTTTAGGAATTTCATTTTTAGAGCCAGGTTGAGAAGATACACTGGCTTTTTGCCTCCTTTCGCTGTCTTTCACCAGTCTATATGCTTCTCTTCAAAAAAGTGAATTTAGGAACCTTTAAAGAGCATACTTTCCCAACACTGCAACCCAATGCAAATTTTTAGAGAATGCTTACAAATGTCAAATCTCTCTGAAAGTGATATACTTTATTACTGTTCTTTCTTATAATACAAACATTTCAGTGCGGCTCGGATCTTATTTTTCAAAATACACAGGATTTTGATATATGGACAACAGGAGAATATGTATTTTAGATATAATGACATAAGTGCTTAAAAGTTATTTCTGAGCTGATTTAACATGGAAAATCTCCAGGTAGATTAATTTTATAGGCTGCTTTTATGGGTGTAACATTTCAAGATGAGAAAGCCGTGCTTCTGAAATTTAGTTTCGGCAGATTTCATTGGCACCTCCATCTCCATCTTTTATTACCTTAAAGTTGAAATTTAATCTCATTTTTTTTTCTGATTTTTACTTAATTCCTCACTGAAATGGCTGGGGCTGTATTTTTGTGCTCAGGTTCTGCTGCTTGTATTGCTGCCTCCTTATTTACATCCCAAGGAAAAAAAAAATCATGACAATAGAGGTACTTAAATAACGATGCTTAGAAATTACCTGCGATGTTGAAGATTTTTACTGGGACAGGCAGCAAAAAGGAGGTTAAGCAGATGTCCCCCCAAAAGCTCTTTCCAAATAGCTGAGTTAATTCACAGTGGTAAGAGCAGGATGCCCTGAAACCAGTTGCTCTATTGTGGTGAAGGCAGAGCCAGAAACTGCAATCCTTACACAGGCAAAACTTCCGGCAGAAACACGACTTTTTAAATAAAAACCTATTTCTAACATTGCCAACAGGGGCTGCCTTGCAGTAAAAAGCCAGTGTGGGCTGTATAGAAGCAGCATGTTTAGTGATGTTTCTGTATGAGTCTTAATACGGATTCAACACACACTTCATAGATGTGTATAGCGAACGCCTATGAACAATAGCACACATTTGCGTATTAGGTACTTTTTTTGCATTTCTGAAACATACTCCAGAACGCATCGCAACTCCATATGAAAAGTGGCTTTTATGCATGCGTTAAGAATGCTTTATAAATCTCCATACCTCAGCCATTTGGTTGGTAGTTGTTATTTTTTTCTTTGACTGACTGTACTGCAGAGACAGTCTGTATTCTGGCCTGACGGCCTGCAAAATTACTAAAAAGGAGGAATATGTTTTTAGATTTCAGGAGTGCAGGTGAGAGGAAAGAAAAGGGAAGGATTTTAAATCAGAAAATGCACGTGGTGGTGTGGGTGTCTTTGTGTGAGTGTGTGTGTGCATGTTTAGAAATTCACAAACTAACACTTTCAGGCTATGGTCTCAGTTTTTATGACTGAATTACATACCTTAAAAAATTGGTCTCACTAATATAAATGCTGAGAAACTCTCCACTATTGTGGTGCCTGCTGTAATAAAGAAATTCACTGGGAGAGAATGACAGAGATACAAAACACCGAAGAATGATGATTTCCTCACTACCAATACGATTGCATAAATTAGGTGTACAGAAGTTCCCGATGATTTATAGCACTTGAAACTTACAAAAAATGATTACATTTGATGTTTTCTTAGAAAATACAAAAAAGCTGATGCTTATTCACAGAGTGGATAAAAGAATCAGGAGCTAAATTCAGATTATAGCAGCTGTCTTGTAAGGATCCTTGTATACTTTTTATATAAATTACTTTCTGCAAATTTTCCTTGAAGACATATTTCATTAACCAAACTTGCACATACTATTTGTTAATTTGAAACAAAAATCCTTTTAGTTTTTCTCCTCTTGCCCTCCTCACTGTTAGCCTATTAGTGGAAGTGGCATTTTATTGATTAGACATTTAATAACAATATTCTTCTATATTTGCCCAAATATTTAACTGTTTGCATGGTAACCGGTGTAAAGGATCCTCAGAATGGTACAACTGAAATGGGAGAATGAAGAAATGTATTGGCTATGACAAGAAGAAGTAATTGCTTTTCCTCAAAGGATCAGATGTGGTATAGTTGTTTGAAAAACAATCTAAACAACATTTTGTTCACCATTGATTTTAAAAGCATTAAAATTAGTTTTTATGCAGCTATACTCATTAAGCTTTTATGTATACTGTGTAGGGTGAATAGTTAAGAAGCAATAAAGCATTCTGCAGTAAAATATACTTTGCCAGTTGTCAGAAGAAATAAAATACATAGATTCGGAATGTTTGTTTCCTGTAGAATATTGTGATATTTCCCATGTTAATTACAATCCAAATAAAGCTATTTTATTTGTGTATCTTAAACAGCTTTGTAGCTGTAGATGACTAATACAACTGTTATTGAAAGTGTTGTGTTTGGAGGTTGTGTGTTCATACTGATGAGAAACAAGCACCAGCCTAATCTATCCCAACAATTCTTGCATTTTAAAACTAAATGTCCTCTTAGAAATTAGTGTTCCAAATCTTACTGTAATTTTTTACTTCAATAAACAGAAGTGCCATTCTGTGCAGGTTTCTTCTGTAGTGCCTTTAGTTCTTCGTGTTAATGTCTGCATTCATACACAAACTAGTTCCTCTAATTTCTCTGAAATAGTTAATGGTTTATTAAAAAAAAAATTTGTAATCCAGCAGCAGACTAGTATCCAAGGAAAGGAAACTTATTTGGTTATCACTCATAAGAGCATAACCTTTTATTTTGTATCTCAAAAATGAAGGGAAGAGTATGTGTACAGTACAACAACATGCCATCAGAGAGAATAATGCATATAAAAATGAATTCCTGTTATTGTGTTCAGGTGTGTTTGTGAATAAAAAATGGAATTTTGAAAAGTCAATTAAGTTCTTTAACACCAGAATTCTTTAATGTGAAAAATTTTGCTAGACAGTTTGTCAGTATCGCTGTAAGCACTGTGCTGTGATCATAACTAGTTTCCTCCACCTATGACTGTTAGATGGCTCAGAAATGCATTACAGCTTCCTGTTCCAAAAAAGGAGACTACTCTTGAAAACGTGGAAGTACTTATAAAGTAAATAAGCTTTAATTAAATATCATTGTCTAGCATTAATCTTTATAGCTCTGTTCCCTATGGAAATAAAAGTGGATATTCAATTTGTTTTGATTTGCATGAATTTTAACAGAAGCGTTATTTGTATATTGCTGTGTTCTTCAAGATAGAGGCATATTTATGTCGGCATAAGCCATTAAGAAGCAGCTTCCTCATTAATGTGAAATAAGAGTGACTCATTTTTGTTGTATATAAATAGATTGACATTTAGAAAAATTAAGTATTATTTTAAAGAATAAACAACAATTCATATGTGGACGGTGTAACTTCCCCTTTCAGTCTGAAATCTCAGTTATTTTCAGAGTTAACTATGAGGTGAAATAAAAAGTGTTTCTACTGTTAAACAGGTATTATTTTTTGGTACACACTGATTGCAAGGATCTTTGTTCCCACAAGTCAAGATATACTCTTATCCTAAACCAGGGTCTGCATAGTGGGTCTGTATGTACATGCGCAAGAGGGATCAGGGGCACATACTTAAATTCTGCCTTCATGATATCTTGGAAACAAACTCCAGTCAACAGGGTATTTTCACCCACATGAAATCTCACTCAGCTTTACCAGCTTTGTATAGGGGAATTTGTGACAACCAGATCACCAGAGTCTAGCCCAGTGCTAGGGCACTGTGCCAGGGTGCATCCCACTTCATCCGGCTCTTGCAGCTCTCAACAACAGGTCCTCTGCTTTTGGCAGAAGGAAGTTAATTCACTTTTGGTAAAAATACACCCTCTAGTGCTGAGCTAATGGTGTCCCCTGTGCTAGTTATTGTTGGGGGGAAAACAAGGAGGAAAAGGATGGTCTTTCCAACTCCTCAGTGTTGGAGAACAGTTTATGCTCTGGCCTCTAACGGTGTAATGAGGAAGGCAATTTTAATGATGAATGAGGAGGTAGACCATAATGGCTATAATAATGAAGTTCTGCATGGCATGACTTGAAGATGCTTGTCCTCAGTGCAGTAAACTGTGGGGTTTTCTTGTAGCTGTGCTGTAAGACACACTTTGCCACTGCACTACGGCTATGCATTTGCAGGAGATGTCAGAGAGTGTTTAAAAATAATGTGTAATGGCGTGTTGCTCTTTCATCACCTTGGAAGTGGCTCTCCCCTGTGACAGTCATTATATGCTCAGTGCTGAACCTTAGAAAACACTTTTAATCCTGTCTGTTGTGCCCACACAGCTAGGCCAATGCATACATTCAGCACAGAAGCATTATCCCAATGTATAACACGATGTTTAGGGCTGAAGCCTGAACAAGCCACACCAATACAGACCCTGGGACACATCCACGGCAGAAGCAGAGCCGTGGGCAGATCCATCAGGGTAGAGAGTAACCCCAGGAGTGGAGTACTCTGCGCCAGTGCAGAAACCCCAGCAATTCCTCTCACAATCTGGTTTTCTACTCTGCAAACAATGTGGAGGAAGAGGAACAAACAAGAGAAGTGAAACAATAGATAAAGGGACACAGCAGAACACATTTTTTTTAAGGAGAAAACAGAGAAGCAGAATTCCTCTCATTCTTTCACATATGATTTCCATTATGGTTATAGAAAAAGAACAGGGGTGTCAAGACAGAATGCCACCACATCATGTATGATCAGGATCCCTGACTTCCTGTACAGTCAACAGCAAGGGGCAAGTTCTTAATGCTGGTGTTTTAAATTACACTTCAGAAGCTCTACTGACTACGTAGCATCCTTGACGCTGCCAGAAGCTGGCCAACAATGGAAGTAGCATCTTACTGGGTAGGCATTCAGTGACTGCATTCCCCTGATAGTCCCTCCCTTTCTTTCACTTAATGGAATGTAGAACGCTGGTGTTGGGGATGTTGACTAAGTTGGGAGTGTCACAGCCACAGGGCACAAGTGTGCTCTCCACAGGTGTGGGAAGAACTTCAAGAATTATTTTCAGAAGCTGGAGAGACCAAATCTAAAATTTCATCTGCATATCCCAGGCTATAGAGCTTCCCTGGATTAGTTCTTGTTTCAAATCTAACAGCTGTGGTTGGGTAAGATACGTATCATCTTTTTCAACTATCCAATAATGCTTTTACTAGTTGTGGTGGGGGAGAATCCACCGTAAACCTCACTGAGCTGTTACAGTGTTCTAAAAACTGTACATCTGATTTATAGCTTTAGTCTTTAGCTATCGATTTTTGAAATCTTTTTTTTTTTCCTGCTGGATGAAGATTCCCCTAGTATTAAGTTCATATTATCTCTAGACACTTGCCTAAACCATAATCAAGTTATCTCTTGCATTTCTCTAAACTGAATAAATAGAGTTATTTATGTCTTTCACTCTCAGGCCTGTTCTCCAATCCCTTAGTTGCTTGGAAGTCTCTCCTGCTCCAGTCTTTCCACCCCTTCTAGAACTGGTCCCACTGCTATTAAAAACACACATAACTTTTCTGCTTCTACTCTGTATTCACTTGTTTATTCATCTAAGGGCCAAGTTAGTCCTTTTAGCTACAATGTCACACATTAAGCTCATGAGCACCAGATGAAAGGGATTAATGGATCTAGGAGTCAATTTTTAAAAGTTTACACCAGAGTGAATGCTATTATAAAATCCTTTAATGAGAATGAATCTGTGCAAATATCACTGATGGCACCTCTTCAGCATTTGTTTTACAGTAGAGATAGTTGCACATTAAATGCTTTTTGGCAAGGGACTTAAGGATTCTATTGGGAACAATATAACATCTACCTTTTGGTACTCTATTCCTTGAGAGATCATATTGTTTCTGACTTGAGTAAGTTGGTCAAAACCTGCCCTTGCTCTGAAAATGCGTTATTTTGTTAACACTCATTTTCAATCTTTCTAAAGTTGCCAGTAAAATATATTTCAAGAGGCTTGTTCAATGTGGTATCAACACAGACAAGAGGATAGTTAGCAGTGGCTGGAAAGAAAGAGTACAAACAGAAGTTGAAAGTTGCCCTGAAAATGTTCTGATCTGAAACTCAAAATGTTGATTATTTGCCATAATTTCTTCTCTAAATTGTAACCAACTGGTTCTATTACAGATGCTACTTCCCTGTGTAAGTGAAACTCTCTGAGGAGCAGTGATAACTCAGGGAAAGTATATGGAGGAGGGGTGAAAGAAGCATAGTCAAGAGGATGTGGTGAAAGGAAATGATGAAAGGCCGTAATAACATAGCAGGAAACAGCAGAACATGTGGCAAACATACTGAGGACTGCGTGCATTTTATGTGTCAAATTACCTCCAAAGAGGTTCTTTGGAATTTAAAGCATAGTAAGAAAGTATATTGCAAAGCTCACAGGACCTAATTATGTGGGACAAATTAGTCTGCAAGACCTTCATAATCTGTCTAAAGATGTGGGTGTAGTAGTAAGTTAACAAGCAGGTTATTATGAGTGAGTGTCTGAAATTCCAGTTGTGCCACATGTGAAAGAGCTTATGTGCAATAAACAGAAAACTGCTGGAGGTTTTAATGCATACCTGAAACAGCATAGTGATGTAAGGGAGATAAGGACAAGTGGAGAGTTCACGGTGGTTCAGCTGGGCAAAATGGGCTCAACTGTCTTTGAAGACTGGTAGCAAACATTATAGAGCTATAGTTTAAGAAAGAGTAATCAGCTAATTCTGTATTGTCGCAATTAAACACATTTTCTGTGGCTTATATGGCTCTTCTACTACCTCTAAATACCTCAAGATATTTAAAAGACCACAGCAGAACTGAGTGCTAAGAGCAGTTAAAACAGATGCCATACCTGCAATGGTAGCCTTCGGTTGGGAACCAACTGGCAGCAGAAGTGGATGATAAGCAAAAAGCAATGGCTTGTCTCTTTTGAGAAATTTCAGATGGAAGGCAATAAAGATGTCAGTGAGACAGACTTAGCTGTTTGTCTTCTTGCTGTCAAGAAATGTGGACGAGTGGTAAAAGCAATAATATGGTTAATATAGTTATCGCATGCAAAAGCAGAAAAAAGAGCTGTGGGGTGATGGTTGCTTCACAGAGCCAAGGGTCAAGGGTCTGCAGCCATCATGCAGAACCTGAGACGGACACAATGCTGCCTGAATCACAAGTCTGTACTTGCTGTCTTCAGAAAAAATTGTGGAAGTGGTGAAGTGGGTTTTACGTACCCTTTGCTGTCCTTCAATAGCTGATCCCTGTTGATAGCGGCAGATTGCCACCAATGTTAATTTCTCAGCTACTTCAGGTAGTAGGACTCTCTGTAATCCAACCACTCTGAGAAGGCATGCCGGGGATCAGGTTACATTAATTGTTCAATGTTTATTTAGTCCAAGCCAGCTTAAAGCAGATATTGTTCTGGTTTTGCCACTTAAGCACACAGGGTATTTTATTGCAAGGGAGCACCAAAAATCTGTCTCATGGTGCTATATGTATGTACATAGGTGAGGGAAGCAGGGAGATAATGGAGAATGGTTGTGAAAACGTTAAAATTAAGCATTGTACAGGCTATATACTAGGAAATCTGATTCTTGCCTCAAGCTGAGAAAGTGTTAATGGTAAACTTTGAATCATTAGACCTTCTACCAGTGATCAAGCCAATCTTCTGCATGGAGCATTTAGTGTGTTTGAAGCTATCTTTAATTGTAAAAACATTGAAAGATAGTTGAAAATTTCTGTTCTCATTATGTCTGTCTTTTTCTTGTTTTCCACTACCTATTTTTACTGTTTCCTTTAGCTCATGCATCTGGAGATGTGACTGAAATGTGGTCCTTCAGTAACTCCAAGAAATTTTTATCTGCTGGGTCAAGATGTTTAGCCAGCTTGATCTAAGACATAAATAGTTTGTAATTCAGCCTGACACACTGTTACATCTCCAGAAAAGCTCAGGCGGCATACTCTTTGAAGGAAAAATTTCAAAAAATACAGGGACTAATCCCCGGCATTAGTCCCTGTCTGGCTGGAAGCGTGGTAGTGCATACAGTCCTTTTTATAATTAAGACAATTTCCTCGTGAACAACAAATTATAGGTTTGTGTGAAGCAGTGTTGTCCAAAGAAGAGGATACATCTTGAGAGGTGGACTGTAATATTTTTTTTGCCTATAATTTTTCTTTGTTTTAAATATACAGTCGGTCATAATTGCCTTAGAAACAATTTGTACGGTGTGTAACAATGTTCCACTCATTCAGAAAAATGAGAACAAAATGTTCTTTGTTCGAACAACAAAGAGTTAATCCTTGTTCTAGCTATTGATCCTCCTCAGTGGTCGCACTTCAGTCCATCACCATGAAACTGTCAGCTGGGGAGGCATCATTTTAAGCTTTTTTATCTGTTTTTAAAATTAATGTTTATAGAGAGTGTACTTGCACTCAAAATGTAAATAAGAGTTTTACCGGAGCTCTTAAACCACTTGCAATGTCAATGTAGCTGTACACTGTGCACCTGTAGTTACAGGTATCAGCCTTTCTGTTGTGAGGCCTTCTGTTGAAAAGAGATTTGGTTTAAGATAGACAGCAAGTATTTTTGCATTGTCATATTATCTCCAAAATTCTAAAATATGTCTAAAATATTTGGACATATTTATCATGTGGGAACACACAAATGCATATATATTATGTTGCTTGTCTTTTCTTTCATTTCTTAAAGTGGCATTTGATTGGGTGACAAGCTAGAAAGTTATTACTTGTTGAATTTTTTAATGTTACAATAAAAAATAGAAATTGTATGGGATAGAAAAAAGATGCATTTTAATGAATTTGCGAAGCTCTACATAGCAGGATTTCCAATAAGTCAGATAGCAGTACGAATGTACCAACCCACATGTAGTGCAGGGAACTGCACAAGAAAGTTAGTAAATAAAAATGGAAGCTGGTTTTATGAGTGAATATTGAAAATGATGCTCTCTTGTGTAGAGAGCACTAGTGCATGTGAAACCCTATGTGCTTTTTACATAATATGCCTCTCTAGTTAACATATAACATAAAGTGTCACAGATCTTTTAGAGCTTGATTCACTATGAAAGAAACACAGCCATCTGTAGTGTGAAAGTTTATGACTCAATTGTCCACACCTTACAAAGTGATTCAGCAAAGACATATCTGGGCCGTGGAAACTTTTCCTTCCCTTATTCCATTAGTTCTTGCTTCGAAAGAATAAAAAGATCTTTGAGATGCAGTATGCATTTTAACTTTCACATAGTAAGACAGTGTGCAGATTTAAGCACGTGCCTTTAATTATTATTATTATTTTTGCTTCATGAGGTCGTTTCTTGCTTCTGAGTCATATTTTGAATTTTCAAAGGTGGCTTAATAAAATGTGAAGAATGGCAACTCATTTTCAAAGTGATGGGCACATGGATAGATTAGATTAGACAGAAATCTGGACAGACCATTGGAGAAATGTTGTTAGACAAAATGGGACTTCTGCAATTACTTCTAGTCCAGTTGTGACCCATTTTGTAGAGGTTACACAGTGCTATTTTTTAGCCTTCTTTATCTTACAAATGCAAAAACAATACGTAGAGACTCTGTTATTATCCCATCCTCATCTTCTTATACAAACTGTCCAAAATCATTGTTTGGTATTATGTGTAACCTTCTCTTTCTTTCTCTCTCTCTCTGTATAAATAAAATGCATAACTTCCCTTTGATGATAGGGCAGCCTAACTCAGCTGTACTTCATTTTTGTTGCAGGCAAACAGCATTTGTATGGATAGGTCTGATAGACCATCTGATGCACGGTAACTGCAAGGACTTTTCCATTTGCCCTCTTTATTTAGTGTTTTTGCTAAGCTTGGCTGCGTGAAGAGTTTCCCTTTAGGGCTCCCCACATTTTTTCCTTCTTTCTATTTCTTTTTTGATTGGGGTGGATCCACACCTGACATTGTGAGCATCTGATCTTCAGTAACTTTAAGTCCCACTTCAAGTCTTACTGAGTTCTAACACTTCCTGACAGATTGGGGCAACCCTGTTACATACCCTCTGGAGAACTGGTAAATCTTTTTGCCCTTCATGATAGCTGCCAAGTAGAAGGAGCTGAATGCACATCTAGCCTCACTTTGGAAATCACCTTGCTTCAGGAACATGCTATTTCTCTCATTTGATATTAAATCTTTGCCAGAATCCAACAGTTTCAGATGAGCCAATTTTCTGAGATAGAAGAGTAAAAAAAAGTCAAAGGTATCCCTCTTTTTTTTTTTTTTTTTTTTAATCTTGGCATTCTGTTCATGGAGAGATCTTTGTTGCCAACATGTCTGCTGCTTCTCCATCTCTCACCCTTCAGGTTTCTTAAAATAGCTAAGAACACAGAGTTTCTAAGCCCGAAAAACACACTTACTGGGAAAAAAGGTCTGTATGAAGTTAAAAAATATATATTTATACTGCAAGCCCTGCAGCCTGGCTTTCTGCCCACGTTTGGGCATCTGTGCTGTCTCTGGATACCTCAACTGACACACGCGTGCCAGATCCAAAGAGGAAGAAATAAAGGGCACTGCTGGTTCAATGCTGAGCCCATGAACACAGTGCAGCATCTCTGAGAGGTGGGGTTTGCCACCATTAGAGTCTGTTCATTATCACAGGCCTCTGGAGGGTAGGGTTCAGTCTTTATTATCTGAAATTAAAACTTCTTTCATAATACATGCTGTCACTTCAAGCAGAATTCATTCATCCTTTTCATTCTCTCACTGCAGATAGTCTGGAGTAGTTCTGAGGTGAGCACATCTCCAAGTGCTAATCCAAAGGAAGACATGCAGGGCATGGCAAAAGACAGAAGATTTGAAGAGTAAAATTATCATCTAAGTTAAGGTATCTAGAGTTAGTACTGAACTCATGGAAATAGAAACAAAATTTTCAGAAGAGAGTATAACAATTCCTCAGGTCCAGGCACAGAAAGCAAATTCTCCTCTGAAGGAAGTGGATTGGTTTTGAGAAGAAAAAAATTAAATTGGAAGAAACAATGCTGGCATACGAATGAAGAGGAAAGATAAAAGGAGGAATTCTTGATACATATGATAAGCTTCAGAAAAGCATAGGGAATTTGGAGGCCTAAAGAAAGAGTAACTGAATTCATGATCCAAGATGCATGCTACTTCATTTCTCTGAACTTCTTCTGACTTCTTCCTTTGAAATTTTCATAGATTTCACAAATGATTTTATTTATGGTCAGCAGAGATGAATATTCAGCGAGAAGCAAAGAGAAGTTCTTCCCAGATGGAGGAATATGACTAACCCTCTTGATTGCCCTAACAGACAGTCCTGAAGCCCCCAACAGCAAATGACACTGTGCCAAAAAGATTTCTAATAGTACTGCTTGCCTTTGGCCCATCCCTTATGGCCTGGAAACACTTGGCAACCAAGGCTTTCGGACTTCACGGGGTTTCTGTGACACAGAACTGTAAAAACATAAAGACTGTGAGCTTCAGAGATATTTTTATCCTCTCTGCAGGATTCAAGGATATGCAAAGAGAAGTTAGCTGATTTATGGTACCAAGTTAGGAACCAGTTCTGCACTGGCTGAAGAGATTGCTGAACTTGTACGACGCAGAGGGTACAGGCTAGGTGGGTTGTGCCATCTGCTTGGATGGAAAAGGCGGGGGAGAATTTTAACAGCTGTTTGTTGAGTCAGATACTCATCCCTGATTGTTTGTGCCACAGTGGCAGCTTACTGCCAAAGAAATGCATCCCCTGTTGCTTAATAGACCTGACCTGGATGTTATAAAGTTACACCTGCTGGAAACAAGCCTTATGATGTACTGCTCATAAAATGCCAGTGATTTTACTAGAGAAATGTCCTGAAATCAGCATGTTGAGTTCATCCTTGTTTCTCTTTGTAACTAGTAGTGATATAGCAGGAGGCGGCAGGGGTATATCCCAGCTAATTCTACAAGGTGATTAGGGCCCAAGCATGACACGCCATATTATATTCAGGTTTTCCCCGACTATGCTCAGTTTTGTTGGGTATGACATACTACATGTGAGTCACTCATATTCTGCATGAGTCATATGCTGAAGTGTGAAAGCATTGCTGTATTTCTGCCGTTGTTACCCGTTGCTCAGCTGCTGCCATACCACATAGCTCAAGCCAATTGCGCTCACCTTCCCAGTTTGAGCCAGCTCTCATCTGTTGCCTGAGCCATTTAAATGTGATCCAAGGTGTTGCCCAACATATAGCTAATGTGAATGCCATATGTGTTTGGGTTCAGGCTTTGAGTTACAAGTCTGTGGGTTAGAACCTCCAAGTCTTCTTCTGAAGGAATCATGAAGTGTCTAGAAAACCTTACGCATCTTTAAAATTTGTTTTAAAAAATAAAATAACTTAAGGAATGTTTTATAATGCACCCATCTGGGTAGATAACGTGTTTGTCTTCCTCATATACTTGACTTTGTAAGACTTCACACACTGCTTGAAGATCAGATGAACGAAGAGTGGTTCACACCTTCAAAGTCTGAGAAATTCTGGTGCAGTCATACCCTGGAGGTCATTACTCAGACATGAAACATCCATTGTGGACTAACTGAGGTGTTTTGGTTTGTTTTTTTTTTTCAGTGATGAGAAAAGAGATCTTCAGTTGATAGGTGAGCGGCAAGAAGTTGCAGGACTGATTCTGGCTGCAACCATCAAGTCGTTCCCTTTTGCAACTGTGGTCAACACAAAGAGCCCTTGGTTATTTGTGACACAGAAATTTTGTTCCAGTTAGGTGGTAATTAATGCTTCCAGATTAAATCTGTTTAAGACAGACTACAAAGCAGAGTACAGTTATATTATACCTGTCATTTGTAAGTGTCCAGTGATCCTCCAACATAGTGTGATTCATGGAGCTGAAAGAAATGATTTGCCTAAAAAATTATTAGTGCTTATTCTGCCTGCAGAACCCCTTAATTCCCGTTACACATGTCAGCATATTATGACTGGGAGCTGTCAAATCCTAATGACTAAAATTTCCTTTTTCTGTCTTTTCATGCTGTGTTTGAGAACTATAGGTTGGGAATAATTCCCTAGCTAAATTTCTTCAAATGATAAACTCAACTGTTTGCTCTCTCTCTCTCTCTCTCTCTGTTTCTTTCTAAATTTGTGTTTATATTAGTGCCTTTCTCTTTCCTTATGTTTCTCTAAGAGAAAAAAAAATTGATTTTCTTCCCAGAACCACTGTCCATTTTAAAGACCGTAATCTGAGTTGACAGCAGACAGATTTGATGCAAAATTATTTTTTTACTCACTGATTTGATCAAAACATGGATTATTTAAAAGAAGGAGGAGGAAAAGGCAAGGTTAGTAGGAAACAAAATGCACAAAAACCTCTTACCATTTCATGTGGTTAAATAACCTTGACACTGGAAAATATTTTTGCCATCCTCCTTGAAACAGGAATTTGTTGACACAATGTTCAATAATAGAGATACAGGACTAATGTTAACATACTGCAAATACTGCACCAAATAGTATCTATTGATCCACCTGTTATTATGCTTGTTACTGAAACGCTGTATGTAAAGCAAAGGAAACCAGTTTCCAATTTAAGTCATTAATAGATTGGTTTTGAAATTTATGTTACACGTGTCCAACAAATCAAGAATAAAAGCATGTGAAAGGCTGTGTAGTCCGTATTGAATTACTCATTCTTTCCACAGTAAAAGCCTTTAGCTAGAGATTGACCAAAGAATTTTAAATATCTCATTATATATATGTCATTGTTCAAAGTGTCCCTAAATGGGATTAAACAATAGTCACTCAAGAGTTTCCTGCAATGTCTATTCCCCCCTCGCCCCCCTTCCCCTCCTCACCTTGACTTAAATTAAGGCTAATGATATGTTTTCAGTGTAAGGTAAAAGAAGGATTTTCCTTGAATGACTTTCCAACATTTTCAAATCTAATTCATTATAAGTACTTCTATCAAATGATTACTTATTTCATCTCATTGTCTTAGAGGATTTAACTCTAAAACACACATGTTTGATATGGACTTAATGACCATGTTATAAACTGAAACTAGCTGAAGCACTATTCGCCTCCAAATTTCTGTTTGTGCTCAGAATTAAAAATAATGCTAGCACTATTCTTCAAAGAATAATATATTCTTTTAAACTACTGTTTTTCCCCTTGTGTGTACTAGATTTCCTTGCTTGCTGATTCTTCAATAATGGTTGGAGATAGCCTCATGGGCTGCAAGGGAGAGGGGGGAAAGGGGACAGCAGAAGGAACAGTGGAGAGAGGCTATTTTTGGATAATTGGCTATTTTTTGAGTACCAACTCAATGACACCACACATTTTTAAACAAAAGCCCTATTTTAAAAAACGTTCTCCTTTCTTAATCCTGTGTAAAGAATATTTGTGTAACCATAGGCATAGTAACACTAAATATCTTCTTAAGGAGGGAAGAAGCAAATAGTTTTGGTTCCTCACCAAAAAAAAAAAAAAAAGTCAGGATAATTAAGGTAGCGAACATATTGCGCTGCTATATTGGTTCAGTCACCTGATCTGTCTCTCCGATCACTATTTGCACGATATACATGGTTTTGACGGGCTTGTGATAGACTGCTGTCTGAAATTCTTTAATCTGGGTCTCCTGTTTGGCAGTGCAGCAGACTTTGCTATTTTGGGTTTTTGAAACGGAGCCATACTCTGGGAGGATAAGAGATAGCTGTGACTCTGTACTGACTCATCAGTACGACAGAAAGCCAGGTAAACTTAAAACTGACAATGGTCCTCTTGGTGCTGCCCCTTGTGCAGATGTGCAGCAGAAGTAATCCCACTCAAATCTGTGGCGTTACACCTGCGTGCAAGACTGGATAGATCTGAGAATCAGGCCCAAATAGTTTCAGGTTAAGGATACCATAAGAATAAAGTATGCATTTAAGCCTGCAGGAGGTGTTTGGGGAAATATGACCTTTCTGAGGCTTTGTTTCAGGAGGTGAAATGGCTGAAGTCCCACTCGGAGGACAGTCTGTGTTGTTGCATCAAGGAATGGTTTATCACAGGAAGGCAGATGCCGCTGAGGCTGTCTGTGGCCTGTGTTGAAGGAGAGAAAATCATTAGCCACTTATGACTCAAGTCTCCCTGTGATAAGAAGAAAAACTTTGCCCTCTGTTCCCCGATCACAAAAGATAGAGAGGAAGGCTGAGTTTTACTAAATAATACTAATAAAAAAATCTTCTAATTTGGTACAAGGAATAAGGATGTGAGGAACAGTTTAAATACAAAATACAACTATTTAATCTATTCAAATCTATATTTTACCCTAGCATTCTGACTTGGAGTCAAGTTGGATGTGGATTTCTTCTTATTGACCCTGGCTGTACAGGTTGTGTATAACTCTCCAGAGCTCAGACAGGACTGAAGGATGGGAATGCAAAAGGGGGAGAACCCAGGGCAGAAAAGCCTTGACCCCATGGCCTTCCTACCTGGGTCTATAGACATTTCCTCAAAACTTTCTTCCTATGTGACTTAAGAATGAGAACTGACCAGCTGGCTTGCTATGCGTGGGTTTGAAGAGGTGCATTGCTCAAGGTAGGTACCATTTAGGAGGTGAGCGTTGCCCGTTCCCTGTTGCTTTCATTTGCAGGGACTTGTCAGGTCTTTCCTCTGTACTGCGTGGGTTTTTTTCATCCAGAACTTACAAGTGTTTAAAAACCTTAACTTAGCTGGCATTTTTTGCTAGATGAAGAATGAATCTGCAGCTAAAAGGGCAAGTGGAGTTTGCAATGTTTATATGAACAAGCTATCAAAAGAAAGATCTCTAAATCATTCTGTACGCAAGAAAATTAACTAAGTACTGTTTTCCTTACTTTGGTTTGAGTCTGTTAGTCGTGGTTATCTCCTGCTTGAGTACACAAGGTGCATAAAGAACCTCGCTTCTTTTAAGGGGCAGGATACAGCTGAAATCCTTGGGGCAGATCCTTTTCTTCAGCACTTACACTGGCTTCGGATCTGTCTCTGATGTTCAGCTGAGGGTGCAGTTACTTGAACACTGTTTTGCTGGCAAAATCCATTTATGACGTTCCCCATTCCTACTCTGTAGTTTGCTGCGTTCTAGGTTGAACAAGACCATTTGTGAAGACGCCCTGTGAAGTGACTCTTGGCATAGTCTGTCTGTGATCCATGTTTGCCACCAAAGGAAAGAGCATATCATCAGGGGCTGCTTCTTGCGCACATCAGAGAAGCCTGTAAGCAATCTAAGTTTCCCCCACCTCCCCTCTCTCTCTTAAATAGAAAAAACAGAAGATTTGTTGCAGAAGTTTTTTGACTGTTGTTACTAAACAAGAATGAAAGACTTTCAAAGGCTGTTCCTATAAGCTGGGTTATTCAATACTCCTTTACTCCTATAGACTCCATGAGGTTTCCCTTGTAAGTTACTAAAAAAGGTATTACATCCCAAACTAGCTTACACAGATTTTTATTAAAAGAAAAAAAAAAAAAAGAGCGGAAAAAAACCCCAAACTTCACACAGATTTTGTAGTGTATATCCCCCAAATCAACTGTGAACAAATTTACTGATTTTTTTTTTTTTAAGAGACACGATTTGTTAGCTGTGAATGTGTAGGGCAACTGCCTTGTGTTTCTGAAAGTGCCTGCAAAAACGAAAAGATTCACAGAGTTTGCTATGAATGTTTCTCAAAATTTGCATGAGAGTGTGTAATTTGCCTCTTGTTAATCGTTATTTTCCTTCTTAAAATATTTCAGCTGAGTAACAGCAATGATAGTATGACGTGGATTAGCTTTACATGTTTGTTTACATTCAGTATTTATATTGCAGTCAAGCGTAGCAGCTCTCCTCAGGGACTGATGTCTATTCACTGCCTCCAGTGCAAACTGCTGAGTGCTTTTGTCCTGATCTGGTCCCTTGGTCTGGGGTTCACCGCTGGATGGGAGCACAGATGATCAGCACCTTGCAGCTCAGGTCTGGAACTCCTTACCTTAAAGACTTTAGAGGGGCTGGTCCTCAAAGGCTGCAGTGCAGCACAGATTTACATGTGTTCTCAGCAACCCACCTGAGTTCAAGCCAATCTTTGCAGGATTAAGATCCTGAAATTTAAGTGACTAACTCATGCAGCATGAATGGCAAATAATCTATACAACCGGTCTGTGAACAACCTAAAGGCTGAAAGCTCTCGCTCCTAGACTGTGAACGAAGTAACAAACACAGAAGACGACTGGCTTCAGTTCACAAAGAAAGATTCACTAATGATGAACAAAATGGGGTGAGAGAGGATGGGGTGGTGATGAGGGTGAGGAGAAACAAGTTCTTAGTAAATAGTTTCATTTGCTCAGATGTTTCTTTGTTGTCAGGGTGTAATTTAACTGCATGGCATTCAAAGTCATAGAGGGGCTGTGCTACAGGAGATGTGCATGTGAGCTCCAAGGGCGGTAAGCAAATCTGTGAAGAAATCATAGCCCTAATGCAAAATTTATAGGAGTTTATTTCCAAGTAGGTAATAGTGTACAAATTCCTCAGGACCAAAGATGAGTTAAAGGAAGATGTCATGCAGGAGGACACTGTAGAAAACAACCCATCAGCTGCTACCCCACGTGACAGACCCAGAGGCACCTCCAGAGCCATTAACACAACTGCCTGGGGAGTTTGACAAGGAAAAAGATTCTGACACTGGAATAATATCTGCCAGCACTTGGCATCTGTGTCCCGTGACGGCCAACCATCCTCTATGGGTACTGACACCACTGCTGGAAAAAGGAGGAAAAGGAAAGCAGTAGCAGAGAATTATCTTTTCTCATATGAACTGGTAATTTTCACAGTAATTTGGAATCAGGACCTGGAAATGCAAATCATTTTGTCTATGCATATTTGCAATTTGTATTTACAAATAAAAGCGAGTATCAAAAATATATATTTGAAAAATATTCTGGGATATTTGATTTGATAGGTATAACATAGTGAGTGACAAAAATTACTGAAATGGTATTTTTGCAGGTCCCGGGCTTCACAGATCATACGTGACCTGACCTTGTGCTGGCACTAGTTGCTAATATCCAGGGTGAAAATTATTCTTATTTAAGCAAAGTGTTTGGCTGCCATACACATTTATCCTGTTTGTAGTCAGATTGATAATCTGAACCTCAGACAAAATGTAGTAGTAAGTAAGAACTAAATCTGGCAGTTCCTATGCAGACATCACTGGTATTTGGGAAGCAGGCGGGAGTAGAGGCAATTTCCATCTTTTCAGCTGGGATGCTGCAAAGAGCTAAAGCTTTGACAATGTAATCTGTAATGCTTCTTGGACGGGGGATACCCCAAACCCACTGGAAATCTGATCACCTGGCAGTTTGAAAATTGCAGGCTTTGTTTTTGAGTGTGTTAGCTATTTAAAACCTTTATTCCGATGCCGAAGTTTTTTCTGGATAGTTTTGCTACTGCTACTGAATCAAGCCCTGTGAAATCCCTGAGGGATACGACGGGGTGCCTGTGCCCGTGGTTTCGGGTGCCCAAGTGAAGGACAGGTCTAGCAGCACCAGCCCCTACAGACCTTTGGTTATGCATGTACTTTCATAAGCTTGTTGGGCTGATATTGTTTGTGGAAAATCAGCAAAAATGCCTGTAAATATCCTTCGAGTCAACCTGCAGTTTTCATCTGAACTCACAGATGACTGCCTCTGCAACAGCAACATTTGCCCGGCAGCCGTTACCCCAGCGGGATACGGCCTGAGGGAAAGGAACCTGCAGTATTTGCCCTTGCTCCAGCCAGCGTCCTCTTCCCACCTTACATTTTGAAAATGACCCCCTCCATCCCCTCTCCTCCCAAACCATTTGTCTTATTTGTTGCTCTCGTGATGCTGAAAGAGCTCCCTGCTCGTAGTGGCTGCAATTATCGTTATGGCTGAACCACCGGTACTGGAAGTAAGAGTCCGGCCCTTGAGAATAGAAGGCTGTAGCCTCTAGCATGTTGTTCCAGTCCACTGCCATCTTAACTAGACAGCGTTAGTTTTAGCATAAAATCCATATTTGTAACCTTATGGAGGAGCAAGGCAGGTTCTGTTTTCTTTTTCCTTTTACCGAAAACATCAAGCAGCCCGGCACAAAGTTCACGAGATTAAAGAATGTTTTTCTGTCAGCTTTTTGCCTCCACATCTGTGTCGCCTACCTGTACCCTGCGAAGGGTGCGGTTCACTCTGTAACAGCAAGGGGTAGTGAGAGAATAACCCTATCCTGAGCATAAACTGAATAATTTATTATTTAAATGAGATTTTGTGAGGTAAAAGGATGAATCCAGTACAGCCCCCTTCTGAGTTTCAAACATTGTTTCTTCGAAGGCATAAATTTGCTTTGCAAAGGTTTCTTGATCTACTGTAGACGGTATTCCTACTTATGCTACATGGTGACAAAACCTAAAGAGGGAGTCAGATGTGCGCTCTACAGTACTTGAGAATTTAAGTTAAATCTGTAATTTTTCCCCCTGCATTTCCTCAGAGAAATTAGCTATTCTATTCACTGCATAAATTTTCAGGTTTTGCTAGCACGACACTCAGGGTGTTGAATTTTTTATGACAAAAATGCTGTAATAATTGTTGAACAGATGTAAGTGTTGGAGAGTGGGCTCTGGCAGACCTCATGAAACCTCTATTAGCAATTTAACCCTGTCGTTACTTGAATGAAATAGAAGCATAAAAGGACAGAGTTTTGAACTGTTTCGTTCAGACATGCACAAGGGGTTCCCAGGTGGGGGTAAACGACCTTTAATTAGACATATTCCTAACAAAAGCAGTGATTAAAAAAAATCTTAATGAGCACTAACTTCCTACTACAGCACTATTAGGACTTTCAACTGTGATGCGTGGAGGTAAGAACAATTCTGGATGGAGATATCCCAGTCCAGTGATCTGTGCTGTCTGAAATGTTCACAGGACCGAATCCTCCAATTTTAGGTCAGTCTCTGTAATATGCCTCCCCTTCACTGCAGCTGAATTAGCAAATGATGACAAGACAAAAACTTCCTGTCCAAGAAACCGGAGGAGCTTTAGAATTTCCACACCTGCCATATTAAATAAATGGCTTTTGAAGCCTACAAGGCAACATTTAAGTTACACCACAAAAATAAAATAAAAAGCGTTTATGGAAACACCCTTGATTGAGTACCTAGAGAGACGCCTTTGGGGGTTGGCCAGGGACGTTGTTGCAGATTCTTCTGAATCAAAGAAGGGAATTAAAAGAAAACGGCAGCCCATCAGCAGCGTAGTCACAGCGCAGGGCTCGTGGCTACTCCAGAGTAACTGAGGAAACTGCCTGTGATACCTACCCTGCAGATAGATGATGTCAGAAGAAGGCATTTTTCTGTAGCTTTGTACCTGAAACAGAGATTTTGTGTATTTTTGTGTAGAAATGCAGACACACACTTATACAGGCAGCCACATAAAAACATCCATTCCTAAAAATATGTGCTCATTTAAAGCTCGTATTAATAAAGAAGTCTTAACTTGAAACAATAACTTATGTTTGATAGAAGATAGTAACTAGCAAACTATTACTTATCGAGTCCTAAGAACAAATTGTCTGTGTGCTTGGTGGGGAGACCCAGACATAAATACAATGGGCAACACAAAAGTATAAGATTGTTTTGAGAAATTTTGTTATATGCATATATTCTGAATTTTTCAGGTTAGTGGATAGGTTTGGTATGGTGAATCCCACTTTGCTATTGCAATTGCAGTTAGGAAAGGAGCTTAAAAAAAGAAATAATATGTTAGGATCTAGAGCAGAGTTAAAGATGCAGAAGCCTATCCTGAGTGATGTTATCTATCTCAGGAATTGTTACTTTTCTCATTTTTGGCTTGAGTGTACAAAAGGCTTAAAATTGTGTGGTGGTTTGGGTTTTTTTTTTTTGTATTAATATATTTAAAATCTATGTGTGTGCCTGCTCCATCTGCTTTTGTTTTACATGCCCCTGTGGTGCTTAGTGAGGCATGGGGAACTTTAGTGCAGTGGCTCAGAAGTTTTGTGGATAAAACCAGGCAAATTATATTCTGGCTCTAATTTATGACACACACGATAGTATGCATCTATAGGGCAAGTTACTAAAAAGTGAAAAAATGCGTAAATTTGTCCAAATCTGTGTATGTATTAAATGAGCTAACTGCGCTTCTCTGGAATGGTAATGTTTTCAAAGGCTGGAAAGATGTTTGAACACCTGGCTATTTCTTTATACACATTTACCCAGCCGGTTATGTTAGTGAGTATTAACGGAGGTATTTCTGGTGCATCTACATTTTCAGGAGCATATGCAAACACTTGTAGGTGGACTACTTCAGACATCCTTTCACAGCCCTTCCTTGTGTGCAGCTTTTTTACAGCCTGGCATTTTTTCTGCTTCTTTTTGTTGTTCTTTCCTATACTGTGTTCTCAGAGCCTTATAAGTAAAACAATCTTAAATAGGAAGCAATGTCCAGTAGAAGTGCAGCAGAAAGTATGATAACAGTCTAGAGAAAATGTCAGTAGTGGATTTGATTATGTTTTCAACTTACCTGCTGCCTATTACCTATATAGATATAGCAACTCAAAGCATTTGTTTTGAATGATTTATTGGAGAGATACTGTTCTCATCCCCAGAATGCAGAATTTCTACTTACAATTTCAGTTCAGATGTAATGAAAGAACGGCTATACTTTGCAAGGTGCTCAGAGTTGAAATGGGGACTGTCTGTAGAGTGTCGCTCGGTAAAGCTGATGTGATGTTGTCATGATTTATGAAAGAACACATGCAAAACTTGAACTGCCTCTCCCTCAAAACAAAACCCCCAGACCTAAAATGTGACTTTTGACATTGCAAGATAGCTTGTGGCTTTTGGAAATTTGCATGGTCAAATCTTCTTAGAAAGGGCTCTTTTGTTTTTTTTGTCCATTTGTCAGTCAGTATTGAAATCTGGTCCTATTTTCCGAGCTTTGAAGAAACTCTATATCTCATGCAGACGCCTAGAGAGGCCCTTTGCACGTATTACAGCTATTTACATTAGTTGTTTAAACAGGAAGAATATTCAGGAAAGCATGAAATGTCTAAAGCTGTCTACCTTAAAAGAAGTTGGATACCTGAAGAATGGACTTGAGAGTTTGAATTCATTGCTTCTAAATGAGCATTTTCCCTCCCTGATTTCCTGGCCCAGACATAGTTCCTGGTGGAAGTGCATTGTGCGCTGAGCTAAAAATACACCATGTCACTTCCACACACATTCCAGCCATGCAAAAAAGAAAAGATGTCTTCAGTTACTAACCTGTAAAACTGGCAGCAGGGAGTATTGCCCTTTAGAAGAATTTATAAAAATGTTTTTATTGCTTAGTGCTGCACTAAAAATTTTAGCTGGAGTCAACTTTACAGACCTATTTTAATTATTCTTGTTGTCAATATTCAAAATTATAAAGTCTGTATATTGATAAGAAAGAGCCAAAAAAATTATTCATCTGATATTTATTATCTTTATTAAGGTCATCCTAAGATCACAGTTGGAAACTGAAAAACTAGAAGGAAGATTGTGAGCGAATGTACTTGCCACTGTGGCAGGGGCTGTATAAAGACCCTAGAAGACAGATGCTGCTCTATGAGCTTATGATGTAAACAGGCAAAGAATGACTTGGTTTTGCTCAAAACAATAGTGCCACGCAGGTGCAAAGCCAAAACTCTATCCCATGCTTCCTAAAGAGGCTTCCAAGTCATTTCAGCTCCCTCAAGTACAGCACTGCACTGGGACACCTGTCTGTGCTGGGTTGGTACTCTAGAAATGAACCTTTAGGTAACATCAGTGTGAAGTGATGGGCAGCGTACCCTCTAAGGAAGGGTGTAGCAATGTGCTACCAGAACAGGGAACAATTAGAGAGTTGGAGGCTTTTCACCAGTGATGCTGAAACCTGAACGCTCATTAAGCAGGTGAGAGGACTGCAGCTATGTGTTGATCACCAAGCACCAGCAGTAGCAAAATCCAGTATCTTATACCCTCACAAGCTGGAAACGAAAGCAAAGCGGCCCTTTTCCCTTTCTGGAAAGCTTGCATGCCCCTTGCTCAAGGACTAAAGGAAGGGAAATATAGTATAATATGTTCCTGAGGCCACGTCATTACAAAGCTGTAGATTAGAAACTGTAAAAATAAGAGTCCTAAGGAACTGGCACTTAAGTTAATGAAAACTAGAAGACTCTTGTCATAAGTCAGAGAATTAATCTGCAGAAAAAGTTCAAACTTCATTTTAATCATGTCATCTGCTTATAAGGGTTGACTGAGTGGTTAATGCAGAAAAAGAATATATTCCCAGAATTTCAGCTGTAATTCAGTCCAGCCTAACTGGAAAGTGATCTGCACTTTGAAAAAGTTTAGTTACTGATTTTCAGTGTTTGTCTTTGCTTTATAGGAACCAAATCAAAGTGGGATTCTCATGTGTAAAAACCAAGCAAAAAAAAAAGAAAGGAAAACAAAACCCAGGTCTCAAAGAACATTGACAGTGAAGTCATTCTGTTAGACATATACACGACTGAAGCATGACATAGGGGAAACTTCAAGTTCAAGCTCTTTTTTTCTGAGACTTTTGGCTCAGTACTCAGGTATGAGACCTATTGTCAAACACAGCATCCCCATTGTTGTTTGTACTTGTATGGTTAAAGAAAGGGGCATGTAAGTAAAATTCATTGATTTTTGGTGGGAGTCTAAGTTTTACTTATTTCTTATTCTCACCTGTGGTGAGTTTACCAGCTCTTTTGTTTGCCATGCTATGATGGTTTGGTTAATTATGATCTTGAGCTTGGGCTGTTTTTCCATCACTGTTGCTTCTCAGTAGTCATGCACTGACTTTTCCTTTGCACAAAATGCCTCAGTTAGTGTGGACTCAAGGGCAAACAATGAGCTAATTTTTCTTCAGTGTATGTGAATCATGCCTTGCCTAAGCTCAGTGTAAATCTGGGGTCAGTTGTACTATGTCTAAAGCTCTCTTTATACCATCGGAGCGTGTCTGCATTAGAACTTTATATTGTTGTAGTTACAACAGCGTAACTTCACCGGTACAGGAGTCAGTGTAATTAATGCAGGGGGCACAACAGCCCTGTTGGTTTTATTCATAATGAAGACTAAAGATGGAGCTTTCAAAAGTGCTGAAGTGACTTACAAGCGCGACTTTCGTTGTATCGCAGGTCACAGATTCATTAATCACTCTTAAACCATGTCTGCACAAGGAGATTTTATCCCCACCAGCCAGAGTACTGTAGTCATATGGCTATATTCATAGTACAGAAGTAGATCGGTGATTTCAGATAAGAAACTCTATCAGAAGTTATTTTTATGGGACTTATCTAAATAACATATGCATCCATACCGCAGCAGTTGGCCCTCTTGAGCTGAAACAGCACAACCTTCTGTGTGAACAAGCACTAAGGGATTTTGATAATCCCGCGCCTTAACAGTGTTGTTCCTTTTGCTAAATAGCCGGGGTTTTAGTTCTGATCACATTTGGTTGGTGTTTTTTCAGAGGGTTGAGGGAAGAATCTAGAAACCACTGGTGTCTGAAAGAAGAAGATCTGAAAACACACAGTTTACTGGTTTGCTCTGTGGACCAGTGTGCAATTGGCCAGCTCTGTCCTCATCAGCAAATGCCTCTCGAGTTACAG
Organism: Ibidorhyncha struthersii; assembly: GCA_013398815.1. Lineage (NCBI taxonomy): Eukaryota > Metazoa > Chordata > Aves > Charadriiformes > Charadriidae > Ibidorhyncha > Ibidorhyncha struthersii. The sequence continues at coordinate 969,469 of VZSZ01005873.1, read as the reverse complement.
GGAATCGGTATCAAGTTTAAAGGAAAGGGAGAGTTTTTTTCAAGAAGACCATTTTATTTCTACAGGTTACTGTATTTCTGCTAGCGGTGCTAGAAAAGCAAGATTATGGGGTGTGTGTGTTTAATACAAAAAGTAGATTTGCTGATATAACTGTTATTCACGCTGTTTATATTCAAATGTCCCTTAAAAAAAAGCATCATCAAAATTTACGGATAGTAAGAGTGTGCAAATCAGAACACTTATCTTCTTTTTATAGACTAAAATCAAATTATTCCTCACATTTTTCTCAGTTACAGAATATTAGATTGCAGTGTCTGTAAGTTACTTGCTTTTTTTTGAGAAAGGTACATTCCAAACCCCAAATTGAATACCACATCAAGACTTTTTAATGTTTTTAAAAATTCTCCGCAATTATTACTCGTCCTACTGTATCAACCTAGTCTCGTTTGTAAACCTATCCACGGCAGTGGAGAGTAACTCACATCACAATCAGACTCTTAATTAATTACCCTGTAGCCTGCTATCTTAAAAATACAGGTCGAAAAATGGTACGTTAACCTTTTATTTTTTTTTTAACCTAATAAAATAACCGACTTGTTTTGTGACCTGTAATTCTGAATCTGATTGAGTTTTCAATATACTGTAATTCACAGATTTTCTCCCCTCTAGCACTAGGTTTGTATCTGTCACATGGTTTTCAGTGTTCCTAATGAGCTGTTAACAAGCTGTCAATTACCTATGCAAATGAGGCAAGCAGAAATGGAGGGGTTGCTGTACCTAGAGTTAAAGTGTGCTACCTCGGATTGTTACGAAATAAATCATTTCGGTTTTAATAGCTGTCTGTGCCCATGTGGCTTGTGTCATGTAGGCATTTTTTCATTATATTATTTACCCAGCTATAAAATGCTGCAGGGGACTTTGGGGGTGATTAAAAAGTTGAGGGGGGAGGGGAAGTCGCACAAGCAACTTCATTCTTTCCTGGTTTGCACCTTCTGCTCTTCTTGGGTCGGGGCTACAAGGCTACAAGCTGTCAGGTGCCCCCAGCCCTCTTGAAATCAATGACAATTCAGGAGTGCAGGCCTGATCCTGCCAGAATATTTAACTAATCTCCTTGCCGCGATATGTATATATAGGAAGAGAGGAACTAGGAGCTGAAATCTGGAATTTTGGAGAGACGTGTACATTTTCTGCATGTATTCTCAGCCTCCTAAGAGCTTTCTACAGAAAAGCCTGGCAGGAGAAAGTTTGCACTTTTATTTGTGTTATCCTGTAAGGAATTCTTTCCCCCTTGCTAAAGTCAATGAAATTTCGCCTTTAAATTCTCTTTCCCTTTGCTTTAGCTTGCAATTGATGCTTACTGTAAAACATTTTCTGATACTTTGTATGAAGAATGTTATATAAAATGAAATTGCATTGTATTTATGACCGGCAGTATAATAACGGTCTATCAGTGTTTCCATTATAAGCCCCTATTGTTGAGGGCTTTAAAACTCACCCATAAAAATTCACTCAGGACTGCAGCGTGGTCTACAAAGGATAAACAAATCCTGTTGGCTATTTTTGATTTAGAAGAAGTGAAATCAAGAATGGCAATTAGACTTTCAGAGTTTTCCTCTCATTTTGGTGTGTTTATGTGCGTGCATATATATATTCACATTTTAAAAGATGTCCCAGGAGCATTGTTTCCATGATTTAAGAATGTGTTATCAAAAAGCACCTAAAAAAGTTAATGGATTGCACTGGTTTGCTCCAGCCAATGCCCAATCAAGGATGCTTGGTAAATCTCCTGGCGGGATCAAACTAATGAATTGTCATTGATTTGAACAGGGTTAGGGACGTCTGACAGATTGTAGCCCCGACCCAAGAAGAGCAGAAGGTGCAAACCAGGAAAGAATGAAGTTGCTTGTGTGAGTTCCCCTCCCCCCTCAACTTTTTAATCACCCTCAAAGTCCCCTGCAGCATTTTATTGCCGGGTAAATTTGTGCACTCAGCTAACTCAGCTGAAAGGTCATTGGCATACGTACTTTTTTTCTGTCCTTATGTCCATTATGTTTAAGGTTCAGGGACCTGAAATTGTGCACGCTGAAGCCAGGAAGCCTGGGGTGAAGCAGAAAGAAGTGTTCTGGTAGGAAGCCAGGAGAGGAATTTGAGAGATATAATGAAATGGAAACCAGTAAATAGAAACGAATTAAATAAAAATCAAGAATGCCTTTTCAGATGGGAGAAACCCCAAAGAAACTGTCTGCAGGGGAATTAGTAGGCTAAATCTTTCACCGATCAATCCTGATGGAAGCTTTCTGGTCAAAATGTCAGTGGTAACTTTATTTTCTGCTGGTATGTACAATAATCCTTTTGTTCCATCTGCAAACACTAGGGGGTAAATTTTTAGCGTGATGCTTAGGGATTTAGCTGTAGGACTCCCATTAACGATAATGGGAATCATGTAGCTTGAGCACTCTGCATCGTGCTGAATATTTACCCCTCAGTTCAGAGCACTCTCTCGTTGAATTTTTAATTATATTTACAGATAAATTCCATAACCAAATATCATCAGCTCTCAAGCAGATTGTTTTATTAAAAGGTGCAGATTTCCAACTTCATTTTGAGCTGCAACCTACAGTGATTGGTTTAGCAGCCGAGTAATTTTTTTAAAGTGTCTATTTAATAATGCTTGATTTGTCAGCTTCAGAGTGTCTGGGAGACAATAAATATTAGAAAGTATCCCACCCTGCATGCATATGCCAGAGAAATGCAAAACGTTAATATTCTACCTTGTACTGAGCTTTCAAAAGGTGTGTCATGATACCGCTTCTCTTCAAGCTCTTGCTGGGAAATCCTACTTCTGCATAAATCTGTGGTTAAAATCCGTGCTAGCATACAAACATCCAGCACTAATATGACATAGGCAGTACAGTTTTATTTGCATTTGTGAAGATAAATGATAGGAGTCAAAAAAGTTAAGAGATTTGCCCAAGGCCAAAGGGTTAATGTAAGAGAGGATACTGGAATTCAAGAGTCCCTCGCTTCTGTGCTCTATAGCCTATACATACACCAAAATCTAACACCAGTATAAGCAGACATAAAAGAGATGGTATGCATATAGATCTACCTAGCTCCTCCCTGAGGCACGCTTCCACTTGCTTTTGCAGCCTTTAATTCTTGAAGTAGCTACAACCGGCTGTGCTCTGACCCTCTTGAAGTGACCCGTCAAGTAAGAACGATTCTGCTGGCTTAGTTCATGTTTGCCTGGTTGGGACAGTAGAGATGCTCTTTGTTTTAAGCTATGGGTGACATTCATCTGTCTTTCCAGGTTTTTTGTCAAGGTGACTTAAAGGGTGCTCAGCTAGTCATGGAGGGCTGTGGTGTGGCTACTTTTTGGTGCAGATATTCTAGGGGCACACATGCTAATCCTCAGCTGCTGTCAGCAGAGGTGTTATGAATAAGAGCACAAATTGTTACAGCTTTTTAGTGCCACTCATGACTGATACATTTCACATGTCACTTTGGCTTGCACCAGAGGACTGGACTGACACAGAGCAATCCCAAGATCAAAAAACGCACAAAGGCGTTTTGACTGAGCCTTGTTGTCCTCTCCAGTTTCTTCCCAGACAATGATTAGTTGTCCTCAGTTGAAACAGCCGTTTCAAAGAGTGTGCCCATAAAAGCTTGCCTGAATAGCAGGTTGCCTTTGAAGATTTTTTGGTAGTTTGTGAATGGACCCAAGGAATCTACAAGCTTAAAGTTTCTGCATCAATCAATGCACAGGAACTGCCCTCATGTCAAAGTGCACACCTTGGCTCCTTTAGGAAATGTGATGTTTTCTGTGAAGGTGATAACTGCGTTCGAATGACTGACTTGAGAGCAGAGCCCCTCACAGGGCGTGGTTATACTTAATCCATTCAATTCATATGACAGCCACCAAAGTTCAGCTAAAACACCTACAACTTCCTCACCCTTTCCAGTAACATACCAGTGTGTGGAGCAGCGATGCTGTGCCTCCGCGTGCCCCCGGAGTTCAGGTGTGCAATCCAACAGTTCCCTCCTTGCCAGAGCAGGACTGGTGGAGCGTGCATTTGAATTTGGTAGAACAGAACTGAACACCCGTCTCCATTCATGGCAGCAGTCTTGAATCAGGATTGACTCCCTCTCAAAGTCAGTGGAAATCCCCATTATGGTCGATAGCCTGGGATCAAACCAGAATATCCTTTAGAAAAAAAATGAATAGCGATGAGCCTCTCTTCCCAGTGCTGGTGATTGACAGTACAAGACAATGGGAGAACCTCCATAATATTTTCTCTGAGAAAACTTATTTTTTGTATGCTAATCTTATATCTGAATATATACCCTAATCCTAGTATTCATATCTCTGCCCTCAGTAATCATCAGCCCATCTCTAATGTTTCTTTTGTTCAGAAAAGGTAAACTCTTCTCACTTTTCAGTAGCAGATTACACAAAGGGAACTTTATGGTATATATTACACTCACAAAGCAGTTTTCTCCATCTTGCAATCACTTTAAAAAAAAAAAAAAAAGAACTTTCTTCTTATCTCATCTTCCTTCCTGCATGAATGTCTGAGATAATCAATGAAGTTCCTGTGTAGAGAATAAATTGAGCTCGAATGGCTCCTCTTAAACTGTACAATCAAAGAAAGAGGAGTTTTTTTGCTGATGATTTTGATATTCAGTTTAACTTTCTTCACCAGGCTGTCAGCTCAGTGAAAGTGAGGTCAATCTGACCACACTCTTCCTAAAGGATCCTCTTCTGAACCATCTACTTGAGTATACATCTCCTGACAAATCAATGGCAGAATCGAGAGGTATGTACTTTGCCCAGAAATCTGGGGGCTGATTGTCCTTTGCCGTGCATCTTATGTAGCCGTTTAGGTGAGCGCAGAGTGGCCATAAGACAGTGCCTGTTAACACAAGTAATGTTTAGCGTCTGCATCCCGGTGATGTAAATGCCTGCCTGAAGATGCAGGAAAACAGAGATGCAGAGCTCTGTCTATGTCGCAAAGAGATTCAGATCATGGCAAGTGTGGGGGGATATGGGCACTCTCACACACACAGAAAGAAACTCTTTCTGTGAAAGGGTGATAAATCAGTGACAATTTTAAACTAAGATTCTGGAGTCACTGCTTCAGAAATCTGAGTTTTTTACAAGACAGAAGTTGGGAGGCAAAGCATTAAGCAAAATATAGGAACTTACAGAGACCAAGAAACTTACCTTTTCCTTTTTCGGTGTAATTTTGTATTTCTTGGCCAGGAGCACTTGCTGCAAGCTCTGGGGTAGGGGCTGTCACGCTCCTGTGAAGTTAGAGCATGGTGGGGCTGCTGCACAAGAGCAACACAAGTAAGTGTAACGAATGTGACTAGAAACCCCCCAAACATTCGTTTGCTAAATTATCCAGATCCAGCCAGATTTCTCAGGAGTGAAAAACAGTTGCTTGAACCAATTCAGATCTGTCTCTAGGGTTACTGCCCTCAGACATTTACCAGTATGGGACTTTCCTGCTCAAGATGAGAAGGGAGCTGTAGAGGTGGAACAAAACTCAAGGGCAGATCTGGAGTGCTGGAAAACTGGCTAGCTTGAGAGAGTTCCTTAAAATTCACACCTAGCGTCACTGAATCTGTGCCTTGCAGGCCTGAGAGGTTTTGTTGGTGAATTGGATTCATCTGCTCACAGGCAAGCCCTCGTCCCTCATCCTCCCCCTTTTCTCCCACAAGTTCTCTTTTGAGCTTGTCTGCATCCTGATGTGAAATGAAGTGGTATGTATGAGAATAAGGGTATTACATCCTGGGTAATATCCATTATGTTGCTCTCTATTAGCTCTCAATTCTTGGGAGTGCATTACTGCATTATTTCTTTTGTGCCAACGCTATTCCATCAAGGCCAGTGCTGGCTTACTCGGTTGTATCAATGATTTCTTCTAAGGCGGCCTAGACAATATGTTGTAATATGTATTATATGATGTGATTTTTAAATCAGCCTTGCAAATGTATACTAAAAATTTTGCAGCTCTTCAGACAAATGTCATTTCTAACGATGATTGCTGATTAGCAAAAATGAAATAAAGAGGTGATTTTCATACACATAAAAAAGATCAGCTGAGTGAACATAATTCTTTAGGAAGCTTCAGAATGAGAATTTTGCTTTGACCCATATTGTAGAAAGCTTTTCAGTTGTCTTGTAAAAGAAGAAACAAAATACATTAAATAATTTTGGAATTGTATATGTTACAATACAGAAGTGTCAAAAAGTTAAATGTGAATTGAAACATATTTTCACTTACGCTGAATTACAATTGTGTTCAGATAATTTTTTCAGCTGAATAAATGAATTAAAGTTTACTCCTTCAATTTTAAGAGCTTTAAAATAATGCTACTTTTCTGTTCTATGAACACAATTTTAGACAGCTAAGATCACATTTCTATAATAGAAATGTTACAATATTTTAAAATAATGTTGATATTTAGGAACACTTTAAAGCTTTTTTTAAAAAAAAGGTTTCTTACCATGTTTATGTTCTTCCTGGGGAAAGTTGTCATTGCTGCAGTGCTTTTAAATTTCCTTTGTATCCCATATTAGCAGTAACTAATGTACAGTTCTTTTTCCTAGCAATGTATATTGCATAGTCAAACTTTCTGTGAATAGTGAGGAGTATTCATTAACCAAAATAGTCTTAAGCCAAATACAGGGGACGGTCTGATCCAGACTGGGTACGTAACCAATTTGTGGCTTTCAAGCAGAGAGGGTAAGGCTATTGTGTTACTCAACACACCTTGGAGAGAAGTGCCGCACTCTCAGCTCCGCTTGCGCCGTTTACAGCTGCCTGGGGGCTGCTCAGGTTTGTGCTAGGTAACCCGGTGCCTTTACTGTGGTAGCTGGGCTAGGCTGTAGCACGTTATATGTTCCTACAGAGAAAAGTGATGCCAGCACCCTGCGGGGCCGGAGTGCTCTGTCCCAGCTGAGTTTGCTCCGTGCCTGCTCCATGCACGCAGGCAACGCAAGGGGCAGACATAGGAGAGGGGCTATTTTTGAGCAGCCAGATTAAAGGATGCTGAATTGAGGATTGTCAGGACTTGGGCGTGATTCCCTGTTGCCGGCCATGTTCCACCCCTCCAGCCTGCGGGGTGAAGTTTAGGAAGCTCCTTGCAGTCAAAGTCCTGACCTCTCACTATGAGCACTCAGACAGCCCAGGTGGTTTTTGTTTGTGTTGGAGACACCTTTCGACTCAAAGGCAGCGCTCACCTGCCTTCTCACACTAAATTTTCACAATGTTTCATTGTATACTGGCCAAAATGATGCTGCATGTTTATTTGAGAGATGAAGCTTAAGAATAAAAGCGTATGCAAGACAAAAGAGAAAACAGAAAAGAGGGGTGGGAGGAGAGAGGACTGATGCTGGTAAGGGTAGGTGAAGAGCAGGAGGGATACAGGATGTTTATCAGAAAGACCAAGCTGAAAGACATGTAAATCCAGTTAACAGCTTGAAAAGAGGTAGCCACATTAAAGGAAGTGGAAATAAAGTCAATTAGTGGCAGGAGGCATTAGTTGGGGGTGTCAGCTGGTGAACAGTGACTAATTTGATATAGTCTAATCACATAGTTTGGCTATTTGATTACCAAATTGAGATCCAAACACTGCTCCTTCCAGGTCAATCACTTCAGAAAAGAAGGTAGCTGCAATCGTCATGAGATCTGATCCATTCCTTAATCAAAATTAGTTTCAAATGACTGTAACACATATGATGTAAAACCCAAGAAGCAAACAGTTGCTGAGACGTAGTGTGAAACATGGCTGTTCGGGAAAGATGAGGGTGCACAAACAAGGACCAGGGATTGGGTTAACCCATGAATGTGCACATGGAGGTTCACATGCACGTGCACCAAGAGTCAGCCTATAGAGACACTTCCCTGTCTGCTGTGCTCTTAGTCTCTAACTCAGTCGCTATTGACAGTTGCTCCTGTTTGGGTGAAATAGGTCAAGAATGTCAGGAATCAGCTCAATTCTCAGTGACTAGCCGCTGGAGATGAACTAACAAACATCTGAAGGTTTTATGTACCTCGTACACCTTCGCCAGAGCCTGGGCAGCCTCTCTAGCTCTGTTTAATATCTGGCATTAACAGGAATGGGTGATTAGGGGAACAGCAGAGGAAACAGGAGACATGTAAAGTGATTTTGTTTCTGACAATCAATGGTTGCAATTTCCTGAATCAGAGGTTATATCCAGACTTAAGAAGCTATCCTCCGTGAACTTGTCTAGTCTTTTCAAATCTATTAGTATATTTTGCCTCTTATAATCATCTTGCAGCAGAAAATTAGCACAGCTATCTGCTCTGTGGAAAAAAATATCTTCCACTGTTGTAAATGTGGTGCTTGCTCATTTCATTGGGTTCCCCTTCCTTCTGATAATGTGGGAAGAGGAGTAATCAATGCCTGTGTGCTTCCGCCAGGCCATTTGTGACCTTACCCATCTCTGTCAAGTCCTCCTCAGTTACCTATCTTGCTCACTAAAAAAATGTGAATTTTTCACATATCCTTTGTCCTCAGCCATGCTTCCTTCCTTCCACCTTTTCTAGCTCTTTTTTATATTTGATGACTGGGTCCAGGCATATTGTTCAAGATTTCCCTTCCTTTGCCTTATTTGTCTATTCGATCATTATTGGTGTATATGCTCCAGTAAAAGGTAGGGCGTCCAGTAGAAGAGAGTTTCTCCACCAATTTTGCCATTGCATTCCTGAAGGTATTTTGCCAGTTCTGGAGTTTACCTCAAGGCTGGACACAGCAAGAGCTCTGCCCATATCATGGGCAGTATTTCTCATGCCTGTGAACTGTTAAGTGGAACAAGAGAGTGCAGTGTATATCTTCTTTAAAGGACCTATTTGATATTACACTGCATGTAATCATATGGGTCATGATTCAGCAAGAATTTACCCATCTTTGTGCAGAGAAACAGCCTCAGTGAGATGCTTAGAGTTAGGCATGTGCAAAACTATTCTGCTAATTTTTTTTAAATCACTGACGTGAAAGGTGGGCAAGGGAGCAGAGGGGTGCAAAAGTTTTCATTCCTGCTCACTGGCACATATCATAAGTGCAGACAATGCTGAACTTATGCTTTAGAGAAACAGAAAATCACCCCCCAAATGCCTCCATGTATAAGGGAGCTGCTCCAATTTGCACTAGAGCTGAAATGTAATCTAAGTTCTTTTTCTTTGCAGGTAGGGATGAATATCAGCTGGGAACAAAAGAACAAGTGAAGAAAGTATCCTAGGCAATTTTTGCAAAGACTTTCTTTTTTTAGGTTGGTCTGGGGATCATCAGGATTGGACCTTCACATCAGCAACCTCTAGCAGACTGCAATGGTTCTGCCTTTAATACATTTCCACCCCTGTGTGTTATACAGCCGTAATACTGAACACACGAGGCAGACAGCTGCCCTGAGGCATTCACCGTAAAAACTTTCATATCACAACGGAACTGAACGTACCATTGTAACACCGCGTCTCCTCTTCTTCACGGTAAGAATTGTTCTGAAAACCAGGCAATGTCATGGAAATGTTATAATAGACACATCCAGAATATATGGGCGAGTTAGTTGTCCCCAGTGATATATTTAAGCTGTTCCTTCTACTATACATAGAGTAGGTTAAATATAATTAACATTGGTCAGAGGGTTCTTTTACTTTACATACTTTATGAATGTATTGCCTCAATTATCAGGAAGGAAAAAGGGAAAGTGTATTTCTTAATATCTGCTGGTATAAGCTCCTCTAAGTCATTTCCATCGCAACATGCATTTTTGCTCTGTGAGAAGCATGAATATTTTCTCTCTCCCTAAATCCCATAATTGTTTTATTGCTACATTAAAAAATGTAAATAATCATTCCCCTCCCCATAATAAATTAGACACAACCTGCCTAACTCTGAAAATGAACATTTCAATATCTTCAGACACACAATGACATCATATCAATATTTAAAATCATTTTATGCATGTATTCCAGGTTGTCCAACTTCATTAAGGGCATTCATCAGCCCTCCGGCTACAGTGTATTCCCACTGGAGTTGTAGGCCTCAGGCCCTACCAAACAGAAATTTAAACTAACTTGCCTTTTTAATTCACATTATTCTCAAATATTCTCTTTTTTAACCCCCTGCCATGACTAAGGCGTTTAGACCTGGCTATGATTTTGTGCACATCAACACTTAACAGACAAAATCCCCATTTTTATATCAGAACTTGAGCACATGAAAATAACGGTCTTTCCCCTTTAATTTCCCTCCTTCTCTTTCCCCACCCATCCCTATTTCCTGGATGTAATAATAACCATGCTTCTTTTAATGTTGTATGCTAAGTTAATAATTTGAGCTACAGGTTGATAGGGATAGGGGGTTGTTGGGGTTTTATGTTTAAAAATTTACAAACATTTCAAACATATTAAGTATCATTCTTTTTCTCTCTCTTTCTCTTTCCAAAATAATAAAAAAAAACCCTCTTGATCTATTTTTTATACAGTTGAGGATGCGCAGCATGAATACATATCCCTGCTAGTGGCATCAAACACTGTTGTATTAGTAAAAAACCTTTTCCCCCCACAAACAAAACAAACAGTCTTCCCATTGTTCTGGTCTATGGGATGACAGTGGATATGCTCCCCAAGATGCTGAATGACCTTCAGAATTCTCGGGTAAAGCTCTCACAGACTACACAGCACAGGAAAGAAAATTATGATATCAAAATACTTTCTTTGCTGCTGGCCAGACAACATAGATTTGGCTGAAACCTCTGATTTATTCTCGCAGATTTGTGTGGAAAGGGTTCAAATATCCATAATTTGTTACAAAAAAAGGATGGAAGCATGTGGAAGCAACCAAGTTAATATAACATGCATCTGGGCATGGAAGAAGCCTGGGAGAGATATTGGGGACTGAAAATGTACAGGTTGGTGTACTACAGGTCAGTGTTACCAGCTCTTCTGTCCAAAGTGTTCTGACCACGTCATAACTGTGTGCACGGCCAGAGACCTGACAAGTGTACACTGATGGGTTATGACTCATTTGCCTCCAAAAAGGAAAGGTGAAAGAAGAAGGAATTAAAAGCAGAGAAAAAAACCCAGTACCTGCAGGACCAGCTTTCGGATCGTTTTTCCATAAGTAGCTTTTTTTTAAACAACTGTACTGCTCTCAATTTCGTTCTGCTCTCTGCATCTCTCTTCCACTCCCTCCCCGCCTTGTTCCAGTGTTCCTGAAGCCACTTTTCTCCTTATGTCACTCCATCCCTCTCCCTTTTTTCATTTTGTTCCTCTGGCTTTCACAGCCCTCTGGATTGAAGACCTCTCTTAGTTATGACACACAATGGAGCCTGTCAAAGTAAGGGAAGTTCAACCTGGCCCGGTTACATGGGGTTCCTTTGGCAGTGGTTCAGCTAATCATTGTCTGCGTTTTATCCTTCTAGAAAGAAGCAGGTGCTGTCTCTTCAGTTGAGGTCCTGGATACCATTCCCATCCAGCAAAGCTCTAAGGCTCAGTTTCTCAAAGACAGAAATCCACAAAAAGATTCAGTCTCCTGAGGCCAAAGTTTGCTGTCTGAAAACACTATTCAGCTCAAGGCAAGTGGAAGCGAGTCGAGGGCTTCCATAATACTGTACCTTACCAGAGCTAAGAAGTGACTTGAAATACTCTCCCTGCAGCCCAGAAAGCTCTACAGTGGTGGTGTTGTTTTGTTTTGTTTTGTTTTAAACTAATTATCATCAGGTTTAGTCCTTTAAAAGTACTCAAGAAAGTGTCCCACTCTCCAGCCATGAGGTGCTTTGAATCATATTGTCTCCTGTCCCAGTGGGCATTATCCTTATTGTGGTGGAGGCTGCTGTGCCAAGCATGCCCAGTTATCTTTGCTTATGATCTTCATCTTGAGGGCAATCCTAGAGCAGCGTAGTTCTGCTGGTGACAGTCACCCAGACAGTGAAGGCAGTTTGGAGTCTGCTTGTTTCCTCTCTGCAGTCACCAGCCAACATGATTATTGATGAGTTAGAGTTGTTGGAGGAGTTTGTGTCCTTTGAATCTATGGGCAGGCACTCTGAAATAAATGAGCTGGCTTTCTTCCTGGAGATCATGTTGTGGCGTGTCCCCTTCTCCATAGACTGCAGAGCAGACTACCCTTGGAGCCAGAACCTATTCTCCCAACACACTGCAAGGACATGCTGATCCCAACATTTCCATTGCAAGCCAGGCCCTATCCACAGGTGTAAAAAAAATAACTGGAAAAGAGAAGATGTTTGAGACAGGGAATGCCCCTGACTGTTTAAGTGGATCACTGAGAAGGGTGATGGTGGTGGTGGTGGTGAAAGGGCAGTTAAGATTAGATCTCTGGGTGCTATTGCAGTAAGTTATATAAATAAGAATAATAACAACAGGAGAAGACAAAGGGAATAGGGTATGTGAAATGATCACTGTAAGGAACAGGATGTGAGAAGAGGACTTTGAAAACAGAGCTGGGAAGGTAAAGAATCACCATCAGAGGGGATGAATACAGAAGGCAATGGATAAAGAGGAAGAGATGTAGGAAAGGGGCAAGCAGACAGGCAAAGAATAGAGAGGAGGAGACACAGAAATACAAAGTAATGAAAAGAAGTAGAAGACTAGAAAACCGGAGAGATACTTAGACTGAAAAAAGTCTGAAACTGAAGCTAAGTGAGAATAAAGAGGACGGAAAAGAAAAGTAAAAAATAAAAAGAAGGCCTGATAAGGAAATAAATGTAGAAATATATTTTAAATAAAAAAAAAGAAATAAAAAGAGGGAGTGATTCTATGGAGATGGAAAGAGAATATTAGTGGGAAACTAAGAGTAGTTTTATATTTTGAAAAGTACTGGAAACCTGCCCATAAAAAGGGCTATATGAAAACTTGTCATTACCGTTGATTATTTGTTGCCCCTTTCTCATCAGGCAAACTACACTGATGTAGCAATGTCCAGGCCTTGGAAGAGGATGGTGCCACTAATTGAGATAAAGAGGTCTATTTTCATGTTTGCAGACAGACTTCTATTTTCCTTTGTGGCTGTGGCATCCTCATAACGGAGACCTGAGTAGTGCAAATTAGAGGGGTTTGCTGGACTGATGAAGTGACATTTTCCTCTGGGCTCCACGTCCACTCCCTGCCAGGACAGGTACGGCCCACACACATAATACCCGTACATGTTGTTGACAAGTGTCTCCCTCCGTGAGGTTGCAGACATCATGGGGAGTAGAGTTTCGGGTCAGGCTTGAGGCACATTGGGAGAGGAAGGTGAGTGGGGGAGGTTGCAGAGTGCCAGACTGCGCTGTGCCTGGCTAAGGCCAGTGCTTTTTGCTCTCTCCTCTTCATGAACACATCATTCATTCATAAATTTTTTAAAGGGGAAGGAATCTTTGTTTAATGAACTTTTGTGAAGAAAACGGAGCGAGGGAGAAAAGAAAAGAAACACTGTGAGCTCCTTACTCCCTAGACTTATGACCTGCGTAACTCCAATCATTGTGTTATTTAGACAGCCTTCCTATTTAGCCAACATTAAATTTGTATGCTCCCACATGGTTGAGTTGCTACTTTTTTTAAATCCATGCAGCTGGGATTCTCTGAGGGAACATGATGGGTCAGGGGGAGGAGGGGAGGCAAGGACAGTCATCTCCAAAATACAGTGGATGTGCCTTTCTGGCTCCGCGCTGGTTGCACTCAGGCAGGTACAAGCTGACGGGAATCAGCGGCAGCAGCCATGCGAACGAGGTCAGAGTTGGTTCCTCCGTGGCTTTTTTATTCTTCTGAGCACTCTGAAAATGTGGGTGTGCATGTTAAAACTGCCCTATGAGGCAGCTCTGACATGTGGGGCTGCCTGGCACAAACACAGCACATAATAACACAAAGTGTTTGGCAGCGTTACAGGGCTAATCTTTACGTAACTGTTCCCGAACAACTTCTCTAGCGCACTGAGCACAAACAAGCTTTCCATCAGCCTTCGGCTGCATGCAGATTGTCTTGTGTCACCTGCTTCTCTGCTGAGCAAATACTGGCTGTGGTCATGGCAAGGAAAACCTTCTTTTGCATTCGTAACTGACTCTCCCTAAATTGCCTCCTTGTTTTCCAAGGCTATTCACAAACCATAGGCATGTTTGTCAAGAACGTCCCCTTTTATAGAATTTTTCCTCTTAAGCACAGATGTATGCAGGAAATTATGTTGTGGATTGTTTTCAGGAGAGCAGTGGGAAAACAGGGTCTGATTTTTCAATAGTTGCTCCCCTGTTGACTAAAGTCATAGGAGGAGGGATATCTTTTATAGTTAAGACACTGGTGTGGGACTTTGGGGACCTGAGCTTGGAATAATAATGTTTCATTCCTTCTACCCTTTGCCCCTCTTGTCAGATTTCAATGTAAGCTCTTTACGATTATCTCCTACGGTTTTGTTGCCTGGTTCAATGGGGCCTGGTCTCCACTAAGGCTTTTGTGCTGCAGACAGCAACGCCAGGGCACATGCCGACAATAACAAAATCAGGGAAAGAAAATAAAGACTAGAGCTTCCCAAGCATCTTTGATCAGTGCTGGTAATGGGTCTCCTGCTCTTGCACAAAGGCGATAAGGTGCAACCATTTTCTCTGGCAGGCAGAAGATGAGTGTTTCTAGCTGTCTCTCCCGACCTCAGGTACCACCACCCACCCAGTGCCACCCGGTGCCACCTCCCCACCCACAACGCTCCTCGATTCGGGTGCTCTTTTCACTCAGTGTTGCGCAGCCACAACACATGTGCTGCTGCACAGCAAAGCCATGTGGCAAATATATAAAAGTATGTACGTTTCTGAATGCTGGAAGAGAGCCCTAATTTTGTTGGCAGCGAAGCTGACTCTCCTTCTTTCCTCGGAGTGGGGCCCGCAGCATTCCTCAGTCCCACAGACATAAACCCTCCCTGGATTTCTCCCGGCGCGGCGGCGGGCTGCCAGCCTGTGTGTTCACCCTCGGCAGCCGCTCCGGGAGAGGCAACGCCTCTGCCTTGATGCTCGGGGAGGATGAGCTCCTGGTTCCCGGCTCGTCTCACTGCCTCCGACGCGGCGTAGGTCAAACTGGGGACCCTCTCCTGGTTCTCGGTTTAATCTTAGCTCGCGAGGAAATGTTGCATACCAGGAGGGAGGCAAAGCAAAGGGAGATTGCCAGACCCAAATGTTCCCTAGTTGTGAAGATGGTTTCTAAATACTGAGCTTTAAAAATAATTTGGTTTGCGTGGGGTGGGGTGAGAAGGGGGAGATCTTTCTATTTGCCTGTTGGGATTCGGAGTCTATAGTTTCCTGGGGACACGTTTCCAAGTTTTTATCACCAACAATAAGGGCTAGAAAACACACTCTCATGTTAAATGAAAGCTGAAACTCCCCCTAGTCCTACACACTGAAGACCTGGAGCTTTAACCCTGACTAAATCACAACAAAATCTTTAGAATTGTCCCATGCAAGGTGTCTCTCACCAAAGAAAGAAAAATCCATAGAAAAAAAGTTGTTAAGCAGTCCTGGGCAAATGCAGCTGTTAAGGGAGCAGACACTTAGATACAACCAGGAAGGAGGAGAGGCATTTTCTGTGATGTGAAGGAAGTTCATGTAGCCAAAGGTGAGGAGATAGGGTCACCATGGTCTATTCCCAAGACCATCCTATCGCTCCAGCGGTGTACTGATTTGTGGATCTCTGCAAAGCATACAGACCAGGTCAGAGATGTCCCTACAATTCTTTTTAATCCCTTGAAGGTATGGATTTTTTCTTCTCTTGCCTACTTTTTTCTCCATCTCCCGTTCACTTTCAGCGGGTTTCAGGGCAGGAGGGTGTTAGTGTTGTGATTTTAATTATTCTCCTCCTTTTGTTTTACATAGGGTTCATTTTTTAAATCATTCATGAGTTTGCCTACAATGATAGAATGCTTTTTGATTTGCTTCCAAAAAGAAGTGTGTGTTAAAAAAAAGCAAAGTGAAGTGCTTCAATAATTTTAAATTGTTCTGCACTGTGCATGCCCAGAACTCTGATCCTTTCCACATGTAATGCTTCTTTTTTTTTTTTTTTTTTTTTTTTTTTTGAGTGCACTTCATTTTGGAAGTGAATAGGGTGCTCTGGGCACAGGCACTGCAGACCAATTTAGATTTCCTAGATTGCTTCAATAATCTGAAGAGTACTCCAGTCATTTTTAACTATTCTCCACCACATGCCTGCAAACCCATTCATTTTTTAACTGAAGTGACTATACTTAGGATAAACTCCGCTGTTCATTTGAAATTGTTCCATTCTGTGTATCCATAGTCATCAAATTCCAATACAGAAACTTAATACAACATTTTGCTCTAAGTGTTAACACTTCATGCCATAACATAATTGGTCAACATTTTTTCCGAGCCAGCAATGTGCCCTGGTGGCCAAGAAGGCCAATGGCATCCTGGGGGGCATCGAGAAGAGTGTGGCCAGCAGGTCGAGGGAGGTCATCCTCCCCCTCCATGCTGCCCTGGTGAGGCCACATCTGGAGTATTGTGTCCAGTTCTGGGCTCCCCCGTTCAAGAAAGAACTGCCAGAGAGGGTCCAGCAAAGGGCTACTAAGATGATTAGGGGACTGGAGCATCTTTCTTACGAGGAAAGGTTGAGGGACTTGGGTCTTTTTAATCTAGAGAAAGAAGTCTGAGGGCGGATCTCATCAATACTTATAAATAGTTAAAGGAAGGGTGCCAGGTAGATGAGAACAGTCTTTTTTTCAGTGGTGCCCCATGATAGAACAAGAGGTAATGGGCACAAACTTGAACATAGGAAGTTCCATCTTAACATGAGGAGGAACTTCTTTACTTTGAGGGTGTCAAAGCACTGGAACAGGCTGACCAAAGAGGCTGTGGAGTCTCCCACACTGGAGACTGTCCTGTACCACCTGCTGTAGGTGACCCTGCTCTGGCAGGGGGGTTGGACTGGATGATCTCCAGAGGTCTCTTTCAACCCTGACCATTCTTTGATACTGTTATTTTTTATGTAGTGCTCCTTGTTGTCTGAGGCAGGGCCATGTCACCAAGGCCACTTCGGTGCAGGAGAAATTCCCATAATTAGGCAAGCCAATGGTTATGGTTTTGGTTCCCCAAAATCCACTGTCCCCCAGTGTTTCTCCTGTATTCAGCCCTGAGATTCGGTTTAGTTTATGGCTTTTTAATCCACAGATCAAAATGCTTTTGCAGATAGTTAAAACATCAAGTACCTTTACGGCACACATATTTAAATTTCAGTTTTGGTAGGGAGTGAAGTTCATCACTAGAGATCTCACAGAGCATAAGTGTCAGAGGCAGGAAATAGTAAAACACAAACAATTTTAATCCTTTTCCTCCTTCCTGTTGCACACATTGCACTTGTGCCATATAGGGTACAGCACCTGATACCTATACTACTGTATCTAGACTGTTACTTGTTGCTGTTCTTCAGGGAGTACTTATATTTCAAACACCACCCAGAAGAGAAAGCTCATGAGCTGTCCTGTGAGGATTTCATGCTCTAATTCCCTACCCTGCCTTTACCTTACATGTAGAAAAAAGTTATTCTTAATTCATATTTCTATAAAAGAGTGTCTGAGTTTCTAAGAAATATGAGCATCTTGTTCCAGGGAGGCTCTATGCTGCCTTAACTAATTAAAGCTTAACAGTAGGGCAGTGTCATGCTATACTTTGCAGTCCACCTGATGTCTTATTCAATCATGATCTAGCATTAAAATTATTGGAAGGCGGCACAGTTTGCATTGATTTGCTGCTGGCATAATGTTTTGTGAAATGAGTGCCCATGTTTCACAAGAAGCATTAAGAGGGCATGGAGGACACAGGAACATGCTCTGCTTTATGACCTCTGTGGCAGTCCTGAGCCGCTCCTGGGGAAAGGGCTGCCCTAAGGCTGGTTTTGCAGCCTCTTTCCTGCAGGGAGAGGCTTTGGTGGTGCTTTAGCAACTCTGTTGCTGAGACACTATCGATAAGATCATGGCTTTTTTTTTTGTCTTACCATTTATTTTTAATGAAGGTGCAGAGCACAATGTATTTGTAGCCTTAAAGGCCAACTACATGCGGTACGAATTAAGGACTTCTTGGGACTGCTATGGCATGACCCTAAGGACAAATCAGAACTGAGACTCAGGTTCCAGAAAATGTCCTGAGTCAGTCTGAGACTGTTTTGCCATTCGCTTCGGCTGAATTTTGCAGTTCTCAACTGTTACTGAGAATGTTAATGGGAAAAATAGTCTATTAGAATACGAGTAATTGTTGGACGGAGAAAAATATTGTAAACATAAAAATACTATTATGGCTTAATAATTACTAATGCAGTCTACATAGGAAACATGCTGTTTTCAGGAAGCTTGCAGGCATAGGGTTAGTTCTTCTGTACTAGATATTTTCTTTTCTCGCCTTACAAGGTTTCTTTCTAAATTTAGTGTTTCAAGGAAAGAAGAAGCTCTAGGGGCAGAAGAGTTGGAGAATCCAGAACTTGAATTTCTGTGGTATTAGGATTACAGTCAATGATGGCAATTTCCTCTGCATGGCTGTCCCTGCCGGCTTGGGAAGACTATGCTGTTTGGAAGGTTGCGCCTTTTGAATGAAATGTTAACTTGGTCTTAGCCACTCACAAAAACTAAAGTTCTCACAGCTGAAAGAGTGGTATCTTAATCAAGTTCTGACTGGGTGATTACATTCTCTCTACTTACATTCCCTGAAATTTCAGTTGGGTACAATCTTGTTCTTCAGTTACAGTCATCCTTTATGTGTTAAGTGCTTGCTCTGTTTCACCTCCGGTGGAGCTGATTTTCAGGAGTAGCTAAAGAACTTTCATTATCTACACAGCTTTGCGCTATTTTGGAAAGAAATTCTCTGATGTATATATATTAAAGATATGTTGTTGCACGTTTGCTAAAATATTGAGGCAGGAGTAAGAGAGAGACAGAAGAATGATTTTACATAGTTCAATTAATTTTGAAGAAGAAATCGAGAACATTGTACTTTCTCAATGCTTCTAAAGTTAGATTCTGGGTAATAGTTGCTCAGTCAATTCCTCACATAAATAGAATAATGTTATTGTTAAATTATATTTACTACCCTTCTGCTTTTAAGATCAAAGACACAGTTTCAGAAAACAAACCACAATATTGTTCTCTTATGCTTAGCTTTGCAGAACTTAATTTTATTTTAATTTTTATTTAATTTTAATATGCCTTTTTTTTTTTAAACTAATGTAACTCCATGAACACCACTGAAGTACTGTGTTTAACTCCAAAGTGAACGAAGCATCATTACAGGCCAGAGTTTCCTTCAGAGAGTTATAGGAAAAGGCAGCAGTTATTAATATAGTGATGTATTATCATTCATCCTTGTACCTGTCCAGTTAGCCATAGATCCATCCAAGCATAAGATACAGTGTAGGAAGATTCCATTCTGCAAGATTAAATCTTCAGTTAAATGAACCTAAAGTGGCTTAGGGTGTGCCTGGCATGCTATCCCATTGGGAATAAGTTAAAGAAAAAAGAGGGAGGACACAAGCATGTCTCCATAAGGCTATGTCTACAACGTAAAGACAACTCTGTATTTCATACTGATTTCCTTGGTATATTTTTGAGTCTAATAGATAACATAAGAGTAACCTATCTGCTCAGTCATATACATGACTGTAAATTTCAAACGCAAAATAAGAGTCAGTCCTTCCGTCTAGACCTGTTCATGTCCCCTAAAATATCAGTACATTCAAATTTGATAGCGGTCAAGTAGCAACCTCAATACAAAGAAGCAGAAGAAACACTTTTCCAGTTACTCAAGACTATGCAGAAAGATAGAGGAATTACATGATAACTATCAGCTTTAACACCCCAATTGTTGCCTGCTTTTAAAATGTCTCTTATTTTATCAAAATAACACCTCCAATTTCATTTTTTTTTTCCCCATGCATGTTCCCTATGTGTAATTGTGTCTCTGCCAGTTACCGGGTGTTGAACTAAATGAGAAAAAGCTGCTGGAGTCTGTGCAGACTTTGAGCTGTTTTCCATGAGGGAATGGTTTAAATGAAACTGGTTTCAACATGGAGTTCTCCATTGTCTCCATACTTAGAGATATTTCAAACCTGACTGGACAAGATCCTGAGCAACCTGCACTAGTTGACACTGCTTTGACCATAGGGTCAGACTGGATGATCTCCAGAGGTCCTTGTCAACCTCAATCATCCTGAGATTCGGTGACTGTCAGGGGTGAGAGTGACAAAACTAAATGGTAACATGGCAAGTCTTTCCTTGCTTTCATTCTGACGGGCTCTGTAACAGTTTGCACTCAGGTTTCCCAACCATTGAGTTCACCCACAACCAGAAGTGCTGGCAGATAGGGGGTGATGGTGTCTGAGTGACTCTAGACAGAATCAGTCCCATAAATAGTAGGAGACTCATGAGGTCGGAGGGAGGCGTGGTGGCCATAGAACACGTACCAGAGAAATAGGAAGCAAGAGAGAGACACAAGGTGGAACTAAAAGCCTAATTTGGGGGAAGGGAGCTGGATGCAGGGAGGTGGTGCATATTGCCAATTTTCTCAAGCAAGGCTTGCCCACAGAAAATTTGGGAGTCGTTGGTCTGTGATACACAGGCTTTGTTGACTGAACTGTACCAGAGGAAAAATATATATTGGCAAAAGGATTCTTTTTTATTCAACTACCTTTTGAGTGACATAAGCCATGCCAGCAAAAGGATTCTTGCATCTATACAGAGGGTGTTGCTGGCGTATCTATATCAATTAAGGGTGTGATTTTTTTCATGCTTGTGACTGAAACAGCTTTGTCAACAACACTTTATAATTTAGACCTGGCTTGAGAGCCATCCTGGCAATTGCAGAATGTTGGGGATTTTCGAGTGAACTCCTTTATTGTTGGCAAAGAAATAAAAGGACACAAACGCAGCGTAGTCATTTTGTATAGATTTTTTTTATTGTTATTCACAGCACACGCAGAATTTCTTTTTTATTTGGAAAGGTGGTGACAGAAAAAGCAAAAATAGCACCCTCATAGCAGCTGTGCAGCTTCATGGCAGGGCATCCACTGAAATATAGGTTTTCTTCATAATCAAAAGCTGAAAGGTTCCTCTTATGACCATATCCTGGCTAGAAAGGCCTTGTGATACAGCTAGACTGCCAGGCACTTCCACTGGAGGCAAGTTTGCACTGGCATAAAAAGCTGATAAACTGATACAACTTTCTGAACAAGATAAGTATAGGGCAAAAGTATTCTTTTGTAGATAAAATGGCATATACGTCAGGGAAGTTGCTGCCATAGCAGTGCTGGTTAGGAGAGGAAAGTGTGGTTTGCTTGTTCTCTGTCTTTTTTTTTTTTTTTTCATTTTTCTTCTTCACAATCTTAATCAACACAGCAATGCCAGCAAAATTCAACTGCCAGACTGGTGTATTTCTTTGTGTAGTTTATTCCACCCTAAAAATACCTAAGTTGTTTTTGTGCAAGTTTTGTCTTTTATTCCTACCAGAGATCCCCGTATTTGGTCAGAACAATAGCTCTGACATGGCCAAAGTGATAACTCCATGTACAGTGACGTAACACTGTTTAAGGGGGACGTTTCCCCTGAAGGCAATCTTAAAATCCTGCTAATACTGAGAGGAAATACCCTTCCTCTCTCCTTCTCATGCTAGCCCTGGAGCTCGTTTGATGCCCCAGTAAGCTACTTCAGCTCACTGTACAGGCAGAAAATGAACACAGCAAATAACAAAGCACCATTTTCTGCCAGTTTAGTGAACTAAATTGCTTAGTGAAGAGGTCAGATGAACACCAGTGTCCCTGCAGAGCAAGAAGCAGCAGCCTGCATCTGAGAGCAAGGGGCACGAGTGGAAATATCTTTTTTTTTGTCAGCATTAGATTGATTTAACAGTCTTACAAAACTTCCTAATGCTGGCTTAAACCTGGGTCACAAAATGATAAAGCAGTGCAAGAATGTCCATCCACGCTGAAATGTGCATTTGTTTAGCTGGTTCTGAATATCAGAGCTCTTAGGCTTGTCCGCACTTGAAAGTATTTCTGTGTGGCTTGACTGGCACTCTCCCATCTCTCTGAAGAGATGCAGTTTACAAAAGTGGCTTGCTGAGGTAACTCAAACCCAATTCCAGGAACAGGACTTCCTTTTGATATCAGCATTGCCAAGTCTGCCTTAGGCTCCTTGTTGCCACAGCCATTTTGATCAGAAAAGGTGTTCTTTTCAGGCCAGTAATCAGCAGAAATGATTATCATACTGGTAAAACAGCGAAATGGAGACCAAGTTAAAAGCAGTGTACTTAGAGTTCTTCTGCTGGATAAGAAAAATAAGTGTTTCCTTGATCACACAGAGAAGGAACTGTTGTCTTTAAGCTGGTGTGCTTAGCATTTAGCAGCCGACCATACAGCAGTTTCTGTTAGAGCAGCAGTTGCAGAAAGTGATGCTTCTTTTCCGTGCAAGGCATTTTCTTTCTGTAAAGCTATTAGCTTTACTTTTTTTCCGTCAACTGATAGACTGTCAACCTTCAGATCAGTGAATGCTTAAGGATTTTTTTAATTGCATGCATTACTTCGCTGTTACCTTGTGTGTTATGTATGCAAAATCAACCCTCCTTAAATTTTAATTGGGGAAAGAAATGTGTTTGGCTGGAAGTCCAAATGGGGGTAAAAAAAACTGAACAAAAAACAAAAAACAGTTTAAAGAGGGAATGTTGGAACTCTTGTGAGTCGCAGAAAGGTCTTTAGTTAGAAATATTCATAGAGCTGCCCCATGGTAGGGTAATATTTGTGAATGCTGAAAGTTGCACAGATATTAATACGAATCACTGCACATCTGCAAATTTCTCCCTAAAAATACACAGTCCGTTGCTTATTATTAGTTGCTATGTAATATTCATGCATCTAAAATCATCCAGTACAGGAGGAGAAATAATTCCCTGAGTTTGATCAATTTCTCTGTAACCACAGTGACTAAATTTAGTGGATGCTGTGCCTGTCATGGAGCACAGGTTGGTATTTCTTACCTTTACCTGAGGGGCTCTTTTAACAGTACTTTGTATGTCATAAATACTGTGTGCTTAGCACCAGCATAGGAGTGACTAGTGAAAAGCTGAAGCAAACAACCCACAAACTGAAATGGTTGGGTGAACTATTCAACAAATACCTATGACAAATAAAAGCAAAATCCATTTGCAAATTATTTGTTAATCAAAATGAGCTCAATCCTTAACTGGTATAATTTGTAGCTAACAGTTTGTGAAGCTCTAACGGGCAAACAAATGCTTGAAAGAAATGAAATACCATGGCTGCTTTTAATTAGATTTTTTTACTATTAATGCACCCAGAGATATTAATTTGCTTCTCATTATGAGTGAATTAACCGAAAAAAATATCAGGCCATGAAACAATATATATATATATTTTCTGAATTACAGACATGGGAACAGCCACAGTGAATAGGAACTTGTATTTGTTGTCTAGCTACTTCAAAACCTAACAGCCCCATTCGCTGTTACAGCAGGGATGTATGGTTCCTGTGCACTCGCAGCACCTCCCAAAGTCCCTCAGAGGTATTTGTAACCACACTTCCCAAAGCCCTTTTTCACTGTCAGAGCTGGGAGAGTGTCACTGCGTCATCTACCAGGGCAAAGCCACCCGCTGCCTGTCCCTCCAGCCATGGGCAGCCTCAACCAGCCGTTCCCAGGCTGTGGTCATTTCCCAGTGGCTTTGCACAAGGGTGTAGGGAGAAGTCTTCAGAGGCTAGCTGAAGATTATCAACTTACTACATCCCTGAGATTACTCTGATGGCTAAAAAGTTGGGATCAAAAATTGGGGAAACACTAGATAGAGACTTGTTTCTCAACCTTCCTGAAATTTGAAGAGTGCTACCACGACCATCCAGTATGTGTGTGCATTTAAATGCTTGTATTGGGAGTCTTAGAGGTATGTTAAAAGAGACAAGAATGCCCTTAATAATATCAACTGTAGGTGCCATTTAAGCAAATATTTATATGTTTGTCTGACAACTGAGTTCTTTAGAAGTATAATTACCTCTTGGCTGTGAAAGCAGAACTTTCATTCAGGTCAGGATGTTAGGATGAGAACATGCTCTTTCAAAGTTTATGGAATAGTATGTGAATCACTATATTCCAGTCTTTAAGATTTGCCCTGAACTACTATGGAAGTAGAACCCAAAATGGAGTAAGACTCAATCTAACTTGTAATCATTTCATTTTTCACAGTCTCTTCCGTTTCATTTAATCTGTGTTTGCCTGCTCGGTGTATACCCCCACTGTCTTTCTCAGACGTGGATGCAAACTGCAGATAACAGTATGCACACTTCTTTATTTTCCTTCTTATGGCTGCTGTGAAGTTACAGTTGCAATATAAAGATGACAAGAAGTTCAAGACAAGATAAAGGACCCCAGTGTGATTGGACACTGAGAGGTGCACCAGACTTCCTCCTTTTGCTTGGCACTTCTCTTTTTATTCTTTGATTAAAGTCTTTTTCCTTTACTTACATCCTCCATTAAGATGTCTCAGTGTCATTTAGGGTGTTAATTGAGAGGAGGTTTAAGCTCATCAAGGCGATTATAAGTGATAGTTAAAAATTTCTATATATGGCCTATGCTGGAATCAGCACAGTAGGATGCCATTTTTCTTTTATCTAACTGACATTGGTAATAATAGATGAAATTATTACTAAATCGCAGCTGCAGAGATGATATCATGATTTTTTTGTGTAATCTTTGATGAAAAATTAATTTTTGAGAGGGATAATTTAAAATGATTTAAATAGTATTATACTGAAGTCCTTACTGGTAATTAACACCAATCTTGTCAGAAGTGAATCCACTTTTGCAGCTGTTTCTAAAGATACCTACAGTATTTGTAACTTTTCTGGGAGTGAAATTATAGTGTTTGGACTTTATTTTTACTGCATGAGGACCATTAAGAGAAAAGGATGCTAATAGAGAAGGCTTTGTTCTCCAATGGGGCCAAATTCTATTTCGCATTTGCAGTGTTTCTCTGTGTGCATTTAATTAGCTATGCTCAGCATGTAAGCAGAGTTTAGTATATGCAAAGTAGACTTTACATGGTATTTATATGTATGTGTTCGCATGCCAGCGTACACACAGATATGTATATCTTTATGGGTTAGCTATATACGTATACACAACTTTATTTGCGAGGGGTTTAATTGGTTGAACAGATGGCTGATCAGAAATGCTTCTTCATCTTCATCAGTGACTCGTCTTTCTTTCTTTGCATCGACTTTCATCACAGTGGCAAAAAAGTGCTCTAACGAGAAACAGCTGAAAATAGATTTTTCTTTGGTACTTTCATCATGCTTTAAATGACAGAAGTGGATTTTTTTGTCCTATATATAAAGACCTGCAGGAGAAGGTTAAAAAAGGAAATATAGTGAAATCTAAATAGAAAAATTTGAATGAGAATATGGGAGAGCCTCAGATTATTCCTCTTATCTTCATATTTTACTTTCTTCTTTTTTAAAGTACATGCTGATTTTTGACAAGATATATAGTCGTGGTTATTCACGCCAGCTACAGTACCTGCCAATCAGTTTTTCTTTTCCTCGAGTTTGGTGCAGAAAGGGGGAGGGAGGGACAGGAGTTGAAAGATGACACAATGGCTTAGAGGACTGTTACTTTAGGTATTCATTAAAATAGGAGTTACATGGCCAGCTTCTGCTGTTTCTGCAATTTTATTATATTCAAATCAAAGTCTGGCTTCTGTAGGCTTTATGAAGGAAACAATGTGCCTTATAAACAGAGTGCAGGGTTCATGTAGGAGTGGTTCACTTACAAGCAGATTCATGGCTTGAGTTTATGTATAGATATGTGAATAATCTATCACTTTTTTAATTTGGAAGAATGAGTTACTCAATATTTTCTTTTGCCAGCATAGAAGTCTTTGCAAACAGTTGATTCTACTCCCTGCGTTCCTGTGGATATATCGCTGTTCTTGTATCAACTTTGAAAATTGGTAAACTGAGGAATGCTTTGATTGAGGGAACGGAGAAAACCAGGCAGCTGGCTGAGAGTCGAAAGCAGAAGTAGAACTTGGGGATTATTGTCCCCTCTCTCTTTTCTCCAGCAGCAGACGAAAAGCACTGGAAAAGTATGGTTTACGAAAGAAAAATTACTCTTTGCATTTTCATATCAGTATGAAGTGAAAATGGAAGAAAGACCCCATGGTTTCAGTGTAATAACCTGACCTTTTTTCCCAGGTAAAGCCTAATTTTTGTAGGCGTTCTCCTCATAAACTGAGTCAGGAATCTACCCTCGTACTCAGTGCAGCTGTGGGAGGACCATGGTCCTTCACAAGTGTACAGGGTGCCCGGAGGAACATTTCCACTGCAAGATGCGGTGAACCCTGGGGCTGCAAGCAGAAGTCTTTTCGGCCAAGAGGGAATAGCAATAGAGGAAGTCTTAAGTTCTTCAGTACTGCTGGGATAGGTCAATCCAATGCAGACACTTTAGAGATGAAAGGGAGAAATGCGTAAACAAGAAATTTCTGGAGGTTAAGGATGTGTAGGGAGCAGTAAGTATCTCACAAGCATGACATACAGGAATAGGCAACTTCTAAATTTTATTATTAAAAGACTTTTCAAGAGAAAGAGAGACTGGGATTCAGGTATAAGTATACATGACCACCATCTGGCTCTTCAGTTTCAGTTGTTTGGACTAGGACAGTCTGGAGACAGAGAAGATATTATTAGGACTCTTACCTCACAGCTTTAATGTGGCTGGTCGTGTGCTTAAAACAGCAGCCAAAAGTTGTACCAGAATTTTCTTTTTCCCCCAGAACAATTACTGCAAGATGAGGAGGATGTTTGTGTGCTGGAAGGAGAAAGAAAAGATGCTGGGAATAAGAACAGCAGCTTCAGATTTTTTGAGCCTTTCCTTTCAGATTGTGACCCCTTGTTTGCAGGCTTTGAAACCCTGCTAGAAAGGCTGTGGGTTTAGGAGGAGGTAATCTTGGCTCAGGAGGTCCGGCAGATGGTGTTGGCAAATGGCACTGTGGGCTCCTGCAGCGTGGTGCAACACTCTGGAGGTGGGTAGGGGAGCAACGAGGTTGTGGGAAGCAGCTGGTGGCAAATACACTCAAGATGGCTCCAGTGAGCAACCACAAACAGCTTGGTAGGGTGGAGAGGAGCAGACTATAGCTCGGAGCAAATGAACCAGTGCTGCGTTTATGTCCCACTTCAGGAAGATGGGTGAGAGGTGGAGGTCGGTAGCTGACAGAAAGAAGGGTAATGCACTGCTCTCCTTTTCACACTTACCCTCTGCAGGGGAAACCTTTCTTAATGCAAACCTAAGGTCTTACAATCCAGAAAGACTGCCATTAAAAAAATCTGTCTTCATGATTGGAGGCACTCAATTCCCTTTCATAATGGCGTAAATCCATAGGCTTTCCAGTGAAGACTGTGACACACCTTAATGAACCAAGGACAAGTGAGAGGTGGTCAGAGGACTGAACTGCCTTCCTTCTCTCCCTCTCCCACTTTCTCCTTCTCCCTCTTTTAATGTAAAGATAATGAAAATAATCCAGGAAATTGATATCAACCACTTCTTTCTCCAAATAGACTAGTAGCTTGGAAAAAGTAGTAGGCAGTTCTTTCTAATCTATTGATGCTGGCGTGGCTTCAGCTGGAGAGATTTTTTGGTGGTACTTGGGGATAAAGCGATAGCATGAAACTAAAACAGGCAAGAAACATATGCTTGTATTCTGGTTTGTTCAAAGCACTAAGACAGGTAAGAAGACGGGATCTGCAGCATTTACACATCAGGTAGCACCAGCTAGGAGCTAGAATATGATGGGCGTGAGTTTATACAAAGCAGCTTCACACAGCTTTGCCAATGCTTCTCCATCCAGAGCTGTAGTATTTTTCACAGCTGTGGGCCTTTATCTGCAAAGCCTTACAAAACTGATTAACTTAGTTTTATATCTATTGCAAAAAGATTTCTATGACAGTAAAAACAAGCAACAAGAATGTCAATGGTCTCCTGCATTTCTCAAAGGCTCAGGATATGTCTGGATATTATTTACCTTGTCTCCCTCTCTCATCATGATTGTCTTTTACTTCGTAAGCCGATGATCTTAAGTAGTGGCTATGAAGTAAATGGTTATTAGGTATTCAGGCCAGAAGGCCTCAGGCTCCTGGCTGCAGACATGGGGAAGGTAGACAAAAAGCACTCTTGGTTGGCTGAATAGGACATCCTCATCACAGTCCTTGAACTAGGGTCCATGCCAAACATTCTATGCTGTTGCTTCCAAGATGGACAGATGGGGACCTTATAAAATAAGACAGGATGCTCCTTCCTTGCCAATGTCTAAGCATGCTGCCTCCATACCTGTTCCAGGTGTTGATGTAAAGGAGCAAGGTGACTCTCTTGCACATCGTGCATAACATTCTTGGTTAAACAGAATCGCATATGAATTGTCACATCTTTTGCTGGTGCAAATCAGTGCCATAATTCTTCAGTCCATCCCTAATTAGAAAGAAGGACTATTGGTTAAAAATATCCTTAAAACTGAACTTCTTGAGATCATGTCTCTATACAATAGGCAGCAGGCTTGAGCATTTTTAAAGAGTGATTTAAAGATAAACAAGGAAAAAATGTAAAATTAAGTCATATTTTTGGTACTTTATTAAATGTTAAAAGGCTTGACAGTTGTGGGTGTTTTTTTTTCCCTCATTGTTCTTTCTTTTTCCTGTTATATATCCAACTCCATCTACTATGATCTATGCCTGAAATGCTGGTGAAATGATGACATCATAACAGTCAAAAAGATAAAGGAAGGAATGAATCAAGGAAGGTAAAGGAGTTTTAGTGAAAATTCGTGTTACTTTTTGTATTTTGTTAACACCATTGAGTACTGCAGTATAACCTTTTGGAGAGGGCAAGTTTAAAATCTTTCTTCTTTCCCCATCCTCTTCAACCATACTGATAGGTATTTTTAAATCACTAATCAGTTCAGTGATTAAAATACAGGAATACCAAAACTGACATTTAAAAATATCTTGAAGAAGGAAAAAAAGAAAAACCTCACTCAAGTAACAAGAATAAAATAAACCTTTTGGCATTCTTCATTTATTCATCATGAAGTATAAGCTATATAAAACTAACTCCTGGTAAATTATTTGTAGGTCACCTTTAAAGAAGCACCTGAGATAGTAATGCATTCCCTGAAATGAAAAGACAAAGAGATTTTCTATTCTTTATAAGGCTTGCTTATACTTTAAAATCATTTTTGCATTGGGTTTAAAGAATGATGAAGATATTTCCATGTTACATGATGTTCGGAGTTACAGCATTTCCCAATGATCTTAACTACACACACACAAAAGTGCAAAAACAACCTTGAAAATGCTTTGGCAGACTTCACGTGTTAATCACTGCAGAATGGTTTCAAATTAATGAATACAGTGCGATTGTTTCTATGTAAGTGCCTCGCTCTGGGGTGTAAGTGAAAGAGAAATTTAGTGTAGTAGTTTAGAAGACAATGATTAATATTTACATTTATCAGCTGAAAAGCCCCCAAATGTTATAAAAATGTAACTTTTACGAAGTAGAGTACTTGTTTCCCTGCTAATAGGCAGCACTTACCCATCCGAAGTCAGTATCTCTCTTTCTCTCCCCTTCCTTTCTTACCAGAACAATTGTGATGCTGACTGTAATGCCAAATTCCTGTATGTTTTTCTTCTTGTTATGCCATTAAGATGACTCATTTGCAGTTAGACTATATCGCTTCCTCCTTTTTAAATGTATTTTGCTATTTCACAGTTGTGCTTTACTTTTTAACATACATTTACTTGATTTGTATATTTTTTATCTCCAGACACAGTGCTAAAAATCTTATTTATTCGAAGCTGTTCATGAAGAGAATTTAAATGCATCACAGGATAGGTAGATGTACCCGAACACTCATCACCGAATACAATCCAAAATATTGTTGTTCATTGTTCCCTTCTACATATTCCAGAGATGTTTGATCCAAATATATAACAAATATGAAAACATATGAAAGCTTTGAATTTTCTATGAGGAAAAGAAAATATGGAAAAATAGTATGATATTGTACTATACTTAGGGGCACTGGTTAGGGTATTTGTGCTGGAGAAAATAGCAAAATGCACAGAGTCTGACTAGTTTCTTGGAATCTTATGTTTAATACTTCTTCAGTATGGAAATCATGCAAAATTACTTGAAAATGGCTGTCAAGTGTTTGATCATAGCAATATAAAATCCCCAAGAAGAAAGGAGAAAAAAATACCAGTAAAGTTTTGAGAAGGTTTGAATATCAAGTAACAGACTGGGCTGCTGTCTTCATACTTCTGGTGCGTTTTTAACTAGGCTACCTTGTGTTCTTTTCTTTCCTTTCCAAACCCAGTATTTAAAAGTCCCATATGGCAATAGATATTGCTGGAATAGAATGCATACTGTTCTGGAATCAATTTGATCTGAGTTAACTTTCTATATTTTAAAAGGCAGCTGAAATATTTTGCCTTCTCTACATTTTCTTTTGACCTGGTCCTTATCCCCTCTCCATCCTTCTCTCATCTGCAGCCCTCCATATGGGTGTTTGTGTAAGATACAGAACTTTCTTTTTCAATTCTGCACTGATGTAGAAGGGGAGGGAGGGGAAGGGGATAGTATAAGAGTTCTTCTGCCCAGTGGCGTATATGCTTAGATAACAGGAAAGGGGGCACTGAAAGTAACGTATTCTATATGTGATAATACCAGACCAGACACATTAGGTATATGCTCTTCATTAATGGGGCAAGAATGGGAAAAAAAACGTGAACAAATAAAGCAGAATTGTACTTGGAACTTGTTGATGCCAGAAGCATTATTTAACTTTTGAAGACCTAGGTTGCTGTTTAAACTTAATTTTCCATTGTGACCTGGACTAATGACTCTGCCTTTTACTGGCAGAGCCTTATCATAGGAGTTAACTCGTGCTCAAGGTCAACAAAAAAACTGAACAGGGATACTGTTCGGGAATAATCTAAAAACGTGGTTGTTTTACTTCATATCCTGCTTAGCAGGGACTCCACTGCTCATGACTGACAGCTTTTTTCAACCATCAGAGATTTTGTGTCAATAGGTCAATAGATTTAATATCCTGGGGATATCCCCTTCAGATTGCTGATCGGCACCTTACAACAGCCAAAGGCCTGACCTCGCACCATTTGCAGATTTAAACTGAACCAATGGGATGTCAAACTAGGACTAATCAGTACAAGGTGCGTAGCGTGGTAGTACAGCCATGGTCTGACCTGGGCACAAGCTGAGTTCACCAGGACCTTTTCCTTCTGTAATAAAACTGCAGAGGAAAGAAATCATATATTCTTGAGCTATTTGCTGGGTAAAGGCGTTTGCAAATCTGGACTAATATCTAGAGCTGTACAAAAGCTACCTAAATTTGGAAAACTAATTGTTAGTGGGAAACTACTTTTTTCTTAATGCATTTTTAATAGTGTTTTTGGTTGATATTGCACATAGGCCACGTGCATACTCTCTTCTTGTACCTGGTGTCATACAGAGAGTAAATGTGATGTTATTAGTGACTAATGAACCACAGAAGATTTCATCAGATACCTAAAATTTCTGATCCTATCCATAGTTATTTCAAAATATAAGAGATAATGACAACTTCCAGCTTTCTTGAGCAATGTCTAGTCTAACCAAACTTCTACTGGAATCAAAGCACAAGAACTCACAGATTTACTTTGGTTTTATTTATTTTTTTCCCCAAGCTGGCTCTTGTCTTTCTGGCTTCTTATTGTAAGCCAGCTGATGGTGATTTTAAGGTCCTACATTGCATTCCCACAACTTTTAGGAAAATAGGTGGAAGACCAGAGAAGGGATACCCAAATCAGGTCCCTGCTGAGAGAGATACATCTTTGTAAGCTAATGGGCATTGTTATTTGACAGAGTACACATGGGACAGAGACATCACCAATGCCCCAGTTACAGTAAAGGCTTTGGTCTCAGCTTGAACCCCATTAGATACAGATAATACAATCATGAGTCAGGAAGCCATAAGCTTCATCAGTTATATATCTCATTGTTTCCTTCCCTGAGTCCAAAGGAAGGTCTCGTGCAGGGTCACCAGAAGCTCAAGGATGTGTCACTGACAGCTTGAGGGGAATTGGAGTTGTTAGCATGAGTAGCACTGTCACAGGAGAATGTTTTTTCTCTGTTCCCAATGGATCTCCAGAGCTTCCATTCACTAATTAATGATGGAGGCTGCTGTTGTGGGAAAATAATATAAAGGCCCAGATTTTCTGCTGCAGGCAAGGAGCAAGGAGTGCTAATTGGGAGGGAGGTGTGAGCAAAGATGCCACCTTGCACTGACTGATCATTAGCCAGCTTTTGTCCCTTGCCATGAGTTAGAGCAATCTGTAAATTATGTGGACTGCTAGGGGCACCAAAGGACCATTATGTTAGCTAGGTCTTGCTGGTGTGGGAGATATACTTGACAGAGTCTATATATTACCTGCCAGGAAGCAGAAGTGGAGAACATCATACTTTGATTTTGAGGATGAGCTAAGGACTGGTTTGGACAGGTGGAAGGAAACATTAGCCCTTTACTGGCATTTCTGCATTAACTTAAGTCTTCAAATTGTACAGATGCTTAGAAAAAGGGCTTTTTGCAGGAGGTATTAATGAACAGAGAAGTCTCTCTGGCTGCATGTATAGCAGTGCTTTAACTTCTGCTACTGCCTGAGTGTAGTGGGTACTGCATCTGCTGAACATCCCATGCAGTGCATTAGGATGCGGCTCCAGAGCAAGACCAAACTTCTCAGATGGTCTGCTGTAGAAAATCTCTTTGGGGAGCTATACAGTGTCCCTTTGACAAGCTCCGTTATGCCTTTGTCTTCTCCTGCAGCTGTCTCACAGGTGTGGCAGGATTTGACCAATGGCCGATATGCGTAGGTCAAGAATGACATGAAGAGGGAAAAGGCAAAAAAGTAAGAAATTACATGCTCTATGTCTAAAGAAACCCCAAAGGCCAGTCAAAGATATGGAAGTCTTGTTATTATTAGGGTTTATGAGATCTAGCAGAAATGTGAGCTGTCCTGTCAGCTTTGCATTTGATTTTTTTCCAATCATATTCTATCACAGAGTCAGTGCAGAGACAGAGTCATTACTGTTCCTGCACGTTATGGTACTTTGGCACTAGGCCATTCTGTGCATACATGCCAAGATGCTTTTATAAAACCATTAAAAAAGCTGTACTAATTAGATATTTAGAGGACTAGAAATCCTGAAGGTTAAAATACCAGTGAAGCAGTTACGACCACAAGTGTGTGTTACATAAGTAAGCCCATAAAGGGCTTTCTTCACTGGTGAAAGCAAATGTTATGAACCCTACATTTCTTTTATAGTAGAACAGTTCAGACTGCTTAATGTTTTTATATGTGTGCTACTATTCCATACATTTGTTTTCTTTTATTATCTTTTCCACAGATGTATTTAAAGACCCCACCATCATACCTGTTACTGCACACACAAAAATACAGTCCCTACTTTAAATTGCTTGTAATCTCTTAACCTTACAGTTTAAAAACACATTCCAAGGCATATTTTAAGATATCAGATAAATTCTATCAATGATGTAGCAGAGAATGAATGTGGGCATGATGTGAAAAGTTTTTTATTTAAACATGTAACAGTTTCTATATCCTGCAAACTTCGAAGTACAGGTGGCCACTTAACTGGGCAAAAAAAGATAACCAAAGAGGGAAAGCCTGCTATGTTGTGAATGGCTTGGAGAAGGTGGAGATGGAAGAAACAGTCAAAAGAGCGGAACTAGGGGGTAATCAGTGAAAGGACCGGAGAACGATTTAAAAACAAAAAGAGGACAGCTGCTTGTACTTTCTCACAAAATTGTGACTAGGTGCTAGGGAATATTGTGGGGACCAATGGGAAAAATGGCTTCAAAAAAAAAGATAAGACAAAGTCATGTAGGTCAAACACCAAGTTACCGTGTCCTCCTTTTGGGATTATTAGACACGATGACCTGGCATAATTACCTAAAAGGAATCTGTGAGTTGACAAATTCTGGATGCAGGGAGGGTATATTTAGGGAATGACCATTCTATTACATTTCTTCCCTAAACATCTGATACCATCGATAGTCAAAGACAGGATACACGGACATTTGGTCCGACCCAGTTTAGCAGCTTATATACGCTGAGCCCTACGTATAGTTGTGGTTGACAGCCTGTATGAACAGTGGTGGTATGGTTTAGTCCTTTTTTTCACTCCGGGTACATTTAGAGACTCTAGCCCAAAGCTGAAGAGTGGTCTGACAATAGAATCGTTAGCCCTTCATTAACAATTGTGTGGTACAGCAAACACTCCTGCAACATGACATGAGGTTGCAGTCACAGAGCTGTGGTATCCATCCTCCTCTCCCCGTTTAAATTGTGTCTCTATCCACCCCTGCTTCCTCTGGTTCATAGTAAATGTGACTTCCTTCTGAAACAGGAAAAACAATCCAGGAAATTGGACAAAGTTCCTTGCAGGAACATTCGGCCACCCTTTGTATTAGTCCAGTCTTACACCTTTATGTAGAATTAACAGGTCCAACAGGTCCAAGACTGGTAGTAGCTCAGCTTGCTTGGACCATAATCATTATACCTTACTGACTAGCTTGTGCTTTGGTTTCAGAAGGTGATGAAAAGAGAGGCTGTTTTTCCAGCTGAGTGCAGAATACAGCTGAGAAATAAAGGTGAGGGTTTCTCTGTTACATGTCCTGATTCGTCTTTACATTGTTTGATATTCTGACCCTGCTGTTCTGTTTCGCAAGTAAATTGAGACTCCCTAAACAGCTGCAGAAGGTGTCACGATCACTGAAAAAAAGTATAATATACATCTAAATATCTGAAATGCAGAGTAAAATTATGGTCTGGGCTGTGGTGATTCAGCCTCGCGGTATTCACACTTACATTCTAGCAAGTCCACATGGACATGAACACACACAGTCACACACACAAGCGCAGAAATGGCAGAAGGAAAGGAGAGAATATTGCACAATTATAAGACTAATGAAAAACAAGACAATGGGGTTGTGATATTGTACATACAATGGTGTTTGATTCAGAGACTCCTTGCCTTAAATGACATACGTTATCAAAGTTATCCTGTGCAGATCTCTGTTTTTTTCCCCGGGTTTTGTAGTCCTCTTTCAGCTTGATACCTTGTTTTCCTTAGCTGGAGAGTATAATATAATAAAATGGGTATGCATCCGTCTGTTAAGTTGCACTTAAGTTGATATGTGCACTGTGTGTACATATACATAATATTTTTAGATAATATATAAATGCGGTACATATATGGGCACATATATATGTGCACATACAAATTAATACTTTGATGTATTTAGCATTTTCAACTAATTATACCTTGCAGTCTCATGTTAATTCCCATTTGAAACATTTGGCACTATTCCTCCTAATTCATTTATATTAATGAGGGGAGGATCCTCTGAGCAATAATCAGTTAAAAATCATGAGTAGCTTTGTTAATAAATACCAGATTGGTACATGATACTGTATTGGCTTGTCCTTAATTAGGAAGCACTGGAAGGAGTACCAAGAGGGAAATACTCATAAATTTTTCTTTTAAAGTCTAACTGCTCTCTTTCTGGTATTTGCATCTTTGAAACAGAGAGTAAAATGATTAACTTTGAATTTTTTTTTTAATTTTCCTGCATTTAAAACAGCTTATTTTTAATTAAGATATACAGTTGATATAGAAGTTTTTCCAGCCAAGTCCATGTAGGAAAAGAAAAATCAAGAGAAACATGAGCAACTTTGCTAAGTGCTAGGTAATTGAAATACTCAATTTAAATATTAGAAAACTCAAAGTTTTATGAAGCATTTGGGGAGGCTGGATGGCTCAGGGAACTAGTAATGAACTAGTGAAGTCTTCATTTCTTAGTGATTGATTGCAATTGCATCTAGGAAAGGCTAGAAAGTCATTCCCATAAGCCTGTGTGCAGCAGTGGCTGGGCCCTGCTCTCATAAGCCAGCTCTTACTCTCAGCTGGGAGTCCAGGAGTGAATGGGCATCAAAACAGGATTGGAAGATGTTAGCAAGGAGAGGCATGCAATGTCTTTAGAGCCTGAACGGCCTGGAATGGTAATGGGTAAGCTGCTCATACAGACATTGAATTTTTCCTGGGTTTTTCAATCTCAGAATCCTTTAAAGTAGCAACTTTTTCTGGCATCACTTTCAGTGATTTTTTTCCTTTCATGTCTTCTAAATACTTAACATCATGGTATGCTTGCCAACGTGCAATCCACTGGTGCTTGTTTATGCCAAATACCTCCAGCATATGTATGCTTATTTCATCAGTAACCAGTAATACGAGTTACTAATACAGGCAAAACTTAATTGGTACACTTAGTTTTTGAGATCTACTGAACAACAGAATGGCAGGGACTGATGGACCTGTTTTATGCTATGGTGGAAACTGAAGTCATTACTTCTTCTGATCAGGATCTTCAGAATAGGTTAGTGCTTTGAAGCCTGAATCATGGATGTGCTGATCTTAAGTGCAGCAGCACTGAACTCTGCTCCTGCCAGGACAGTGTTGTTAGAGAGCATATGCCAATATAAGCCTGGTTTGTGTTGGTCAGATGGGCTTGAAGGTGACCTAACAGGAAACCATACAAATATTGCTTATACACTCATTTTATCTGAAACTCTTTTTCAGTCCATCTGCAGCATACCCTTGTGGCCCTTCTTTCTTCCACCCGTTTGCTCATATCCGTACTTTCAGAAGTGAAGTCTCTGCACTATAACATTCTCAGGAGTGGCAAAGATGGGAGGTTTAGTTGTGGGCAAGCACTTGGCACAGTGCTTAGTCTAGCTAAGCACTTCTGAGCTGGAAAGCAGGAGACGAGCCTGCTGTCAGTGTGTGGAGCTGTGCCTCCATTTTCCCCTCCAATGTTTGTTTGTCCTGTCTGTTCATCCTGGAAGCAGCTTGGGACAGAGACTGTTTCTTACAGTGTATGTATACAGCACAGTGAACTGGGCCTCCCTTTGGACCTCAAAGAATTGCTAAAGAACAAAAAGTCCTGCAATGGCAACAAGTGGAGAAAAAACTCTAAAAGCAGTGTGCAGTCCCACCGTGGGAGGGATGGGACCACGGGACCATCCCATGTGAGAGTGAGGAATGACTTTCCAGGGCAAATGAGGGGCAAGCCCATTGAGAGGAGTGGAGTGATGGCAATGTCTTCTGGTCTAGCTGTGCTTAATGGGGGTGGACCAAGCCCTTGGTTGGTGGCACGGGATGGAAGGCCCTGGGCACTGCGAGAACAAATGGAGGTCTGTCACGAGAAGCCAGAGTAGAGAGATACAGTGAAAGTGGAGCTGTTTTGACAAACTGGTTTTCAGACATTTCCCTGTATCAAAGTTTCTACGAATATCTCTTAGCTCCATTATACGTTCTCCTTTTATGTGTTTTCAACCCCTACTTTCTTTACTCACGCTGTCTTCTCTTTCAGGACTTCATATCTCCTGAATCAATAGGTTAGAAAAGCTTCTGTGTTTAGGATCAGAGAGGCCTGCGGAGATTATTGCTGAAAGCAGAAGACCCTCTTATGGGACTGGGTTTTGGCTCCTGATCAAATCAAGTCTGCCCTCCTGCTGGTCTCCCCTTTCTCTGGTGCTGGGGCACACCACCAATTTTCTCTTGGGTGGTGAAGGGAGGCTGGAAAGGAAGGGACCAGGGACGAGGGAGAAGAGGGACCACTGGGGCTGGATGGTGTTGGGTGGATGCTCCACTGAGCAGTTCCCAGTCTAAGAGTCTTTTCACCTGAATCAGTAGTGTTTATGACTAAAGAAATAAACATCAGTACACTACTGATTTCAAACTCTGTTTAGCAATCCTGAGCAGAAAGTCTCGCTGTTTGTCAAATAAGTGAGGAAAAAAGTAACAATTGGAAAATTAATTAATTTTTACTATCTTTTAATTGCTCATAACAAATGATAAAATATTTCTAAAATAATAACCTGAAAATGGCTTTAAAAAAGTCACTTGACAGGATCCTTTTAGATTTACTGGTGACAGAATGATTGCAAATGTATATCAAACAGCTGCTTTCAGATGCAGGTAAGCTGCTATTGAAAAGAGATTTAATCCTAACTGTTTGTGCCTGCTTTTGATGATAGTGTGGTTGAGTATTGTGCTAGTTAATAATGCATTCAAGCACCTGTTTAGAGAAGGTATATTCCACTATGGTCCAAAATGAAAACAACCCCATTACTTGTCGGGGTTTCATTCATAATTCTTTTATCGTGCTTTGATTAGAGTATACATTGAACCTCAGGTGAGCATTACCTAAGGCACATTGAGTTAAATGCACTGTATAAACTAGGCACAAACCACAAAGCTACCTTTAACTTGCACAAAACAGCAAGTAGAAATTGATTAAAATATGCATTCTACTAATATAACGGCTGGTCTCAGTATAAAAATTAATTAATGCTAATAGTACACAATCAAAACTGCTTTTAGAATTCTTCTTAGAACATTAACTAAAATGTTCATCTTTCTAATGCATTTGACTGAACCTCTGAGACTAAAAGCTTCGCTTCCTCCATGCAAATGTGAAAAAAAATCACAGCCTGAATTTTCAAGTGGTTATTTTATAGCAACCTCCCCCAGCCATTTGCTTTTGGATTTCTTGTTAACCTGAGCCTGGTCCCAGGCCATGTGTGAGGTTGTACTATTAGCTACTACAGATTAAGGTGGCAGCCCTGGGAATCGAGGCCAATAACATATGCAGATTGAGCCACGGAGCAGAGAAGGAGATAACTAAATGAAAAAAGGGGAAAGGGTATTGTGTTTAAAGAGGCAGCTCAGCGATATTCTAGGCTTTCGGCTCACAGTTATTCTGAGCACAAGGTATGAATATTTGTCAAAAAAAAAAAAAATCCAGGGCACTCTCTTCCTCACAGTCCTGGTTTGCTTGGTTGGATTTTACACTTGGGTAAGACATTTCACTTCATTGGGATGAATTTTCCTTAGCCAGTTTCATTTCCAAAATATAAAACTTTTAAAGAGCCCACTGCTGTGGGCACAGCGAGGGTCTAATCCTCTAGCTCCCATGGGATCTTGTGAGAGGTGCCTTGGACTGGCCTTGGACTTTGAGCCTCCAAAGCAAGAATTCCCTTTGGATAGTGTCATATCTGTCAGTATCATTGATGCATATCTCCAAGAAAAATCCTTCAATCTGGGGTGTGAGTTATTTAATAATAGAAATGGTTTTGACACGTGTTTTATATATATACACATACACACTGGCACACACATATGCATACATATATATATAAACTTCTCATTATTCACAGGTACTGAGTTATTCCCTGTCTTCTTCTCACTATTTGCCCCCTGTCCTTATTCAATCTGACTTTTCCTCTCTATTTTTCTTCTGCTTCTCAGAATCCACCTCAAACTTTTCTATGTTTCAGGTCCTCTTTTTTCCTTATTTCCCCGGGTACCTCTGCATCTTTCTAAAAAGCTAGAGAGGCTTAAAACCAAAAATGGCTGGTCTCAGAGCTGTGCTTCCAAAACCTACGGAGACAGAAACAGTTTACATTGTAAAATGGTTTTGTCTGGACCTTATCCGTCAAGAACTCCAATAAGAGTTCTCAGAAACCTGGCACCTCGCAATAAGGTACACGGTTTTTCACGCTTCCAGCACCCATCATATTTTTTTCCCTGTTTATGTTCTTAACAATGTTTCATGATGCAATTTGATGTCATCATTTAAAGAAACAATCTTCCTTTGAGTGATTTAAACATAAGCGAACTCTCCACTTTGTGGATGTGCTCAGCAATCCTGAAAACAGGAACATTGGGTTCAGTTTCCCGCTCCTACATGAGTTGGAGATAGTTGCTTGCACTCCTGCTTTGCCAGCTTCCCCTCTTCAGAGGAAAAGACCACAACTTGTTCATCCTTTGCTTCTTCTCAGTTCTGTGGAAGTAGTTTTGGTTAAGTTCCTATTTCACTGAGGAAACAGGAAAGTTCATCCAGAACAAACCACCTCCTGCCTTCAACACTGGCTCCCCTCTGCCTGTGTGCTAGTACGGACGGCTTCACAGTGGCTAATTTCCCATCTTTTTAGCTTTGGTTTGGGTTCATATTTCATTGCCCTGTACTTTCTTTACAGGTACAGCATACTGCCTTTTTTCTCTTCTAGGCTTAAAGTGACTTGGGCCATCTCAGCCATGAATATCTGCCACCCTTGCCAGAGACATCCAGAGTGCTGTTCCTCCACAGAGAGAAACTCTCAAGGCAATCCCTAATGCTGTCTGTTCCATGCTTTTTTTCCTGTCCTTATACATTTTAATAATCAAAACATTAAGATGCAGAAACATGTCATCATCAGCCAGGTGAGAGCTAACTAGCCCTTTTTTTTTTTTTTTTTTACTTTACATTTCTTCTAAGTTTCAAAGACAATTTAACATTGCAAAATCTGGACAGATGACTTAAGGAGACATTATTAATGGAAATATTAAACAATTACAATCAAACCTTTAATGTAATTGAACAAAATGTTCATCCACCCTGCCAAATGGAGTGAGTAGTTATAGGTTTTGAGAGGACAGATGGATCTGTGGTAAGCCATCTACCTTCCAGGGCAGCTAGAGATATCAGCAAGCTGCCTAGAAAGACACGGATAACTGGACCTGTGGGATACTCAGGGCTAAATTTTCCTAAAAGGAAGACAGCTTTCTTTCAAAGGTATTTACTGTCACACATTAAAGAAATTGCTAATCATTAAAGAATTATCTATAAGAAGAAAATATAATCCATGGTTATGTACTTTACAGTTTCTGTCTGGGGATGATGAATTGTTGGTAAACCCGAGAAAAGGTCCTTCTTTTTCACTGTTTCAGAGCAGACAGAGATAAAGTTGTAGGTGATGAACACAGCTAAAATATTGGTGAGAGTGTACTGGGAAGGGGGTGAGCAGCGCCTGGCTTTGGCTTGAACCTGTGTGAGAACTGGTAAAAGTCTCACTGGCTATTCCAACTACATAAAGCAAGACTGTTAATAAGTACTTCAACTCAAGGAAAAACTCACTGCTTTAAAAGAAGTGCTTGCTACAACGCTGCTCCAACGGAGCAAACATTTGATGCAGGGGATCCTTGTACAATACACATTTTATTTGAAAGTTTTCCTTGGTCATATCATACCAAATTGCATAAAATCTAATATAAGAGTGGATATACTGGGAAAAATCAGAAGTCCATCAAATCTAGTCTACTGCCTTTTAAAAATAGCTTGTAATGGAAGTTTAAAGAAAGAATTTCAGAAGAAAGCAAATATATTTGCTTCCCCAGTATAATCCCCCAGCTTCTGGTAATATGTTGTGCAAGGGGATTCTGAGCTGAATCGGACATCTGATGTCTCTTGAGAGACTTTTCTTTCATGGTTTCCAACTGTTCTCTGAAACTATTTATACTTTTAGCGTCCAAAACATATTCTGGCAAGGAGTTCCACAGTTATACCAAAAGATACTTCCTTTTGTTTGTTTTAAATCTGTTACTTGATATTTCACTTCAGACTGGCAATCCAAATTATTGTCTTTTTTTTTTTTTTTTTAATTATAATAGCTAGTATAGGACCTATCATTAGTTATCTTTATTTCAGGGTTTTTTCCTTTGTATAGACTTGCATTTTATTTCATTTATCCTTTCTCCACCCAGCTACTCAGCATTGTATTCTTCTCATCTAAACTTAACTCTCTGAATACCAGATACCTAGTCAAAGCTAGATCTGCTCTGTGACAGGCATCTAAGAGAAACAGAATGAATCATTGGCTGGAAACACCTTTGCTTTATCCATTGCTTATAGCATCTCCATTAATTCATTTCTCTGTAAGCATGATAATTCTGGTTGGTTTTTTTTTGCAATATTTCCAACAAATTTTCCCAGTAGAGAAATAAGCCTTACTGCTCTACAGTTTCCTGGGTCTCCCTCTCCGCTCCAAAATGCTTTAAAAAATGTGTATTATATTTCCCCCCTCCAATCCTTTGGTACTGAGGCCAATTTAAGCACTAGGTTACACACCACAGTGAGTAGTTTGGCAATTTCATATTTGAGTTCCTTCAGAGCTTTTGCATGAATACCATCTGGTTCTGATGATTTGTCACTATTCATTTTATTGATTTGTTCTTAAACCTCTTCTACTGACACATCAATTTAAGACAGTTCCTCATATTTGTCCCCCATAAAGAATAGTTCCAGTGTGGAAACCTCCCTAAGCTCCTCTGCAGCGAACACTGATGCAAAGAATTCATTTAGCTTTTCTGACATGGCCTTATCTTCCTTGAGTGTTCTTCTTACACCTGTAGGCCTGATTGACTCCCTGGCAGGTTTCCGGCTTCTGATGTATTTGAAAAAAAAAAATTATTATTATTTTTATGCCTTTAGCAAGTTATTCTTCAAAATTTCGTATCTCCTGCATTCTTTTAGTTTTGTGTTTAGGCTGCTAGAGTTTATATTCTTTTCCATTTTCCTTTGTCAGAAAACATAGCACAAGACAGAACAAATAAAGGAAGCAAACAAGTAGGTTATTGGGGACAGGGTAAGAGAGACAAAGTAACAAAAATACAAGACTGTTAGCTATTCTTACACAATCAAGAACACCACTAAATGTCATCGCTTGCCTGGTTTCCTCCAGATATTGTGGAAAAGGTGAATTCTACTAAAGAGTTAGAATGATTGCTAGCTAATATTTGACAGGTTCACTAACGATCTTGGGAAAAAAAAATGCTCATTTCTAATTTAAATATTTCCATCAGATTTGAGAAAAGTTGCCTTATTTTTCCACTCTGTGGAAAAGCTGCATCAAAGGGTAGTAAAATTGTTTGGTTTCATTTTAACAGAAAATAAAGTGATTTCAGACCAAAGAGCCATTGCAATGAGCCTCATAATAGTATTACTGGCAAATTTTTATTGATTGGCTTCAAATGCTTTTATCCAGCTTTCAGCTCAAATTTCCAGTTCCTTTTGTACGTTCGCTCTTTCAGTTCATTGTCACCCTCTTTTTTCAAGAGGCTTCATTAATGTCAGCATCTTTTTGTCTTCTCTTTCTCTCTCTTTCTGTATTTTATCTGGAGAAACAGAAAATAGCTGAGTGTAATTGAAACTTTCTCCTCTGTATCTGAATTCCATCAGCTGAACAATACCATACATAAGGACTTCTGCACATAATGCTGTTGTATATTTGCTAATGCAGGGACATACAGATTGCAGAAATAGTGTAAAAAAGGTATATAAAATGGAGAAGGAAGGCTGAGACAAAGCTAACAATGGATTCCCTACTGATAGATGTTGTTTGCAGTAAACATTTAGGAGCAGATGAGAAATTTGGAGGAGGAGGAGGAGAAAACAAGGAAAAGAAGTAGCTGAAAATAGATGTTTTCCAGCAGTTCTGCTCATGCTGCTCACAGACCTCAGTTTGAATCCAGGCCAAGGACAAAGACCCAGGACAAAGCAGTAGGGTGTAAAGATAAATCTTTCCCTCCTTTTCCTTTACTTAGTGCAGAAAAAAAATATCAAGTAGTCTGAACCATAAACCTGTAAGAGGTGGTCCACATCATCAACTCTAACTACAGAGCAACATCAAAACAAAACTATGTGAGAAGTTTGTAAGGGGAAATTCTTTCCTCCACATGGTTTCTCCTCTGTGAAGCCCCTGTTGACAGAGTTTTTTCATCTAGAAGGTCTTTGTGTGAGGCATCCAGGGGCTTAAATTTTAATCATGTCTTTAGTTTGAAATTTACCACCTTAGCATTCCTGATGAAAGAATGAAGAATAT
This sequence comes from Ibidorhyncha struthersii, assembly GCA_013398815.1. Classification (NCBI taxonomy): domain Eukaryota; kingdom Metazoa; phylum Chordata; class Aves; order Charadriiformes; family Charadriidae; genus Ibidorhyncha; species Ibidorhyncha struthersii. Next base: position 925,582 of record VZSZ01005873.1, on the reverse strand, counting down.
TTCTTTCTCTTTCCACCCCACCTCGGAATGGCAAAGAACAATCATCAAGGCAACTATTACAGTGCACTATGAACACAGGAGCATCAGAAGGTTTGTGTGGCTGGTTTTCTGGTGGTCATTCCTCCAGCAGAGCTTTTAATGGACAGAATTTGTTGTTTGCAGTTATCTGCCATGTTTAAAACCCGAAAGAAGAATAAATAATTCTCTGGGTTTTTTTTTCCCATTACCAGTCCAGCAGTAAATAACAACCACAGAAATCTTATTCTTGTAATAATTTTGCTCATGCAAATTGCTTGACTTTCATGCTTACTTTAATTGATTTTAATGGGGCTAATTATGTCAGGGAGGTGTTCTCACTTGTGGAATAGTTTTCAGGATTAGATTTTTGGATAACATCAGGTAGAAACCCCCCATTTTGGACATATACCTGAGGCAAGGCTGAGAATCACAACTAAGGGTGTAATTCTTGTTCACAGACAAGTGTGAAAATGTTTTATTTCTTTCTTTTGTGCATAGCAAAATTTTACTCTGTATAAGTATTGAAACTGGACTAACAACTCTTTGCTGACTAGATTGTGTCTCTGAACTCTGAGGAAGTGACGGTTGCTTCTGTTTAAGGAATTTGCCATTTCAAGGCACTTACAAGTACATGTAACTTGGTCATTTCAGAAAGCAACAAAAAGAAAGATTTGCTATAGACTGACTATCCTGGGAGGACACCATTTGGTGAAAATGTTGCTTCTTTGTAATAACTTAATGAGACTATAAATGAAAGCTAAACACTTTTTATTTACCTGTGTTTTCCCAGGGTTTTTTTTTGAAAAACATGTAACTTCCTTGCACAGGAAGTAAATATCTTCGCATTATAGTGTAGAAAGAGGGGCAGATGGTGGGGAGAGGTGTCAGGTAAGGTGACACTCCAGCTGATATGACCTGGTCATGGCCACACAGCTATGCAGAACCCTCCATCCAGAAGGCATTAGGATCTAGGTCTGAGAAAGACTAAGCAGGATATTAACATTTTTTCAGGCTAAGAATAAAAAAAGAAAATTAGTCACAATTTTCTTCTTATACTGCTTTTAAATTATAGAATTACACATTCACAGTTAGCGTTCAGATATTTGAAGTACATGTAGATGCTTCTGTCCTCACCTGGAATTGTGGGTACTCTTTGACGTGGCAAAACAGACCTTTTTAAATTTAGTGTTTGCAGTGTGTTTAAACAATTAAACACCAGGTTTCATATCAATTAGGTTTTTGTTTTTATTTTATTAATCTATTTTGCTTGAGAGAGTAATTAATTTGTTGAAAAAACAAAGAAAGTGTATGTAGGTATATCATTGCTGTTGGCCCTATACTGTCTAAAGTTCTAGAGAACATCTTATTTTTAATTTTGCTGCATATGATTCCATGTAACATAGACCGTTACTAGTGCTGCAGTGTACAATGTCTCACTGGACCATCAGTATGCTTATATGTCTTATAGTCAGGGCTAACAAGCTTACGGATTCTGTACCTTTGCAAATACCATGGAGTATTGGTATGGTACACGGTAGAACGCAGAGGGTTTGATGAGTTAGACATCTTAACTTGACACTCTACAGTTAGATGTTTCTCCTGTTTACAACCAAGTTACACTAATATAATGATTATGAAATTACATAAAAAGATTATTAAGACACTTGAAAATCCCCTACTAGCATTCTTATTCATATTAACATAACATTCTCAATTACAGTATTATATGTCTGATGTTTCCCTTTACTGCAAAACTTAATCTGGATTTCTTGTTAATCTATGTTGTGTCAGTGTTTGACACCAAACATAAATACATGCCTTGGAAATTGGTTGTCAGAAATAAAAAATAATGTTAATTAGACTACTTAGTAGAATCATTTTTATGTACTAAACTTTGTTATTTGATTGTTGCAAACTAGCTTACTTTCAGTAGGCACAGCAACACCTGGTTGACTTTCTGAGAAGAGATGAATACATTTCCCTGAGTCAGTGGGTAACAGTGGTAGTGACAGAGACATCAGTAACCCATCTCAGGTCTGGACAGTGATCATCTCATTGCAGAGGTGCATATATGAGCACTTTCTAACAGAAGAAAATAACAGCTGCACTGCATTTACAGAACTTTATCTTAGCTGATTTGTCGGCTTGCACTCAGGACAAGCTTTTCATCTGCCCTCATCTGCGAAGCAAAGTTTTTGTAATGGAGGCCACCAGCAGGCTAAGAAGAGAAGGAATTTAAAAGTTTGGGAGAAATGCATGTCAAAATCTGTTTAAGACAATATGAAAAACTGCTCACGTACATACAAATAGGTGAAAATTCTTTTTCAGCTTTATTTACCTGAGAATGAATTTCAGTTTGAAGAGGCCTTTATGTCGTTTCAGGCAAAGCACCTAAGATATAAGCAATTTTCAACAAGAGTACTACACATTTGTCTTTATAACAATTTGTATGTAACAGCTTTTATGCAAATGACACTAAAGTGGCACCTTTTTTCTAAATTGGACATTTTTATGGTTATAATTTTCTTCTGTAATAACAGCAAAAAAATGGCTGTCCCAGTGGAGTTGAGCATTTCATCTCTAGCACTGTTTTGTGAAGTTGGAATGACAAGTTTCTTTCATTTGCGCAAAGAATACTTTTTTTGTCATTCTTGTCTGACTTGGTTGAGGCAGTTACACTTGGAAGCAGCACCAGTCCCCTGACACCAACCTCTTCTCAGCCAGCAAGAGCGGTATCATAAAGTCATAATAAAACTTAAAGGAACTAAAAAATATTGCGTTCTCTCTGTTTCTGCTCTTTGAAGGACATAAACTACTTTGTTAGTTTAAGCAGTTGTTGCTTTGGTTTGGTCTTTGGCATTGATTCCCACTCATTCTCCAGATGTCAGGTGACTTCTACAGACCATGGTCTTGGATTTAATTAATTACGATACAAGAGAATTTATGTATTTCAGGCAAACATCCCAAGGTATTGGTATAATAAACCCAGTAAAATAAGCAGGTTCTTGTTGCTTAATTGACTATGCAGTTCTGCAACAGCAATGTGAGAAATTCTGGGTCTTTAACAACGATTAAACTCTATCCCAGTTACCAATTAATTAGTGATCTGTAACCAAGATACTTTGTGATGGATGATTTTACCTCCATGAAGTGATATATTGGTAGACTTTAACTGAGGTGTACAATAAGGTTAACAAAGTCAAAGTTGAAGTCTGATACTTCATCTCATAAAATAGAATCTCATAAAATATAATTAACTGTACTATTTAGTAAAAACCCCACAAATGTTTATTTTAATTTGAACAGCCAATTTGAACAGCTAAATTTGAACAGCCAATTTGAACAGCTAAAGACTCTTGTGCTTCTCTCTCAAAACTATGTATATAATATCTATATACTTTCTATATATAAACTAGTTAAATCTGAAGTCTTTTTTTAACTGTTCCTCTGTTAGTGCTGATTTTTATTTCTACTAGTCAAACGTTACCAGCAGTGCTCCTTAGCGCTCTGCACGTTGGCTGAGGTGACTAACACTGGCTTAGGAAAGCACATACGTACCTGAGTGCAGCACTTCTTCAAGAGAAACTGTCTAGCTGGCTCAGCCTGGGTCCACAAACCATGTCCTTCACCATAAGCCCTAGGGTCACATGGAAACAAATTCATGGTTCAGCTGCACCTTGAGCCCCCCAAGCCCAGGGTACGCTGTCCTGCTGCTACCCCTAGCAAAGGCTATGCAGGATTCTCACACTGCGTAGAGCATGGAAACCATTACATTCCTTGTCTTGAACACAACCAAAACAAGGTACTTAGTCAAGATGGTATATTTCAGCCATTAGACACCAACACTACGTTTTGAGGGAAGGAGTTGTCCACTGCTTAGCTCATCCTTCTACATCAATGGGAGAAAATCCCAATACAGGAGAAGAAAGCCCTCAAAGAGCCCTCTGTTTCTCTTGGACTAAAGGCATAGGGAGCATCATCACAGCCAGAGGACGTTTTAGGTGTAATGGAAGAGCAGCTGTCATTTTCTGAGATAAAATGCAGCCACCCTTTCGAGAAGGAAGATCAGAGTTCAGTCTTGCAATACCCCAACCAAAACAACATGCTGCTTGTAGCTCGCTGTATATGGCACCTGAAACTTTGATTTTAAAGCTGCTGTGGCTGCTAATCCATTTGTCCTAAAAAGGCAAGACACAGATGTTGATCCTTTCTTCTAAGGCCCCCAAAACTACACAGTCAGTGTCTGCATTTAGCTTTTCTGTGTCTGAACATGTAGCATGGATATCTTACGCCACTTTCACTGGAGGAGGTAGTTACCCTTGAAACAAATCTTACGTAATTTGTGATCCTTAAGTCATTTGGTACTTGACACACGTCATAGAGCTCACCTTAATTATTGTATTAGTGAGCTGAAAGGTCAAATTCACCACTTCTTTTTTTTGGAATGCTTATAGCCTGAAATGGTTTGCATTAGAAATATATGGTGTTCTCTCTCCACTCAATAATTTCTGCCTTTGAAGTTCCTGTGTTATGCACTTTACCTTCCATTTCAGCTATACAGTATCTGTACATATAATTGCTGAACTGTCAGAGTCAAAAGTGACTTGAGACATCTTAGAATTCCAGCCAAGTCAAAGCTTCAAAGCAATTAAGACAATAACTGTGTATGCAAAAGGAATTTCCTGAGAATAACGACTGGGGGGAGGAGTGGATTACATTAATAAGTATATTAGAACGTTAAACCTGAAATTTTTCTTCTAAATCCCCAGAAAAAAACTCTGTCCAGAATCATTAACACTCCTATAGAGAGATACCGGCAACTTCCATCCTCCTATTCCAGAAAAAGAAAACAAAGCATTGTGGGTACAGCTGAGTAGGTGAAGTGTTTTGTGTGTTTGGGGCACTCCTACAGAAATCATGTCTTGTCTTTAATCATTTGGATTACTTAAATCATTTCTCAGTACACCATCTAATTTATAGATATCTGCTTATGAAGAAGCACTTCTGATATTACGGGGGGGTGTTAATGCATTATTTACATTTTAGAAGCACATATGTCTTTTTCTCAGCATAATATTAATTACTAAATACTTTGTGCGTTTAATAGCGCCTTTCATCTGAAGACCTCAAAGCATCGCTAGACATTTACAAGCAGGCAAACTGAGGCAGATAACTGCTAGGCTGCATTTTCAAGGTCACTATGTGTGTTCCTGGTTGAGCTAGCAATGGATACCCTTGTGCGTTGACTATGAATCCTGAAACCAACCCCCTGGCCCATTGCACTGCATGAGCAGTTCTATGTACACTAATAGATTATTAATGTTCTGACAATCTAATGGTTTACTTAGTTTGACGTACCTTTAGGGCTTTATAATTAAGGAAATATGTGTTAACATTAGTATTGAAAATACTTTTTTTTGGGTCAAATATTCAGTGGAATTAAGTTAACAAACGCTTGCCTTGCTGTCCCTGAAAACTGGTGATGAAAACATCTCATACAGGATATTGGTTTCACAAAAAATTATTATTTGTTTTCAACCCTTCTAAATAAAATGTGAAAAGGAATTTGAAAAACTACATCATCACTCAATAAGCAACGCTAGAAAAGAACACAAGTTTTAAAAAATAAAACATTCTTTTCTTATTTTGAAAGTCCTAATCATCTCAGGCCTAATTAGCATTTCTGGCAACATAAAGGGATGTGGAAGTGTGGGTATACGTTAATATACTCTTGTGTAATTGTCTAAAGAGACTTAAAGAGTCTGGGAAAAATATATTACTTCAATGCTACCTTCCACATATCTTATTACTTTAACTCAGTAGGAAAAATAAAGTAATATGAGTTCTTCTGATAATGTTTTTAGTTTCATGTGCTATATTTACCTCTGACTAAAAGGCATTTTGGTGCAACCTCTGCTAACCAGAGCAACCACTGCATCATGAATAATCAAATGAGATTAGCCAACTGTGTCCAGGTCCAATTGTCCTATTATTGTCTACGGAAAAAGCATCCTTTGGTTTTAGGCTACTTTATAGTCTACTACCATAATCCCTGCTAGCTTATCATCAAATTCCGGGTTTTTTTCCTTAAAATTTTGAATGCTCTTTATCCTTTCTTGTTTATCTGCTGTCTATCTGTAGCATGCATGACAGTTCACTATCCCTGTCATCCTGGTGTGTTTTGTGCTTCGTTAATTATGAAAATCACATGGTGATTACAAAGCCTTCATGTGCAAATCAGAAAACATGACGCACACAGTTACAAATAGCCATTTACTGTGCTCGTCAGTCACTGCAGGATCTCAGAAAGAAGGCTCACAATTCCCCTCACAAAATTATTTCTCAGAAGTGTTTATTTTCTATAGCGAGGTAATGGACTGAGGAGCGGCACATATCCTCATCTCTCTTACCTTGGCGTAAATTAGGAGCAGCTCCTCTGGGATCAGCGCAGTTGCTCTGAATAAGCAACGGAGATCAGAATCTGGCTCGGGAACTTTGCATATGCACTATTAAATTTGGAAAAGGGAACCCCTGTCTGTCTCAATTTCTCAAGTGCTATCTGTCTGTTACCAGGCACATGCACATTAATTGTGTGTTTTAAAACTTTGTTTAGTTGAACCTGTCATCCTAGGCTAAAATTGTGTGACCTAACTTGTAGTAGCTTTTGCAGTGAAGGTATCATTTACTGTTGAGTATATTTTACTGTGCTGTTATAGATCTTTTCACTCAACCAGCTGTCTAACATGTTGAATAGTCTTTCATCTTGTCAAACACTTCCATTCCCCTTTCTACAGCTTTCTCAGCCAACATGTACACACCTAATCAATCTAATGCCACTGTCTCCAGACTTTAAAACCAAAAAGCACTGCCCAAACTACTTTTTTAAAGAGACAGTCATCCTTTTCCAGTAAATTCATCATCAAGAGGACTGATAAATTGTTAAATGAGAAGAAACACTTCTCTGAAACTGTTACTCTAGGTCCAGCCTTAGAGCTCCAGTTCACTCACTGAATCTGTCATTCAGTAAAGGCTGTTGGGGGCTTCCCTTCACACTGCTCGTGTATATGTTAATGTAATTTAATTTAATAAACATCCTACCCGTGGAACTGAGCTTAAATCCTCTTGCTTTTGCTTACATATAATTTTTTTTTGTTGCCATTTTTAGGCAAACAAGATTAGTCTCCCTCAATCTGTTCAATGCCATTTTTCTTTTTTTTTTCTTTTCCTTATTCTTCATCAATGGGGACTCCATTACTAGATTGATATTTACATCATACAGGAGACAGGTGAAAAAAAAAGCCATTGGCATTGCTTTCAGGTGGCCCCTGCTATGTGATATAGTATATACCTTACATGGTATGGAGTATTCATTAGGGCTGCTTTTATTTTTATTACTTTTATTTTTATTAGATATATTACCTCCTGAGACTGTATGAAGTGAACCATGTCACTGGGTGAGATTACTACTCAGTTAATAGCAGTTCTGAAATCAGTCAATTGGGAATAGGCTGTGTTGTAAGAACCTCTAAAATGTGTATATGTGCAGTGGGGGACAGGGTAGCTCTCCGAAGGGGAAGGTTTTTCTTCTGCTGCTGGATTCTCCAGTGGAACATTTTTCAATTGCATGCTCATTTCTATACGTGCTTTTAGTTAAAACAGATAACAACACCTGAAACAAACACTTTTATAGCCGGCAGGTACGCATGAAATAGAGAGGCCTGAACAAACAGGTAGAGGTGGGTGCTTTGTATTTTCAGTCTGGTTTTGAATTACTAAGGATGGAGGGAGGTAAAGACACTTCAACCTTTAAGCCCCTTTGACATTCACAAAGTGCTGAAAGTCAGCTGGGGTCTCAGCTCTGACAAATTTGCATCTCTTTGAATATGACGCTTGAAAAGCCAAGCCGCTAGATTAAATTTTGCCATGGAGAAAATGAGAAAGGCTTCCATCTCCCAGGTCTACTGGGAGGATCTTTATGGTTGATTTACTTTTTTTAAATAAATGTTTCTTTATGTGTTTTCTCTAGTTTGTGTCCAGCCTTCCTCTGTCATGCATGCTGTAACTTCTGCCAGTTCTATCAGCCCACAGTAAGTCAACCCGGGCAGAGGACAAGGTGCAAGAATATTTCAATCTAAACCGCGTACCCCTTCTGTGTTTTCTGATTAAAATTTGCAAGCAAACCTTGGCATAAACTATACCTGACATGACTTCTAAAATAATTTATGCAGTTTATAAACCAGGGGCTAAATCCTACAAACCCTCCCTGTGCCATTTGTACACAGAAGGGCTGCAGGTTTGCAGGAGTGGGCCCAGCTATGTAGCTGAAACCTTACTATAGAGGACAGCAGGCAGAATAATGATTATAGTGAACCCATAAAAATAATAAACTGATTGCCCATTGAACAAAATCTGCTAAAGTATGAATTATCTAATGAGCCGCTGCAGTGGTTCAGGCTGACTTATCCTCCATTAAGTCAACAATGACTCCACTGACTCCTGTGGACTTGCTGCAGGGAGGGTAAAGGTAGGATTTGGCACTGGTTTAGGTGTGGAATTGTTTCAGTTAATGACGAATAAAAGGGTGTATGTAGAGGCAACAGTTTTCAAGGTTTATAGATGCTTATAATATGGGATCTATTTATTTGCTAAGTATTTATGGCAACTCCCGAATTTATAACCATCTCAGGAAAAAGACTTTTCACAGACGTTGAATGTAAATATTGTTTTAATGTTCATTGAAGAAATCCCAAGCACACTGTTGTTGTCCTTGCATTATTAAAGAGGGCTACTGCTTGAAAACATATCAGATTTTACAACAAAACTTAATACCCCTCCCTTGTATCTACATTTGCTACTACAGGAGACATTATTTTTTGAATTTCTAAAGCAGAATAAACAGGTTTTGTGAGCCAGGAGAAGAATCCCTCAATCCTTTACTTTACCCTGTCTTTGTTTCTTCGGTATATGTGAAATGTGTACATAACAGAGATCATACCCAGAGCCGGTAGGAGATGTTGTGTGTGAAGGGTTTTTTTTCTCTACACAAAAATTGTTTGCAAGCTCTGTGCACAGCATAAGTTATGAAAAATCACATATAGCTAGTTTTTCCTTTTTTATTTTTATTTCCTTGCTGGGTTCTTATAATTTTCTGGCAGATCACATTACATTAGAATGAAATGTGATCTGTAGTTAGGACTTAGCGATGCATCCTGCAGTTTTAACTCAGTCACTTGGGTTCCGATTTAGCCCAACATGTGTCTCTTGAAATAACTCAGGAGAGCAGATTGATGATATACTTAGCAGAGGAATAACAGCATTGGAGACTGCTAGTACTAAACAATCCAGTTATTAAATGTATCTAAGCATCGGAAGAAGAAGTCTAACTTTCTGGAGAAAAAAAAAAGAAAAAAATCTAGTAACCCAGCAGAGTTCCTGTTCATGTTGGTGAGGTGTACAGACCACTTTTTAAAGGACTTGAATGTGTGTCCAGTTACTGTAAACTGATCTTGAGCATCTTAACCTCAGAATCTTACTGTTGTATCAGGGTCTCATTCAGGTCTGTTTGCTTCAGTTGACATCGTGACATTTCAGTCAAAGACACAGAAGTATTCTCTCTTTCGAGGAGGAAGTAAACCTTTTCCGGCAACTAAATGGTTTAAAGCATATATAAGCTTCATTTATCCACCCAAATTATTTTGCCCCTTGCAACATCCATTACTTTTGGTAGTTGTTTTCCTCTATCGAGTCCAGTTGGTCTCAGTGGTCTCAGGCCAGCTCCCACCAGTGCTCATTCTGCTGCTCTGCACATTGCACCCACCTGTTCCTTCAGGTCGTTCCCCACCTTCAGCGACCGCACCTAAATGTGGCATTTTACTTCTTGTTGGAGACTCCAGTCAACTCCAGGATGGTAGCACATGAATAGCAGCGGGACCTGCCAAGTTCATACTTACTGAAGGAAGAAAAGCTCATCAGTCCCAGCCAGGTACACACCTCCACAGAGCAGGAACGTTTGGGCATGCAGCAAACCTCTTGCCCCAGCCCCGGGCCAGCTTTTGTGGGATGGTGGCTAAACGCAGCCTAGCAGATTCAGCACAGCCTGGATATTTTGTTCTGAATTAGGCCCCCAGCTCCCGGCAAGTCCACTTCCCAGCTGGGATAATGACTTGGATGCCTTTTTTTAGAGAAAGAAAAAAGTGAGTGATCTGGGAGCCTCTGAGAAAAGCACTTCAATACCTCATTTGAATAGAGCCTTATGCGATGTATTGGAGTTTCTAGGACAACTCCCTTACAAATGGATCATTACAGCAGTAAAAGCCAGTTTATTATTTAACCAATTCAGGCTGAGTGGAGACTGGAGAGTATTAGCACTTGCATTGATTGTAAGTAAGAGTCTAGTAATTAATGATCAGAGTTTTCAGCAACAGTCTTGAGGAGAGAGTGCAATGTGCCCAAATAGGTATGACTGAGGAGGTGTTAACTGAATTCAGAATGAGCCTGAAGACAAGGGCAATAAAAAGCAGGACATTCCCATAACCTGTTGCCAATGTTTTGTCCACATGTCACAAGTACTATTAAACAGTGAGTGGATTAAACTAGGCCCTTTTAATCTGGATTGACACCGTAGTTTCCAGCCCTTATATGCTGCTTAACGCCAGTGGATCCCAGAATGCTTTACAGAGGAAGGCAGTTGCCTCAAAAGCCTCCTGTGAGTGTTCATAAGTCATACTAAGGGGGCGAAGAAATGTCTCTCATAGCCCAAGTCTGGAGGAAATACAGAGATATGACTGGAAAATGCCACCTTTGTCTCCATCCTGGCATGGAGCTCTGGGCAGAAATGGTCAGACTGTGGCGCTATACTAATACCATTGCACATATATATATATACACAGGATAGAAGTGTGCCTTGGAAACAGCTATTTCTTACACTTAGTTTTGAGGGGATCTGCTAAATTGTAAAGCTTCAGGATTCACTGTGGTCCCATTTTCACACTTACAGCAGTAGGCATATTCGTTTATTTTAATGAAACCAGAGATGGCTGAAAACTCACATGACTCCAGGACTTCAACATTTAGGAAATCCTCCTTTTTCCTGCAAGATTATATCCTAAAGGGATACACACATTTAGAACACATTTCATCCACCCTATGGCTGTCATACAGTTGTCTTTCCTTATCCAAGACTCTTTTAAAGATTAATTTCTTCTATAATCCCTACAGTACAGGTCAAAAATAATAATAAAAAACCCTAAGTAAATAATTAATAAAATAATAAATATGTAATCCAATTAAACAACAACAACAGCAACAAAAATCCCCCCAGATCATCTTCATGCTTGAGCTCTTAACCATGTTATATATTTTCTGTATTTGTCCTTCAGATGGCATGATCTTCAGAGTACTAGCTTAATTTCTGATTCATTCAGTGGAGAGTACATGGTCAGCATGTAGCAAAAGAACACCTAATAATACACAGATTTGTGATAGATGCAGATACACACACCATGTGCACTTCTTAAATAGCTGTAAATCTGAACGCATATATGATTGCTCACATTTAAAATCACACATATAAACAAATGAGGACAGACACATGCACATGTAACATTATCATCACAGCGCCCATCTCAGGGTTATGCAAATTGATTGCTTTTTTGTGTGTGTGTGTGTGTGGTTGTGTGAGTGTGTGTGAGGTACAACAAATACCCACAATCTTAAATTAACTCTTTCCAAATAATAAAAATCTTACTGTTAACATGGCATGTTTAAATCCAAATGGACAAGTTTATGTTCCCTTCTGCCCCTTTCTTTCTCTTTCTCACTCCCTCTCTCTGCCTCTCCCTCTCTCTCTCACTTTACCTTCCCAACGGCACTATTTTATTTCAGAAGAAAACTTATGAAAATTGTTGAAACACACACTACAAAGCATTTGCTTTTTTTTCCTCTCCTTTTTTTTTTTTTTATTTCAGCAGATAGCCCCCAAAAAAGGCAGGGATGTCAAAGGCTTCGAGTCCCCCCTTTGACATTCACGCAGTGCTGAGAGTCAGCCGGGGTCTCAGCTCTGACAAATTTGCATCTCTTTGAATGTGACGCTTGAAAAAAGCCGGAGCTGCTAGATTAAATTTTTTTTTTTTTTTCCGTCGAGAAAATGAGAAAAGCCTCTATCTCTCCGCCGAGTCTACTGGGAAGATCTTTATTCTGATTCTTGTTAGAATTGTTTATCACCCTGACAGACCAGACTCGGACGAGATAAAGGCGCTGCTCCATCACGGGGCCTGACAGTGGTAGGACATGCAGAGAAATGAAAGGAGCAGGGGAAAATATTATTAATAGATGCCGACTTGATTTGCCTCTATGGCACGTCAAGGAAGGAAGGGAGGGGGGAGCCACGGCTTGATTGCAAGCCTATGAAGTTCTGTCCAAAAAAGAAGCTATTTTTCATTAAGTGATAGAAGGGCTTTTTTCATGTTCTTTCCTGAGGAGCTGATAACTTATGCAGTTTATTCTAACCCTGCTGATTTCTGTCAGGGAAAGAAAACTCCTGAAAGATGGCTCCAGCTCGTCCTTTTCAGAGAAGGAGGCTGTCTTGTCAAAAATGGTAGCAAAGCATTAAAGCCCCGGCCTTGACTCCTGCAAGGTCCCTCGGATGTGATTGGGTGTGCGTGTGTCGGTGAGCATGGGGGGGTCGGGGGAGGAAGGCGTTATTATGTACCCGCTTTGGCCCTCCGAGGGAAAAAAAATCAAAATACATATGCAGAGAAGTGCTTGCACATATGCACGTGTACACGTGCATCACATACACAGGGGCTTTGTGTATTTGAGCGTACATGCAGAAACATTCATTCTGCTGCCTAATTATCTGCAGTTAGTAAAGATTTGTCCGATACAAGCATGTACTGGATTTGAGAACAGGATGCTGGGTGTAAACTTAGAGCAGCCTCATTTGAAATGAATGTTTGAAAAAAAACCTCAGCTCCCTGCTACCTCCTGTATGTCAGGTCTCACACAGAAACATGACCCGCAATATCAGCTCAGGGGCTCCTGCAGCGATGCTGACTCTGCTGTGACTGTCCCATGTGTTCTGGGGCAAAATTGTCTCTGCAATGATCGTTATTTTTCTAAGGCTAGATTTTTATGGATGGGGAAAGTAGGAGTGAGAAACACTATTTGTGCACATCGTAGCCATGTTATGTTATTCTTGGATCCTTCACATTTGCAGCTCTGACCATTTGGACCATTTGCGGCAATCGCAGTGTCGCATGAACATAGTTGCTTGCTTGTAATTACCATGTTCTCCAGAAAGGATTGTGTTGGATCACCTGCCCAACTGAATTTTGAATTCTGTACAAATGAACTACTGGAGAAATGCTTGCCTCAGGGCAATAGAGTAGGTCTGTTTCTGTGAACCTGCTCCTCAAGATCACTTCTTGTTGGATCCATCCTACAACACACTGAGCATCCCTTGAGAAGCTATGAGTGATGCTGAGCTCTCTCTGCTTCAGTAGGATAGTAGTGCTTAGCAGCTCAGGGGAATTACTTGGCACTTTGTTGGTGGAAGGCGAGTGATTTTTTTCTGGAAAGCACATGGACGGTCTGAGTGCTAGGTGGTCCGCTTTCTCTTCCTTCTTCAGATTTTTCCTAAAGAGTTGTTCTTTATAGTAAGATAAATAAATGCTTATAAAATTTCAGATCTTTTCCATTCAGACGGCAATAAAAGAGGAATTACTGATGTTGTGTTTAATAAGCAAAAAAAATTAAAAGCCACTAGGTACCATGTCCCCACAGTGATGTGTCCATAGAATTTTAATCTTCATCTTCTGTTCCCACTGCTGTTTGTTTCCCTTATTTGCTGTATCATACCCAGAGCTAAAGGGAAAGTTTTACATTCTTCTTTTCAAAGACCTGCGGTATCTATCCAGCTAACTCTCTGCCATGTCTCTCCCATACAATCAGTGGCATAGTTGAATCTGGAAGAGATTAGTTTTCAAATTCAGGTGTAAATGATAAAGGGTGGCTGCTTGTGGGAAGTCCTGAAAACACCAAACTTAGAAACAACACAGATGCTTAGATTAAGCCGTTACCCACTTTGGGGTTAGGAAATATTTTTATGAGCTACTATTTGGGTGATCTTCCTAGCCTCTCCTGAGTGCTTCCCTTGATACACTGCAGCTTTTCTATTAAAGATCCTGAGCCTGTCATAAAACATCAGGCAGCCCGATGTGCCTGATGTTGTAGGGGATTATGGACTGCTGTGTGCTAAATGTAGGTGGCATAGTTATCAGTATGCTCATAACTACATGGACCAGGTTTGATAACCCGGTTATCCTTAGTATGTTGCGTGAGAATCCTCATGCAAATCAATTGATTTAAAATTAAGGACATTTTAATCTACTTCTGAACCGTAGTCTAGTCATTGGGGCATAACAGCAAAAATTAAATGTAAGGGTGCTGTAGAGCTTGACCAGGAACATGGAGGGAGAGCACAGCCTTTGCTCAAAAGATCTCATGGTAAGTAGAAGGGATCCATGAGCTGGGAAGGGGGAAGCAGCTCTGGTAGGTCGATGTTCTGACAGGCAAAGAAAGACACTGAAAACTTTCAGCTCATGTCTGTTCTACATTTTCTGTGTTTATTTACCAGAGTTATGCTTGTGAATTCCCAAGAACCTTGTGCATGGGTGACTTGTTCTGACTTCAGGGGCTACACAAACATTTTGAGAAATCCGATATTGACTCTCTATGAGGAGTCTTCTGGTAAAACATAATGACCAATTACAATAGACAGCTCTACGTATTGACAGTGAAATGCTAGAAGTATCGGGTGAGCTCAGGATGATGTTATACTCAGTTTTGTGCAAAGCAAAAGACAGTCTACGCACATCAGACAGCCAAAGGATGGGAGAAAAGAAGGATAATGACTCTTTATAGCTCAGGATCTGAAGGCTATTGATACTGAGCAGCCCAAGATCACACAGAAAGTCTGTGGAAGGGTTGAATGCTTGAACTGAGATCTTTAGTCCTAGTTCAGTTTCTTAACCACAGCACAGCCCTTCCTCAGCCCAGCTCAGGGTGGCCCAGGTCTGTTTTGGCTGAGCCACGCTCACCATATCACGTTCCGTTGTAATATAGACATGCAAAGCAATTCAGAAAGGCCTCCTTTTTTATGACTACAACTAATTTACCCAAATTCTGTGAGAAAGTATCATGACGTAGGTAGGGATTTGCCTCTTTTTTTAACTGCAATTGTTTACATTGCTCCAGTGACAAAGAGGGATATTGTTAACGAAACTTTGAGAAAAGAGGTTGTTATGCGTCCCCAAAGTCCTCCATTTGCATAGTTTTAGAAAGTGGATATATTTGGCAGGCGTTCTCTTTATTCAGCCATGGGTTTGGCACATGCCAGAGTACAGAGGCTGAGTGAGCATCATGCAGCAATTTAAACTGAGAAAACAGATGTGGTTTTGCATTTTGGTATGTGTGGAGTCTCAGGCTAACATGAAAATATCTTTGGGAAATCAGCACACCCAAACTGCACAGTTCACATGTTGATACCTTACAGTTATGCTACAAAAGGAAACATTTTACTAAATCTTTTTTCCGTTGTTCATTTAGTTATGCTGTTCCAAATTAACTCAGCCTTGTGGATAATTATAATTGAATCTATGAGGATTCATTTTATTTCACATCACATCCAGAAGTTTGAGTCCTTATATGCATTATCCAGATCCTTGGATCTGCAAAATAGGAATGAAAGAGGGTGACATCACAGGATTTTTTGTAATAATTCCATATGAGCAGACTGCAAAACCCAGGAGAAAGAATTTTTCTTCTGATATTTCAGCACTTCTAATTCTGAGTGGGAGCCTACACAGTGTGCAAAACCTAATGAAACAGTGAGTTAGCTAAGCAGCGTTGAACACAGCAAAAAATATTTGCTTAGAAATCAGTTCAAATATAGACTAAAGAACTGGTGATTGGAGTGCAAATTTAACATAGGGAACTTAAGACCTGGTCCCCCTATCACTGGAAGAATTCCCTTGATTTAAATGCATGTCAGTTCAGGTCAATAAAAGGCAAATACTTTTTTGTAAGATGATAAGTGTGAAGCCCTGAATAATGTCTGGAATGTATTTATTGCTGATTTTTGTCTGAATTAGGTGGGGAAAATCCTAATTTTTGCATTGTTACACAATCTCTTATTAGATCATGTTAAGTGTAATGGTTTCAAGTTGTTAAAGAAGGAAGTTAGGGCTATTAAATCACAATTTTGTGTAATTATGGAAAAAAAGCACTTGTACTTTATGATAGCTATAGGTTTGTTAGATTTTTACAAGATTATGTGGAAACAGTACTACTAACATGTTCATAGCACTGAATTTTCAACTGAAAAGTAGTTGTAGATCGCTTTAGGGCAATCTGCAAACAAAACTTAAAAAGTAAGAGGGAAAGTAGCTGTAAAGTTACTAGCTGGCCAAGTAAAATGCATTCATCCACACCAACTGTCCAGCGTGGCTGCTACCGTGAATGTTTCCTTTTTAATTCCTACTTTAATCAATTTGTTTTCCTGCAGAAAGTTTTGCATGTATGGGTCTAATTTATAAATGTGTCCCTAAAGGAATTAATTAAGATTGTATTTTTAACATCACCTGTTACTAGAAGGGAGTTAATACTTCTTAACCATTTATCTACAAATTTGACCTTTTTTGTCTCCTTCCAAAAAGGTCTTCAATCAGACTGCAGGTTTTGCAAAAAACAGTGTCAGCGAAAATGCTTTAGCAGATTATTTTGCCTATTTCTGACATTTGGAAAGCAGATTTCAAGAGATGTAACAGATGTAACCATCCATCACAACTGGCTACTTCAGCTCCGGTGAAGGCCAGTTTTAATAATGCCAGTTCAGGGAAATGTATGTACAGGTCCATCTATTTGTGCAAAGCCCACAAGAAAGTGCTTCTGGGATGTCCTGATCACTGGCAGGATCCTGGATAAAGGCTTCATTCGTCACTTGAAACATGATCTCTCTCATTGAAACTTGATTTAAACTTTGCTTCTCCCCACATATCAAAGCATGGAGAGGTCATTCGTTTGCTTCCAAAAAGAAGTATGTTAGGGTAGTTGAAGTGGCTTATTACCCATAGCCACAACATGAACGTCCCCACTCCAAAAATGGCATGAATAGAAGAACTGTAAAAAAATTCTCTTAAAACCATTTTTCAGTATCCAAGTGACTCAGTTTCTTAAGTCATCAACTTTAAGTGAGGAAAGGCTGACAATACGTGTACTCTTTTTGCAGGGAGTAAAAGAGTGGGGGAAAGCTGTCCTTTGATTTTGGTTCATATTCAGGGAACAGCCTGGGTTAATAATTTAAAGGTAGGAAGTTAATTTATGCGTCCCTGAAATCCTCCTTTTGTGCAGTTTTAGAAAATGCATACATGTGACAGGATATCTCATTGTTCTCAGGATGTGTTATCGTGTATATGTGGAGTAGCTTTAGTGCGATATGAAATGCAAATTTACTTCACTTTGTTCTTGCCACTTTTATGAATATTAAAAGTATGGATAAAGTAATTGTGAACACTTTTGGAAAAGGTCTTTAGCTCCTAATTTCAGTGCTATAAAGTTTTTATATTGGTGCAGTAGAAAAAAAATTGAAAATTTTACCAGCTTATATTGGCATGAATGTAAGAACTGTAATTGAAAATTTGCATTTTGAGTGCACTCTGAATGGAACTTTATGATGGCATGAAACCCTAGCGCCAATAAATAGCACAACAGTCTCTCAGGCCAAACCAGTATAGTTCATTCATGTTAAGTCAAACAAAACATATTTAGGTGATTTTAGACCAGCACTAACCTCGATTAGCACCAAGTTTGTAATAGAGAAGGGGTTAAAGAAGAGGTTATCCTACACAGATAATGCAGTTAGTAACACATGGGGTACCCCCAGTGCCATCATTCTGAGTGCTGTAAGGCTGCATCCCTCATAGCACCAATCCATCTTGATCCTCCCTGCTAAGTGGATTG
Organism: Ibidorhyncha struthersii; assembly: GCA_013398815.1. NCBI lineage: Eukaryota > Metazoa > Chordata > Aves > Charadriiformes > Charadriidae > Ibidorhyncha > Ibidorhyncha struthersii. The sequence continues at coordinate 907,546 of VZSZ01005873.1, read as the reverse complement.
ACTTGATGAGAAGCCTCTGTGTAACACAGTTTCCACTCTCACTAGCAGATTCCTAGTTGCAAGGGTGGCTCTAAGGCTGCCACAGCGTGCCTCATTTAACATTGTTAAGCACTACCTTTGTAAGCTATTCCTGATTATAGATACGCGCTGAGTAGTGCTCCAGAAACTGAAGCTATGTTAAACCAACAGAATAGACTTGTTTAAAAAAATTGTGGGAGACCAAAAGGCCAAGTCATTATTTTTGCATATGATTCTTTAATGTAAAAATAAAAACCCAGAGACTTTTCTTCCCCAGCATTCATTGATGTTATACCTGTGCATTAAGTGCAGACTCAAATACTTCATTTTGCAAGACAAATTATGGTGTAAGTACTAGACCAGACTATTGCTGTGCAAGACTATGGAACTGGTCCTTTAATTTAATAGCAGTGTAGCTGGGAAGCTGCAGACACAGAATCATTGGTCTTATTTGTTTAGATTGTTCAAATAATAGCATGAGTAATATTCACAGCTTGGGCTGAGATTCTTCTCTACTTTAACTCTTCTGAAAGCTGGACCTGTTTCAGGAATTAAACATATTTTCCTCCGTGCGGCTTTTAGGCTGGAGTTATAAAGCTCTTCATCAGCATGTAGTGACTTTGCTCATTTCTTTGACAAAAGGCTGATAATCTGCACTAACGGCTTTGGCTGACTCACATGTTTAGTTCCCAACTGACTTTGACAGACACACTGAGGAATATTAGCAATATGGAAACGAAGGTTGATCACGGGAGGAGACGGACAAGCATGCTGGGTGAAATCCTGCATATCTTTACTTCTATTAGAGTTCATTTCTTTCTGAGGTTGGGCTGCTTTAATATTACATTCCCTTTCCTGCTAACATAAATTTTCAGGTCCTAGACTGTGATCCTTGCAGTTAGAAGCTCCTCTCTAGACAGGTAGCTCTTTGGATTACGTCTTCTCAGATGTAAAGTTCCCCTTGAGTGTGAACAGACTATTATCCCTAAAGAGGAAGGTACAAAAAGTACAAAAAAATCTTCATTTTCCTTTGAAAATCATTCATATCTGGTACATGGAATTATAACCACTTGGCTAGTTACCCACTTCATGAGGAAGGAGAGGACCATTTCCAGTTTGGACTGGGTTTTTTGTTTGTTTTGATTTTGTGGTAGTGCTCTCTGGGGTAGCTGAGTCCTGATCTTCCCTTCCACAGCAAACACTTGCAAAAGCTCATGCAAGCAGAATATCACATCCACATCTAACATCAAGTCCTGTATAAAGCAACCATTTCCAACAACTGCAACTACCGCATGTGAACTGCACACCACCTTTTATTCCACTTACCAATATAAGAATACAGATGTTGAGACATAAAGATGGTGATAAGTTCTGTAGAGAAGAAATTGCAAATAGTGTAAACCTTTAGGGCTCGCAATAACAGCTGCCAAAGAAGAGGATGGGATTAAATGAACAGTGATCTAAGATGTACCTACACATCAGTTCAGAAAGATAAACATTGGCCGAAACTAGGCCTAGTACGTGGACTGTCCTTGAGCAAAAAGGTTGGAGGCTGAGCGATAGGTTTCACTACCAATTTAGACAACTTTTAAAATAAAATTCGACAAAAATAAAATATAAAATTAAAAAAAATAAATTCAAAGTAAAAATTCATCATTTCAAAGTTTGAAAACAAAGTGCTCGGCTTCCATGGGCAATTAAAAATGATTCACAGGAAAAAGGGGCACACATGCAAGTCAGCAAAGGTTTTGAGTCAAGAGGATGTTACCTGTGGAAAAGTTAAAACTTCTACTTAAGTGCTTTGCTTCCATTGTTAGGCAAATGTATCCCTTCTGTTTCTCAGCAGGATCTCTGCAAGCACAGGCAGGGAGACTGGTTTGGCTTTGCAGAGGTGGCATGATATAAAACCTTTTTCACAGTCAGAAGAAATGACTTTTAGTGGACCTGAATGGAGCTTTTGGAGTTTTCCATGACAGAGGCCTCCAAAGCATGCACATTTGGTTATTCCAAAACAAGAGTGGGAAAAGTCACTCTTTGAAATATTTGTTCCTGCTTTAAACCTGATTTCTTTCCTGGAGAAAGCTATATGATCTTTCACATACATGAGATTCAGAGAAGTTTTTAAGCTTCACTCTAGTTTATTGGCAGGTGATTCTGAGGAACAGTACACTTAATAAAGAAAGAAAGCATTAACGAATTCCCATCTGGAAATACCTACCTACCTTAATAAGATTGATAAATAAGATTTTTTTACATATAAGTTTGAAGCCTTTTGAGATTAGTAAGGCCTGCTTACTTTCCATTTAATTTTGAGCCCCTCTACTACATGAGTCAAATCAAAAGGCTAATTTCAGTGTGGGAAACTAAAAAAGAAATTGATAAAGAAGTAAAAAGCCAGTTATTGAGTTGAATTTGAAGTCTATCTCCCTGTCTTTGCAAGGAGTTGATCAGAAAGACTGGAAAACAAGTGTTCTTTTTCATTAAAAAAAAAAAAAATGAGGAAGGAAAGAAAAGCTTTCTATATCTCTGTGTCTCCAGGGACAATTACATACGTCTATGCATAGAAGTATAAAATACGTGTGATGTTGCATATCGGTTTGCAGTGGTGCAGTGGTACTGTATAGATGGAGACGTAAACCTGTCAATTCAGGTTTTATTGCCAGGAGTGCCAGATGCACTGTCCAGGAGCTCAAACACACCAGCCTGTGCCACCAACCCAAGAGGCCAGGTCAGGGCTTTCCTCTGCTGCTTTCACAGTCTTCACACTTGATAGACTTATGTTCCCACACTCTAAGTGCTATGGCCTCCCTCTGTGAGTTTTTTGCTTTGATAAAGACGCTATTGTGTATAACAACATTCGTGTTTCTTAAGAGTTCCCCTATCGGCTGTAAGGAACTCCTTAGGTGCTGACCTAAAACAGATGTAGTGAGCGCTCTTATTTTCTACCCTTTAAATGTTTTAATGGTTTGTGTATTTTAATTTTACCAGTCACTTAGCCTTCTCATTATATTCTGCTTCTCTCTCAGTTGCCTACAGGGGAGGCATGGAGAGATAACCTTTCTCTTTCTCTCTTTCCAAAGGCAAATTAAAAGAAAAGCACAGGAAAATTTCCGTGCCATGGTGTGACTGTGGACAGCAAAGCGCTCTCTGCTTTGTCAGGACCTGTCAGCTCCGTTTCAAATGTTATACAAGAGCGCTGGGCTCAGGCTGCCTGCCTCCTGTTTGGGGAGGTGCAGTGATCTCTGGTTTCTTGGGTGTCACCACAGAAATGGTCTTGAACAAGGCTGACAGCACGACCTGGAACCCAGAAATGTGTCTGAATGTATAAAGATCTCAGGATGAAAATAAAGTGCAGATAGATTAATCTTCACTATCTTTCAAAAGACAGTTACAGAAAAGAGATCAAATTAGATTGCAAGAAGACTGGAAAGCTGGAAGGCCTGTAGCCTAGTTTCCTGACACCATTAAATATTACCCAATGTTTGCACAGTTTTTATCACCTCTCCTCAATGTTTCCATTCAATCATGGAAAATACAATGAAATAAAAAACACATGGTGGGATTTTAAAAAGCGTTCCTGTTTTTTTGAGACTCTCAGCTAAAAGTTACATTGACAACTGGCTGATAAAGTTTGACGTGCCAAAGCTCAGTCTTTCTGAGTCATGGAAACTCTACAGGAGTTATCCTCCCATCAGAAAAGGGTTTTACACCTATTACAGAAAAGGAGAACAAAACAAAGCCCGTAGACACACTCAAATCCACCAGGCCATGAGAATTTCTCTTCCCCTCAATGACACTTTGCTGCGACTGTGGGCAGCAGATTGTGTTTGGATTGTCAGGGAAACAGTCNCACTGCTTAAAAAAAAAAAAAAAGAGGGGGAAAAAAAAAAGAAGTTGATTTCTTCAACAAGCAGCTGCAATGACAGATGGCTGATGAATGCACTACCAGCAGTTCCAATGGAACTCGACTCCGTGGGAGTCGGGGCACCGCACACCTTCCAAAGGGCGCCACGGTAGTCGCTTGGGAAGGGGAGTGAGAGTCGGAATTTCTAACCATGGTGAAAATGTACTGAAGGAAGAGAACATGATGACAAGGGGTGAGAAAGGGAAGGGAGTGATTGAGATCCATCCAGCTGAGTCTTTATCCCCAAGGATGAATTAAGATGAAATAGGGACCCCGAGCCATAAAAACTTCAGGAGTACTTTAAAAATAATGCCAACTCTGCTAAAACATATCGTCTTAGCCACCCACTTGCCATTAGGCTTTGTTGATCTTTCTTCCCTAGCCCCCAGATGGATTCCTCCTCTCTTCTTTCTATACACTTTTTTCCTCTCTTTCCCATTCCTCCTTTTCCCATAGTTATCTCTTCCTAACCTCATGACTGTGAGTGACTGTGAAGGAAATAGCTAGGCTGTTGCTCTTCTCAAAGCTGCTTCCTGATGCCTGTCAGATGTCCCCCATGAGTCTTCCTTACAACCCAGGGTCTGGCAATCCCTGATCAGCCCTGCCCTCGCAGTGCTCAGACTTGAAAAAATGGTTTGCCCTGGGCAGTTATCACCTCTTTGTCCCAAGGTGTTCCATTGAAATGGGTAGTCAATGAAATTTGTGACCTTCCATTGGGAGCCCTGTGCTGGGTGTGGGAGTTTCTCCTCTTAGTGCCTGTGAGTTTTCGCTCCCCGTGGAGGCAGAAACACAACAGGGAAGGAACACAAGTCCCACTCTCTGAAAGGAGTCCACAGGCAAATGTAAGTAGGCAGTTTCCTGCATCAAGCAGAATGTCATAACCTGCAAGACACCCAGCTTTTCACGGTCCCCAAGATAGCATGGTCCCCCCTTTCTTCACCTTCCTGCGTGAAGAATGAGGTAAAAAGAAAAGAACTGGTGGCAGCTGGAAAAGCAACAGGGGTTTGCAACAGGGCAGTGAGTAAATGAGGAACAAAACTCCTCGAGCAGTAAATGTACTGTGTAAACATAAACAATAGCAACAAGCAAGACACATATTCCAAATCCATCTCCAGTGAGAATCAATTATGTTATATCCGATGAATCAGAGGAGGGGGCTGGTGAGAGAGAACGGGGACCTATTATTATTTTCAAGTCAAGTCAACCAGCCAAGTCTGCAAACAAAAGCATTTTCTGTCTTTTTCTCTCTGTCTCATTGATGGCCTCCCCTTGTCTCTCTTCCTTGGCATACTTCCTGCAGTTCCCCCACCCAGCAGTAGTTATATACATCTGAATAACACTGCAGTTCAAACACCAAAAGAATTGTTTTCCTATGGTTTCTAAATGTCTTTTCTATTTCCTTGTATTCACAAACCTGGCATAAGCAGTGCTCATCGAGGGGTGTTCTACATCAGAAAACTCAAGCATGAGACGTCTATGTGTGTGTGTGTGTGTGTGTGTGTGTGTGGTTTGTATGTGCTCACACGTACATGAATATGTGTGACCAACGAGGCAAGAAAATACTGCTGCAGATCGTTAATGAAATAATGATAGGTACTTCTTTTATACCTGTGGTTGTAAAAAGAAAGGATAGGTTTTATTCTTGTGTCTGCACATCACTAACTAGTGTTAACACACACACTTTCTGTATCCCCAAAATCACAAAGTGGGAAATGAAAAGGGGAGGAGGAGAAAGAGAGAATTGCTGGAAATGATTGTCTCTTAGGGTGTTCTCTAATAATGAGAAAGGAGCCCCACTTTGAACTCTTGATTCTTTGCCAGAGAACAAAAACCTTAAAGCATTTTGCTACCTTTAATTGTATTACTCTGCTAGTAATCAATAAAGATAAAAAAGGATCATTCTATGTACAATATGAAATCACACAGGGTCTGACTATGTGGAGATAGATTCCACTTATCTGTCTCTAGGGGTAGCTTCTCTTGTAGTAGAAAACTCAATTTTTATTTGGATTTTAAAAATGTTTCAAATTATCCAGTCAATGCTACATGCATATTAAAAGATTTATTACCAAATATTCTCATCTTGATGTACTGGATCTATGCACCCAATTCCCACTAATGTTAATGGAACTGCATCTGTAAATCCCTGCACATCAAAGCAAGACAGTATTCATAAGTATTGCAAATACATAGGTAGCTGGATAAATGGCACAAAGATTAACCACCTCTGGCATTACTGTTTTTTTCTTATTTGTGTAAATGTTGGTCTCATCTTTCTAAGGACTCAAGATGTGACATCAGAAACTAAAGGCATCCGGGCCAAGATCCCCCACACTTCAGCACGGGCATTGAAGGGAAACGCCTGACTGCCGAGCGGCGGCACCCACTCTAAGTGAAGGGAAGAGGGAGAGGGGTACCTCCACAGGGTGACTCAGATTTTAGGTGGGCTGAATTATCCCCAGAGGTGCCTGTTCCTCTCCACTGACTATTAACCAGGGGCGTATAAAGAGCTGTTAATTTAAGTACCTGAAGGGAGATAGGTTACATCAGACCTTAAAATATTAAACCCCCCATTCCTATTCTCTAGTACGGGGAGATTCCAAGGATCCTGCTCAGGGTTGCTCACCCCCTGCTGGGGTCCCTATTAGCCCTTCATGTTAAAGGTGGGAAGTGAGATGGAGAAAGGGCGACCATCACATCTCTTTCATTCTCACAGATACTGAAAAAACACATTCGTACATCAAAGCCAAGATTTTCAAACATGGGTTCCTAGAGTTTAAACCTTAAATCCCTAGGTGGAATTCATAAAAAGCAGCTTGGATTTCACTGCTCCAGAACCTGAGTTTGGGTTAATTATCTAACCTTAGGCATCCATGTGTTGTAACATTTAGATTGTGTTTTAACATTAAGAGAAAACCAGTGTATTATTATTATTATTAATATTATTAATAGCTCTATTAATTAAAATTCCTACGTATATGCCAATGTAAACTGTAATTAAAGTAAATTAAATATACTAACAACAAAGTTATATAAACAGCACACACCGTCTTAGAATTCAAAGCAAACAAATGCATGTTTTAAAGTGAAAAAAGGATGAGGTAGAAAAAGTAATTACCGTGGGACCAATAACTATATTAATTGTTAGAAGAGAACGCAGCTGCAATAAAATCACAAGGAGTGTGTACTACACTGAAAGATGGGTGGAGCTATGAACACACAGACAGGCTAATAAATTATAATTAATAATACCTATTCTGAAACTTCCATTTCTTATCCCTAGATCTGCAAGTGCCTTACAAAAGAAGCATCATTAGCCCCATTAGGCAGAGGAAGGAGGAAGAGGCATAGAGTAATGAAGTGCAGTGGCCAGAGTCACCCAAGGGTATGGCTACACAAACAAGTTACCGCAAGTTAAATTAAGGTATAGATTAACAGAGTCATCTGCTCTGCTCTAACTTCCTATTTGCCTGCTCTTAACCTGCAGTAAATGAAACCAAACTTACCTCAGGTCTAATAAGAGGGCTAAGCCTCCTCTCTGGCTGCAGGAGGAAAAAAGCGAGTACCTGGTACCATAAAGCCACACTTCCCAACTCGCCTACCACCACTCTTCCCAACCCCACCTTCGTTGAAAACCTGGCTAGGCTGTATTTGTGAGATGGCAGCGATGATTTTGGGAGGCTCTGTTAATGATGGGATGAGTGCAGTATATAAATGGAAAGGGTTGACGGGAAAGGAACGATACGGGGGGTGAGATACGTCGTGCAGTACAGCGCAGAAGAGTCAAAATCTGGTGCAGATCTGCGATGTGACAGTAGGGTTCCAGGAAAAGCAGGTGGTGTGGGAACGCGGCTCCCCATTAGGACAGGGCTCAGAGAGAAGGGGATCAGTCTTAGCCAGAGCCTGCATTATTTAAGGCTTTAAAACCCGAAAGGGCCAACTTAAAATCAATCTGCCACTTCGGAGGCAGGCAGTGTGAAGAATGCAGCGTGGTGTAATGCGTTCCTGCTGGCTCGCAGGGCTGAGCACACGTGCTGCCGTGCTCGGAGCGAGCAGCGCTGAGCAGCCTGGCTCTGAGCTCCGCTAAGAGGGTATTACAACAATTGAGCTTTCTGGTAACAAGGTCTGCGTTGCTATATTTGTGATAGGCATGGGATAAACTGAGCACGCAGCCGGTGCGTGCGGCATAACTGGAGGAGGGGGGAGAAAGAGCCTCTTTGACACCAGAATTGGAAACCTGGCTTCAACTTCAGCAATGGCAAAACTCCATTAACTTCAGTTTGAGCCTGTGCTTGCCACATACTTTTCCAGGAGCGCTGTGGCCTAACGCAGTACCAACACGCACCCAGCTCACCAGCTCCGAAACAATTCTTCAAAGTACAAGGGAACATAATAAAAAGAATTCCAACCGGTACCGTCCCCCAACACCCGCTTTTACCAGCTCACAGAAGAAATGTCTCCAGCTGCATGAGGACACCCCTCTCCTGCTCTACGGCTGAAATAGAAATCACGATGTTGATGGCACGGGATTATATATAAATTTCACTAAGGTATTCGATCTTTATTTTATTTTTCAACTGTTTGATCTGTCCCAAACTTACTGCATTTCTCACATTGTAAAATCTGGGAGAAGATCTGGCATAGACTGCGTTTTCCCACGTGCATTTTCCCGCGGCTCAATTTCATTCTGAAATCCCTCTTCATCTAGAATCCCAAATCCTTTGTCCAATCACAGCTGACAACATGAAGTCTGAATCAGAAAACACCTTTAATTTTCTGTGCTCTCCCATGAGTCTTGTATTCCTCCAGGTTCCGAACCAGGCAAATGTCTAAACATTCACTTGATTGTGGAAACCACAGGGACACTGTCTCTTCCTGGGTCTTTTGCTCACTCTGACACACCTCACTTTCCTTCAGCTGTTTTCTGGTTGTGAATTAATGCAGTGAGTGCCTTTAGAGAAAGCCAAAGAGCTGTGGATGTAGAGAGGAAAGCTGTTCTGGGGGGACGCTCTCTTGACGGAGCTGTGTAGGCAGCTCCTCCGCACTGCCAGCACAATGGCCTCCTGGGCTTTCCCCTTACGGTGGGGTCCGTGGGCAGTCAGTGGGAGGGCCGAGCACTTCCAGAGCCAGGACAGCATGTTGGAGACCCGCTATGCTCTTTGTCAGTGCCCGCTGTGCTCTTGGGAAGCCCTGGCAGCCCTGCACCTACATCTGGCTTCTCAGCTAACAGATTAACATCAGATCACAGAAAACGGGGACCCAGATAGCTCTTGTGGCTTAAACTAGGCATTTACGGGCTTTAGTCTTGCTAAGCTTAGGTGACAGTGAGCTAGGGATTTGAAGATCAAAAGTTGAGAGTTAGACAGGATTTAGGTATGCAAGTCTTCTCTGGATTGAGCCCTTCGTCTAACCTTTTTGGCTAACATCATTTACTGCTCAAGAATAGGCATCTTGAAATTCTGTGGTCTGCCCTGTCAGCCACAAATTAGAAATGGAAAAGACATGAAAAGAAATTATTCATAAAGAGGTATATTATATATAAAAACTTGTGCGTATATGTGTGTGTTTGTGCACCTTGAGCAAAATGAATGATTTTTGCACAAGCAGAAAAGCGTTTTCTAAAAACAAATGTATGATACTCTATGTGAAGTCTACAGTCATAACAGGAAATCATGCAATTTCTGCAGAAAGATTTTATTTAAAAAAGCCGAGTGCATCTCATTGACCTACATTCAGCTTCCCCAGCATACACTGTACCTGCAGAACTTTTCTGCAGAGATAGATTGTAGATACAGATCAAAGGGAAATGGTGGTGTCAGAATTGTCTAAATGTCCCTTTTTGGGCCTGAAAACCTAGATCATTGCCATGCATTTGCACTGACTTTGTAACTCTAATCAACCTGTAAACTGTTCCTTGGACTGCTGTCTTTAAAAGCCAGGTAGGCTGTTCGTGGGGATAATGAATGTCTGTATCTATAGAGCAGACAAATGAAGCTCTCTGCTGCCTCAGAATGAAAATCCTTATTTTTTAAAGAGCTATCTGAGATCCGTTGCAGTATATAACACTAGCAAAATAAAGAACTACAATCCACAACCAGCTAGATTCATCCTGTTCAACATATACCTTAATTGGTTTGCAGAACATTTGGTACCGTCTTTAAAAAAGGCCACAGGGGTGTTAAACATCGCCTGTCAGGGGTGCTGGATTTTATTGCATGCACATCTGTCTGCTCAGACTGAGACTGAGACCTGTCAACTTGTGTCTCCCAGGACCACTGCGATGGGCTCGGGTTCGCAAATGTGGGTGTGGGTGTACGGAGAGCGGTGGCGTAAGAGAAGGTGTGATGCTGGCCGATTTTAGGCACCAACCTGCCTGGGGAGGGTCATGCAGGGACACGTTCCAGCTCTCTTACGCACTGCCTAACTGGGTATTAAAGAAACGAAGTTAACAAAGGAAGTGTACAGAGAGGGGAGGGGCCTAAGTTACCCTTTAGAAAATATGAAGCATGTAAAACACAAGATATCTACAGACCCACTTGGCGTCTGTCTCGCTGCTGTGCAATCAGGTAGTTGTATACTGGGGCTTTTTCAAGTGCAAATGCTTTATAAACAGATAATCTCTGTAAGATTTTCTTTTACAGCTAGACGACTTCATTAATTTGGAGGGTGGTGGTGTTTCCAATTCTAAAAATAGTAAAAAAGCATGACAGCCAAATAAAATTTCTATTAATAAAAAACCTTTTCACTGAGATGGAATAAATTCTCTCTGTTTTCAAGGATTCTTTAAAAAAAAATTCAAAAAATTAGCATGGTAGGTGAAAAGAGAAGTTAGAAAATATCTTCCTCTCCAAAAGTAAATGTTTCAGCCTTTATAGAAAATTGTTTAAAACATTAAATATTTAAGGGAAGTATATGTCACATAAAAGCATAATTGAGAAATGACTTTGTATCACACAACATTACCATTTTCAAAGAGCTGTAATTGTTACCAAGTCTCCAAACCTGTAAGACCCTAGGATGCAAATCTGAACTGATCTGAAAGCATCCTGGAATTTACTCTTAGAACTAATTGTGTTGCTCCAGTGTTGCGTTTCTGTCCTGCCCTTCTCATAGGCTTAACCAATCTCTAAGGTCTTCCATTAACCCTTAACCCTTCCTCAGAATCATAATTTCTTTTTTTTTTTTTTTTAAGGAGTAGGAATTATTTTGTGCTCCTTGTGCATTAAAAACTTTAAGTAAAATAAATACCATTAATAGTTTTCTTTCTACACTGGGTACTACAAATTCCTCCTCCTTGCCCTTAAATATCTGCTCATGACAGCTTGAATTTCTCCTGACCTCCTAATGGCTAGTCACAAGGCAGATTTTAAGCTCATGAATTCAGCTTTCATGGAAACTAATCATCAGCCTCTTTCTTGAAGTAACACTGACAAGTAGGAAACTTCTGCCAGAGCACATGGTACTTTCCATGTGATTTTCCTTGGGTCATGTTGGCTATAGACTGTAAGTGCTTTACACTTTTGTGACCTTTACACAGTCACTTGTTGCTAGTTACCCAATATGAAGACTAGCTCACAGGATCTTGCCACATCACCTGAAGGTAAATCACTTCACAAATCGGTCATCCACTTTGTTAATGCTGCATGTAATATATATATTTTTTTAATATATATTATAGATTGTGCCACAGGAACTTCTATTTTTTTAAGAGATCAGGGAATTCTGAGAGGAACAGGGCAGTATGTCTTTGCATTCATTGCTTCTGCACTGGCTCGTGAGTCGAAAATCCATTGTGGTTTTGGGCCAGATTCACTCTGCGAAGTATTGACTGGGTCATGGGTAATGCTTTTGTCAGTAAAGTATGAATGAGTGGTGGTAAAGGTGGAAATATTCTGACCTATTCAGTTGGTAGTTGGGGGTAAACTGTGGTAAATCCATTCAAAATACAAATTCCATTAGTTGCAATTAATATTTTTGAATAGTGTCATAACGCATACTAATTATTTATGGATAATACATTAAAATTTTAAATTCCCATGCACTGGAGGAGAGAATAGCTGCATGTCTCTCTGTCCCAGAACAATGTGTATTTTATCGTTCAGGAAGTGCTAGAAGGTCCAATGTCCTTATGCTATAAATTAACAAAGAGTTGCCTTTCAGGGAGCGGCACACTTATTTTTTTAAGGTTGTTAACTAATCCAAATCACCTCAATTCTCTGAAATATTCTTTAAAAAAAAAAAAAGGCTATTTTTCAAAAACTGTTTAATACTCGCCCTCTCAAAAATACTCTTCACAAACAACCTTCAGCTTGGGCACCCAGAACTAAGGCACCTGAATATCATCAGCCACGCTAAAAATCTTGTTCTTGGGCACTGACCAATTAAAGGAAAATGGCCTTTCCAAAATTGGTTGAAGTCAGTGGAGTCTAGATAGTGATTTCAAAGGATTTAGGACCACAAGAAGGAGGAGAATTTGACTTCTAGAAGTCAAATTCCCTTGTTTTGGTGTATTCTGCAAGTGATAAAGTTTGAGAATTAGAGCACTTTCAATATGTGCTATAAAAACACATGTCCTTTAAGAGGATAATGCTCCACTAGACCTTTTGCCACAAATTACTCTATATAATTGGACCTAAGATCACAAAGAGTGCACATTTACAAGATAAATTGAAAATTAATGAACAAATAATATAGTAATTACCAAATCCTTATTATTTGAAGAATATACACACTATGGGGTCTATTTCTTCCTCGATGAGCATGTGTAACCCCCATTAATTTTAATGGGAGTTAAGCGTGCACATCAAGGGAAGAATTAACACATAATTTTAAAACTGACTACTAAGATTAAGACCTGCACTTTTGGCTTTGAGTTGAAAATGTGGCATATCTTTTGATATTTATCTCTTTTTAATTGTGTATTTGTAGCTGAAGCAATTTGCAAATCATTGTTATCCCTATCAGTACAAGGCAAAGATAAATTGCATTATATACCCTACTTCTTGGACTCCTTGATGTTCTTTTCTGATTAAATTGAACTGTACCAGCAGTATCATAATTAATAATCTATGCTGATCAAGTTGGCAGTGTTAAGGCCGTTTGGTATCTGATGGCAATGAAAAATTGTTCAAGCAATTTGTTTATTTTTTTTCACTAATGTGAGAAATATACAACTAATAATACTGAGTCATGGATAATGTCAGATAACATGAAACCTGCAGCTTAAGCCTGGACAAGGAAAAAATGATCCAGTTTCATAATAATACTTCTGAGGCAATTCATGAACTATGATGTTAAGCCTGTGTAAAAAGGATTTTACTCCTTGGAAAGAGATTATAGAACTCTCAGATGGAAGCTTTCAGTCCTAAATGAATTAGATGCTGGTGCCAGTTGTTGTTTCTGCATCTCAACTCAGGGCAAGGATATTTCCATGTGCCCTTCTGCAGTTGTCCATTAATGAATATTAGGGAAATGGGTTCTGCAGTTGTTCATAGCCTTTTTGATATTAATCCAGGTGTCACTCCCCCTCTTAGAGCAGGAACTGAAAGTCTTTTTAAAGTGTAAACCAACATGGATTAGATGCATACAGAGAAAGAACTTCTAATTTCTTTCAGAAAACAGTTAAACCAAGTTTTTGCTTTTTAAGATGAATTCTCCAGTTCAATTTTTACATTCAAACATAGCATTATGTTGGTGGTAAAGAGCTCAGAAACATGACTAAGAAGAAGGTGACCAGCGCAATCTTAATATCTGAGGTGAATGAAATGCAAAAAAAATAAATAAAAGAGGTGGGGGAAATCAAGATAATTTTTAAAATTCTTGGCCTTTTATATAGGCTGTTTTTCTTGTCATAATTAGAAAATTCACCCTAGTAGCACATTGCAGTAATTATGTTTCATAGTCTATCCGTTGCTCCTTACACTATTGCAATATAGAATAATTTTCCATTTGATTGGTTGGGTGAAAGTGCAACTCTAGGAACGCACTCACAAAAGCATTTATCCAGAAGTATAGCCGTTAAATAGCCATTCTAAATTTTCCTTTATTTTGCTCATCTATTAATTTAATTCTGAATGTTTCAAACTCTTGCAAGTCCTAGCTGCCATTTGCACTATCTCAGCATTCACGACCACAGTTTTGAGCTGCAGAGCCAGATTAGGGGCAGGAAGCTCTTGGCCTCAGCAATGGAAATCAGCTGAAATAACTTAAATCCTATCAGCTTTATATTCTCAACAGTAACTAGTTATAGAAGGTTCCTCCACATTTCTGCACACGTTATAAAATGACACAGGACACAGGACACAATTTGCAAAACCTACAAACATCTCAAATGGGGCAGTCAGTATCATTTATGAGTTATTACAATGCTAAGAGTTGTCCTCTGGTTATAGAGATTATGTTTGAGATAAGTGAGCTTCACTGTTTTGCTACGTTTTTGATAAGAAGATGAGAACTTAGAAACTGATCAAAATGAGAGTGTTCAAGTGACATCTGTAGCAACTTTTGAACTGTGAGTAATGTGAAAAGGGTTCAGCAAGAAGTCTCTTGAGTATTTTCATGACAGAAAAAGTAATTCTGGACTATCAAAATGAGGATTAGATGCAACAAAAAAACAAAAAAAAAACAAAAACAAAAACAAACAAAACAACTTAAAAAGATAGCCAGAACAACCAATGGATATTAATAATTTTGAAACAGGCGTTTCAAGATGTATGGTAGTTACAGCAGTGACTCATGCTTACATATTCAGTCAAGATACAGTTGCAGAAGGGAAATGTTAAATCTTCAAGTTAGAAGGTACATGTTTTCGGATAGCACTCTTTTATCCTTTCCCCTTAGATGACATGTAGCTAAAGTCTCAATGGATGTCAAAAAAAATGTTTAATAAAGAAGCTTCCCTCGTACTAACAATCTGTTCCTGGGATGATTGTTAGGATTTTTTGGTTTTCCTTTTTGTGTGATGTTAATAGGCAGACTTTTAACCTTGTTCAGATACAGTTTTTTTTTATTTGCCCGTGAAAAATAGGTACCTGAACAATGCAGCCTTTCAGGAAATACTGCTACTTTCTTGGCTTCATTGCATTCACCTTGCTGCGTCCTCAGAGCAGGTACGATTGTGGTGTGCTATACTACTGAGGGAGAAATCTGTTTGCCACTGTCTACAGAGGCATTCAACAATGTTTCATTGAAAGATTCCTCAGCTAAATGAAATACGGCCAATGTTATTGCGAGGCTGCTCTCTATCATCTTTTAAAGGTTGTGATGATGTGGGGAGTCCCCTGATGACTGCAAAAAATGGCAAATGTCATGCCTACCTTCAAAAAAAAAAAAAAAGAGAAAGAATCTGGGGAACTGCGGGCTGACCAGCTTCACTTCAATCCTAGGTGAGACTATGAAGCAAGTCCTCATGGAAAACATTTTTAGGTACATGGAAAACAAGACAGGCATGTTTCATGGGTTTACCACTGGCAAGTTGTGTCCAAGGAACCTGACTATGATGGAGTGACCAGTGGCTCTTCGGATGAAGGACTGATTGAGTAGGAAGCGGGTCTTCCAAAACGGACTTGTGTGTCTTGGTGGATGACAAGCTGAACACGAGTTAGCCGTATGCCCTCACAGCAGAGATGACTAACCACAGACTGTGTGAGCAAGATATAACCAGCATGTCTGTGAAAGTAATTATTCCCCTCTATTCAGTACTTGTGAGGCCACGTCTGGGACAGAGTCCATCTTTTGGGGATCCAGTACAAGAGACAGAGTGACAAGGTGAAGACAGAACTGTGGAGGGTCACTCAGCTGATTAAGGGGATGGAGCTGACAATGAAGAGAGGCTGATTGAGCTTTGCTTGTTTAACCTGGAGAAGAAAAAGCTAAAGAGGGAATCCAACTGCAGCACATGTGCATCTCAGGTACAGCTAAAGGGAGGTTACAGAGAAGACAAAGTCCGTCTTTTCTCAGAGGGTTACAGCAAAAGGATGAGAGACAAATGGATGAGAGGTCACAACTTACAGCAAGAGAAAATTTAACTGAATATAAAGAAACAAGTTTTTACAAAGAAAGTGGTTAAGCATTGGAATAGTGTCTGAGAGAGACTGTGGGTTTTCCATCCTTGGGGATTTTCACAGTTGGCTGGAAAAGGTCCTGAATAACCTGGCCTAACTTGGAAGTTAGCCCTGATTAGCACTGGAGGTTGAACAACTTTCAGTTGTCACTTCTAATCTAAATTTCTCTATCATTCTATAATTTCACAAGAAAGTAATTTTCTTACTTATTTTTATTTTATAAAAAGAGAAAAAAAGTGTTAAAATGTATAACTCAAGAATCAGTTTCTGGAACCAAGATTCATTTGGGTTTGTTATTTTTCTTCTTAAAGGGTTTTGGTTGAGGGTGGAAGAAAAAGCTAAAAGAAGAGAAAAAAAATATATTCATGACATGTACTTACAGCTATCTATATAGTTATCTACTTATTAAATAAACTAGTATTTCCAGAAAAATCTTCAAGGTGAAGCACAATTTTTTAAAAAATATTCACAAAACACCCTGTGAATTAATATCCAGCTTTGCGCACTGGTGAAACCATTACCCATCAAATCTATGACCTTTAGAACATAAAAAGTTATAAATAAAAGCAAGATAGTATAGCTTAAAAAGACCTTCACAAAAATACTATTATTTTAAACTGACTTCTGCATAATTGCTTATGCAAAACTCATTATCATTAATACTACTTTTCAGTGGAGATGAGAGTACCATTAAAGATTCTTTTTCACCTAAATGTGGTTGGTATTTAGTAAGAATAGCTATAAACTTCTAGTGATTGCGAAAGGAAAATAGCGTGCTGTGTCGGAAAGCAGAAGTGATTCTTTGCTCCATTTTTTATTGGCTTATGATTCAAACGACCATTTGCTGAGAACAGTATCCAGTGCCTGATATTTTTATTTGGAGATCTGGATGAATTAATACCCAAATAGAATGTTTGCTTCCAAAACATCTTGGTGTCCTTTTATAATATTTACGGTTCTGACTGTCTCTGAGTTTGAAAGGATGGATTGCATGTGGCATGGTGAAAAGAGCTCCAAAAGCCACTTGAATTTCCAAACTGGGTTCCCGCTGGGCTTCAGATAATGACTTAAGTTTCTGAACAAAAGCATCAAGGCTTCAAAACAGCAAACCTTAAAATTTGCCCATCAGTGACTTGATTTAGTGCCACTGTAATCATTTGGCTCTTTGCCATTGTCTTCATTAAGCTCACTATCATGACCCAAAAGGTTTCTACTATTAGCAGGAGAAAAAGATATTTAGGAAGCCCTCAACTTTTTTTTCAGCTGGGGTGTGATTTTCTTACAGCAGCAGCTTTCTCTCTTTTTTCCAAGCAGTTTGCGTTTGGGGGTCTGACACAGCAAATCTGCCATAGCGAGACTACACTACATAAATATCAAGGAAAGCACCGGGAGAAAAGCTTTATATAAACTTCCCCCATTTGTCTGAGCCATGAAGTTCTTTATTAATGACACTGTCGAAGTTTGTATTGTGCTCACATTGGAAGGGGAAGCTTCATCCTCACAAAACCAATAAGAGTTGATTACATACATATGAAATCTATGGATTAGGGGCAGGATTCTTGGATCCACTACAAAGGAAGTGTCATGTTTCATCTTCTGTAGGGGGGGTTATGGGAAAGTGTGTGTGAAGCCGCAGAACTCCATATAGTCCCTTGCAGTAAAGATCATACAAGCAGAACCAAGTTCTCTTTAAAGCACAACTGTAGGATTACATTTAAGAGGTGGAAAAAAAAAAGGTATCTTTTTCTTTTCATCTTCAGTGCCACCTGAAGGCTGTCAACAGAAATTAATGACTTTGATCAAGGGACAAAACACGGTAGATACTCCTAGTTAATAATAATGCACCAATAAATTGTATTAGTCCAAGAAATTCAGAATGACAGTTTGCAAGGAGAGGGACGGTGCCAGACTTATGACTGAAGGGCCACATGTTCTAATGAGACCAGTTAAAAATCAAAATCAAAAGTCAGATTTTCAAAAGCAAATATTATGTCAAATTTGGTCAAAAATCCAGGAAATGTGATTCACGGTAGCACATATATAAGAAACAATATTATTTTCCTTTGGAACATGTGGTTCATGGAAATAAAAAGCTTTGTGAAAGAAGGTGGATATATAGCATGTGGAGTTACATGAAAATAAAAGGGTAGAAATCCCAACAAATAACAGTGCTCTCAGAGCAAAGCACTTCTGTTCTTTAATTTTAACACGTCATTTCAGAAAAGATTTATGATTTTTTGTCATAATCTGTCACATAATTATAGTATAAAAATGTAAGAAAATAAATGATTTGACCAAGTTGACATAACTCTTCCCCTCAGATATTTTATTCTCAGAAAATTTTGAAGTCTGTAGGATTTTGCAATTTGAAGGTTATGCAGTTAAAAAAAAAATCAGAATCTTTCCCAAGAAAGAATTTCCATTCCTCTTATACTTGTTCTAATGTTCAGTTCCAGAATACCTGTTTTCCTTTCTGTTACTATAGGCTCCCAGATTATCTCTGTGACATAAAATTCTACCCTGTATTCCCATCATCTTCATCCAATTCCTTTTTAAAAATGAAGCTAATTCCACAGCTGACTGATGAAACCCAGTGAAACAAGAGTGCAGCACCACAGAGTAGGTTTAAGACACAAAGTCAAACAAAATAGGCTTTCATAATGATATGAGAGGTTTTGGCATAGGCAGTATGTAACCACCAAAGCCATAACGTGAATCAGATTCTAGAGGTTAAAGGAAAACACCTGACATTGTGAAATGTGTGATGAAATATTTTTCACATAATCATGTATTTCAGAATGATAGTCAGCTTGATTGTTACATTATCTTAATTGAAAGTAAAAGATGAAATATATATAGCAGCCTGGTAAATTGCTATAGGGCCAGGTTACCTTTATTTTATGTAATACTGGCCTTCTTTTCTCCCATTAACTGGATGGGAAGGAGCAGCTGGCCTTTAAGCAGTCAGACCATTGGGTAGATGGCAAACTACATGAAGGAAGAGGAGAAAACCCCTTTTGCCCCTGAAGTTGTAGGCTGATGATGCTCTGCTCATGTTACTGCAAATTTAATGACAATACTTCAGTTGTTCCACTCTATCTCAATAGCCACAGTACCCTCCTCTAAGATGCTCTGAGACATTCAAGTTGTTTAGACTTTCTTACAGTGGCTGTTCATATTTTCTTTATCTCTGGTTTTCTTGCATGAAATTATGAAAATGTCTCAGGTATCACAACTGTGGAAATTCATGATGATACCCATGTTTTTAGCACTGTAGAGGGACAGTTCTTGAAATTTTTTTACACTATATAATCAGAGGTTGTAGAGAGATGGGGATTGACCTCTTCTCCCTTGTGACAAGTGACAGGACGAGAGGAAATGGCTTCAAGTTAAGCCAGGAGAGGTTTAGGTTGGATATTAGGAAAACTTTTTTCACTGAAAGGCTTATCCAACATTGGAATAGGCTGCCCAGGGAGGTGGTGGATTCGCCATCCCTGGAGGTGTTTAAAAAAAGGGTAGACGTGGTACTTGGGGTTACGGTTTCAAAGTGGTTTTGTCAGGTTAGGTTAATGGTTGGACTCGATGATCTTAAAGGTCCCTTCCAACCTTAACAATTCTATGGTTCTATGATTCTATGTAGTCTGCATATGCTACCCACAAGCTCCAAAGCTTAAAATTAGCTACATATTCTACGTTACTGGCTACAGCATATAAATATGGTGTATTTCTCAGTTCTCGAATGCAGGACCACTAAGTCGTATGTCTCAGATGGAGATCAGTCGTATGGCTCAGATGGACCTGTGGCCATATGAATACTGATGTTCAGCAGTTCCATACCAATCTGGAAGCTTGCTGTGAAGCAGGAAGTCTGTTCTGCTCTTGCGGGAAGGAAAATCATCACGTATGAGACTTACAGATCCTTGTTTGAAAACTAAACCCTGAGAAACCTTAATCTATGATTTCTAGAAATTTGGTAAGAAGAGGTCGCATCTAGTTGGAGTTAGTTATTTATAGCAAATGGCTTTTCCTTGGAATACTTTTTCACTCTGGTTTTAGTGGATTTTTCCCTTTTCTGAAAGGTACAGTTCTGAAGTTTGGGCCATTAAAGAAACAAGTTCAAACATCACTGCAAAATATGTTTGATGATAAAGTATTAAACAGTCAGTAACAAAGGCACAGAAATGATTATATAACTCTGTAGGTTAAACGTGACCCACTTAAACAAATAGCTGGGGCAAGAAAAGAGAGTCTGTAAAATCAGTATATTTATTCCCAGTGCTCTGAATGACATATGTTTAAATTGATCTCACAATCAGCTCATATCTGCTTCAGCACAGTCATCTGATACCTATTTAAATAAATCTCATCTAAGAGGTGCAAGATCACTCCTGGGTGATGATTCCATTGCACAGTGGGATGTATGCTAATACAGCTAAACTCAGGGACAAATTCTTGCTGATCCTGATTTCAATGGGAACAGGAATTTGTTGTCTCTCTACAATGAGAAAGCTCAAACTTTGAAAGAGGAAGCAATCTGTTGAGGTCTTCAAATTTCTTTGAGGATTTCAAATACAATCCTTGGTTTTCAGGATCCCTTTTAAATAAGATAGGAAACTAGAATAGAGGAGTATCTGGAGAGTAATCCCAAGTCATTTTTTCAAGGGAGAAAGAGTGATAAAAAGAGATAAACAATGAGGAGGCAGAGGGAATTGTGATTTAATTGGATATTTAAAATAAAATTAAAATACACTGAAAGATGACCAAATAATTCCATATATGTAAATATAGTGTATCAAACAAGCTGTATATATTGGCCTTATTTCAAGGGCACATTCCTGTTGATTACTGTGCATCAGCTTCTGCTTAAGCACTTTTCTTAGAGGGGTTGGTCTTAAGTTCTTACTTAAGTGCTCTCCTGAAATAGGGCCAACATGTAACTCCACGCCATTTTCACTCAGACATTCTGCATTTACTTGCTCCTCTCACTTATTCCATCTTGACTCTGGTGCAACAATCTCTTCCAGGTGGAAACAGTAGCTCTGCATTTATTGATGGAGTACAGTCTTGCCGGCTCTTAAGTCCTGAATGGGGTTTTCTGGGTTTTCTGATGTTTCTTCACCAAGCTGTTAATACTAGTAATACAAATAACAGTTAATAAATCAATCTGTTTCTTCCAGGAATTTTGCTAGGAGGCATTAACCCCTTCTCACCATCTCCCAGGCCACACCCCTGCACTCTTTACAATGAGTGCAGCATATTTTTTATTTCTTCAACTGGCATTTGCAATCTGTCCTGACATAATTTACACATTTACACATTTTACAGAGCAAAGCACAGTCATGCAATTTAATTCCAAAAAACATAAGCATAGGAGACTCGGCACACTCGATTAGCAAAGCATATGATCGAGTTTTGCCAGTATGATATCAAAGGCACACGTTTGATTTGAATTTGTGTCAAAATGTACCTGCTGCTCTTCATTTCAAAACAGACATGTGCTGATGTGTTAGCCCATATTCACACACAGGGGGCTTTTATATGCTGCAAACTGCACGTGTAGACCAGTGTCCTTTATAAATGCACTTTCTTTCCCTTCCTTTTCTCTTATCTCAAGGCAGCTGGTCTTCACATCCTTAGGGAGAGGGAAGGCCTGTCACCGCCCGAGAGACAGAGAAGGGGAAAGCAAGAAATCACTATTCAACCTAATGAAATAAAGTTCTGACCCAGATAAAGTCATCTGGGTTCTTCCACTGATCATTGCCCTATTGAGCCACCATTCCAGTTCTATTATTTCTTTTAAATAGGGATTTAATGCTCATGAATGGAAGGTGAATGCTTGAAAATGAAAGGTGATCACTGCAGTAAAGGACAAATCAATACAGAACCAAAGTGCTCTACTTATCCACAGGGCAAACTAAAGTGAAAGGAAATGTCTTCAAGACCCTCTCAAGCAGTTGTACTAATAGAAATGATGATTAAATTCCCATACTATTACACTTGGACTTAAAAAAAATCAGTGATTAAACACTTACTAGAAAAGGAATTGGCAGCTACCTGGACTGCGGGCATTTTGTTGTTCATTTTCCTTTAGCATGATTTAAAGGAAAGGGATTTGATTGAATTTTTTGAATTTTTAATTAATAAAGATTGATAGCTGCAAAAAGCAGTCTTAGAAGAACCAGAAAGAAATTATTCCCTTGCAAGTTATTTAAAGTTCAGTTTCTAAGGGTGCAAGGAACTGAGTACTTTTCTTGGGTTCTGGGTCACATAAGTACAAATGAGTATATTTGGAATAATAGCTGGAAGTTTAGTTTGTTCAGCAGGTGTGAAATGGGCTTTTTTTTTACCTCTAAATGTGATTAATATCAGAGGCTGCAAATAACATGATAGCAAGAGAAGTGCTCATGTTCACAGGTAAAATATTTTTGAATTTCATGAAAATCATAAAAAATGAAAATAGAATTTGGGCCAGGAACTTTCTCTGCTAATCTGGGACTGACATTTGGGGGTGTTGGTGTCAAGAGATTTTGGTTTTGGGTCGTTCTCAGCAGTCGATGAAACAATGAAGGATTCACTTTCTTTGATCCTCCAGCAAACCCTGATTGGCTGGGAGCAGGGAGAGACAGTTAACTTCACAAAGTCAATAAATGTGGCCATCTGGGAGAATGCAAATTTAGACAAATGTGATATATGTGGGATGACACTTTTTGCTTAGAACATGCCACACCATAAAAGCATTAAAAATACATTCATATGACCCAGAGCATTTGATTAAAGCCTTTAATATACAATAAATTCAGCCCCAAGCCAACTAAAGAGGACAACTTGCACAAATTCCAGACCCAGATTCATTCGGGTTTAGTTTTCTGCCTCCTCAGCCTCTTGTCTTCAGCCATCTCTCTGCATTTCCTTTCAATTCAACTAACTGAGTGGAATCTGTGTAAAAAAAAAAAAACACCACAATCTATTGTGCCACAGCTCTTCCTTTATGTGGAAAACTGTTTTTCCTCTTTCAGCTCTTTACATTTCATCCTTTTGAGCCACCAGCTTGAAAAGAAGTTAAGTATGTTTGCACATGGGTAGCTTCTTCTGGGAGGAGAACCAGTATGTCTAAAATGAGTAAAGCTGACCTGATCAGGACCCGATTCCCACAGCTACTGGTAAGAATACTTTGTGTTCAACAGCATGTCCTTTCCCAGCTGCAGGAGCATCACTGGGGCTCAGCTAGTCCCCAGGCAGGAGGAAATCCAAAGCCTTTTCCTTGGTCCTTTTCCAAGTAGTACAATATGCAATGTTGCTATCTAACCCCTCCCAGACAGGTAGCTGCACAGTAATATTTATCTGTCAATGCATACCTTTAGATCATTCACAGTGTTTTTTAGCATGATAAAAAATGCAGTGTTTCCATATATTGGATGGTGTCTTGAACGTGTTCACGCAACCCGAAGACCTTGCTAAAAGTCTGTTTTAAAGTGATGGGTGAACTAAACTGATCTGAAACAATAAATGTCCTTTTTGTGGTGGCCAAATACCTACTTTGTCTGTTCCGTGGTAGGCAAATGGGTAAAACCAGGGATCATTTTTTCCCTAGCTGGACAGACATATGGTACATTATGATTTGCTACTGGTATAAATACCTACTGCACCCAGGATAGGAAGGAAGTTGGGAAAAAGTGTGTGTTGAAGCATTGTATCTATGACATAGCACGTCCTGGAGTTACAGCTGATGAGATGCAGTTTATTTAGCACTTCCCTTTAGGTGGGAATAGAAGACTCAGCCCAGCCCTTACCTAAAGATCAATCATCTTCTTTTTATAGGAGACAGAGTAGTTCTACTTAAAGCAAACACAGAGGACTTGTCCGGTTCCATTTTTTGTGAAATGTTATTTTTGGCAAGTTACCTGACCCTTTGTATTGAACAAAATAATCGAAGAGATGAGCTTGCAGCCTTTATTTATATGAAATAATTCTTCTAGCAATAGTGGAACTAGCTACAGGAGTAAAACTTGTCTAGCTAAACCTTTATTTTGGGTGATAGGAGATGTAAGATAAGGAAAATGATCAAGCATCCTGAACCGTGGATCGAGATTTCTGCAGAAAATCAGGCTATCATACTGTGGGCATAGCTATAATATGAGATGGCAGGCCGAGTGGCATTTCCATATGATGGGGAGGCCTACTGGAACCCAGAGTGCTAAGCAGAAAGCAGAGGACATGCCTGTTATTATCGGTGTTTTGCAAGGTGAGACAGATAGATAGAAAAAAGTGAAGGTTTCTGAGAAGGAGAAGAGGAAGGGGTGGGGGACTCTCCCTTTGAAAGAGCAAGAGTCCAAAGCCCAGTTTCTGGTAAAGTGTCTTGTGATCACATCTACTTGTGATTAGAGAATTAAATATTCCACAGGACCAACTGCACACTCATTTGCTCATGCTTTCTGTTCACACTGGTCCTTTAACGGCTCTGTGCAATAAAGTACACAGTGCTAACCACCACAGCCTACTTCATCTGAACTTCATCAGATTAGCATTAGGTTGAAATCTCCAAGACAATATAAATGAGATCAATAAATAGTGCAATCAATCTCAGCTAGTTTTAAGTGTCCAGAGAGAGATTTAAACAGAGCTCCTGTAGGCTGACATTGCTTTACCAGCAGAGACGACATCAAACACATTGTACTGACACTAACATGTGTGTTGCCTCTCATGATGCTTCTTGCGCTTAAACAACAAAGCCACCAGGACTCTTTCTGTTGATTTTCAGGTCATGGAATAACAGTTTAAATCATTGTTGAATGTGGATTGATAGAAAAATAAATTGCACATATGCAGTTCTTCCTTTTCTTTGGTTCTCCAAATGAGTTGAGGTTTATCTTGTTTTGCATCTCTTTTTACAATTCCCGGGTATTCAGGCAGGGACTGAATAACCTTTGTCCAGCCCTGAGAGCATTTTCAGTGACTAAGGAATAATGTATATTTCCAGGATTTGCAAAGCAAAAAGAACAACCCAAAATGCTCCAAATGAAGAAAACAAACACAACATCCTGATTCCGGTCATTTAAAACAACGAACAGTGACAACAAACTTAAAAACCCAAAGCAACATAACACAGTCACAAGTTCTACAGATATAAAGGATGGAATTAGTCAAAACACATAAGCTAAAAAAAGTGTAATACTGGGGGAAAAAAAATCCTCTGTATGGTAGAGGTTTGGGAGTATTCTTCATCATGTTGTCTTTACCCTGAAATGGAAGCAGTTGCAGCAGCCAGCCTGGAATGATGACTCAAGCCCTGACATACGTTCTAAAGTGAAACAGGGCAAGACAATTCAGAACATTCCAGGTTTTATTATTGCAGTTTCCCCAAAATGGCAACAACTGTTTCACTGGGCTAAAAGAATCTTCCTTGGCTTGACAAAACTCATAAAAAGAGCATGTTTTTTGAAAAGTGGCAAAGCAGGTAGGACATTTCTTATCACCTTCCTTTCTTTTTACCTTTCTGTGACCCCTAAGAAGTCACAGTCCTCTCACAGTTTAATCAGCATGGGGAATTGCAGAATGAATGGGCTGGAAAATTCCTTTGAAAGGCAATAATAATATTTTTTTCATATATGAATTCCAGCTTGGTTCTTAGGAGCTCAACAAAGTGAAGTCACAGTTATTGTTTTTTTTTAATTTTTTTCTTCCTTCATAGAGCTTTTCAAAGGCACTCACTTTTGCATAAGTTGTAAGTTTATGTTAAAGTCCTATGCTAGTCTGTGTTACATGTTTTAGTGCGTTCTGTACTGCCCTGGGAACTAGCCCCCCTCCCCCAAAGAAGCCTTTCTCAGCCCCTTCATCTGTAACCTTTCTGCAAGTAAATGCTAATTGAAAAAGAAAGAACACCACTAATCTTGGAATTTAAATGCATTTAACAAAACCAATCTCAATCTAAATTGTTGTTTCACCATTCCCTTTTCCCCAACAGATGTCGAGAAACTGCAATTCCTATTAAGAACACTTGACTGTTTACTCAGCAAGAGAACTTCAGGCTCAGGCTGCATCAATCTAAATGCGTTTCAGGACGTCAGTCTTTTGAAAAGTGCAGACTGTTAGTTGGTTATTTTTAAATGTAATCTTCACATAAAAGAGTTGCTGCATTTTTTTCTTTTCACTTTGTCATCCTTCTCTCCCTCCTCCCTCTTTTTATTTTTTTTTAATGATGGCATCAAACATAGATGTCCTGAATTTTTATGTCCCATTCCATTTAAGTTTCTCTCCATGGTGCTTTATTTCATTTTTTTTCTCCCTTCTTTTCAGCTTTGACCAAAAGGAATATTAGTGAAGATTATGAACATTATTGCAGAGCAAAAAAAAAAAAAAAAAGATTCCAGAAATGTTATGTAGTAAGAAGCTTTGACATCAAAAACATGAATATGTTTTCTTACTGAGCTTTACAGTAAAGCCCCCGTGGGCTTTGACCACAGACCTACGTAAAGTTAGCTGTGCAGATAAAGGCGACTCTGTGTGGTTTTGTTGTTTTGTACCCTGGGCGCCGCTAGTTAACCATGATCAGGAAAGTAGACATGTGTCTTGATTTTTTTCCCCTTTTTTCTCTTATCTCTTCACACGATCTTTCAGTTAGTAAATGTAATATTAGTATTTGCAAATATAGCCTCGCGTGACAATCACTGAAATGTAGCTTAGGCCTCAATTCTGCAATTACAGTCTGGCTGTAAATGTACATAGCTACACTGGTATGAACCTCCGTTTAGCATGAGTCCTTCGAGCATGTTTTACCCTACAATAAATTTCAATTGCTCTACTTGTCGGGTTTTGTGATGTGGTGGGTCACGTCCTTCACGTGGTACAGGGGAGCTGGGAGGGCTGAGGACCGCAGGCTGCGTTTTGCACCTGCATAGCCATGGGCAGCTCTGCGGTGGCCCCACCTCGAGCTGTGCATTGCCCAAATGGGGGATGCTGCTTTTCTAAGGTCTTTTGAACATCTTCCATTTCTCCGACAAAAGTAGGTAGGGGTATGCTCTGGACCACACAAGGTCAGGCTTAGCCACATGGCTCCTAACCCCACCCTTCTTAAGTATTGCAGTGCAGATAAAGTCAGCAAAAGCACGCAAAAATGGCATGTAGGTGAAAAAAAATAGCTTAAATTATGAATGCTAACAGGCAACAGATAATTGGCTGCATGGGTGTGCGTCTGGGTGAATGTCTGAAAGTGAACTTTTGAACCCTCAAGCAGAAACCTGCTACTTGCTGGCTGCAATCTGTACGGGCTGGCTCTTAATTTTGATAACACCTGGACTAAATAAAAGCGGTGCGTCTTGACTCTTCCAGTTAATAAAGAGGAATTAAACACAACTAGCAAGTAGGCGGCTGCTCATCTGTTGAGCTTCCACACATAGACTATCTAATTAGTGAGAATGGGAGACTTGGATTCCAGAAGAAGATCTGGTGCCAAAACAAAGGGTCCCAAAAAAAAGTGGCCTCAGAAAGAAGAAGGTGGCCAAGAAAGAAGAAGGGTGGAGGAAAGATCCTGGTAGTGGGGAGGATCTGGGGGATCAAGAAGATGAAAACAAACTCCAAGAAATGCCCAGGGGCAAGCACTAACGAGCATGAGCTTCTGCCAAACCTCCCAGGCCAGCAGTGATCCCTGGCTGTAAAGGAAGTCAGAATTTAGCAAACGTAATTCTGGGGAAGGTAGTGTATAAGTGAGTGTGTTAGCTAATCAAGTTGGATAAAAGGTCCTGTTGGTTCTTAAATAAACCCGGTGTCCAGATCCACCATGGGCTGTTGTTTCCTTTGTCTCACTTGCGACAGAAGGGTGAAGAATGCTGAGCCAAGCCTTAAAAAGCGATACTCAAGTATCATGAGCATTGAATATTGTTTTTAAAATAGAAAAGGTGTTTCTTTAAGATTTCTGGGAAAAAATGAAATATACAAGTAGAAAATCAAATAAACAATGGATTTTGATTAAGATTCCATTAAAGATTGCAATACTCAAAGATAATCTGAAAATGGAAGCAGTTCTAAGGAAAAATGAAATTAAGCCAAACGAAGTGAAATATGTAAAGAAATCTCTCACCTTGGCAATCTAATGGATAATTTTGTATCCTTTACCCGAGTTACATATCCAGAAATCCATTGGAACAAATTACTAGTGGGCAGAGCAGGCAGGAACCCATTTCTCATCTGCAACATGTCAAGATATCAGAAATAATTCCATTGTGCAGCATGAAAAAGAAGAAAAATAAAACCTTGAGAAGTTTTTAATGTGGTGTTCAAGTCTTTTTTATGGAAGAACGTGCTCTCCCAAGAGTTCCCTTGCTCCCTGAAAGCTCCAGAGTGAAGTCAAGAAAGCTGAACTGAAGATTGTTCTTTTCTGATGCAAACTGCAGTTGAAATAATAGATTATTTTATAAACCACAAATCTGTTATTTAAAAACTCGTCACCACTGACAGCCTTTTTAGAACTTAGGAAACTCTACAGGCATCATAGAATTAGCATGCTCATCTCTACAGGTGCAATCCTCCCCTTTCCCCCGAGATTCCTCACAGCACTCAAAAGGATTACAGCTAGGTTGATGGTTCATGAAGCTGCTGGATATTTCTGTCTACAGATTCACAACCATGATGTGGACACTCAGTACCTTGAGTCATGGCCCGATATGTATTCAGAAGTCAATTTAAATGTAGTCTTAGTGAACATAAAATGCCTGAATGTTGGATCTAACATTGACATCCTCTTGCAAATTGTACGAAGAATTTTCAATGTGCTTAAGTTCTGTTTTCAAAAATGATGAAAGCAGTGAAGGATAGAGTCTGAAAGGAATTTAAGATCTCCCAGATGAAATCAGTAGGACTGAGATAAATATCTACTTCTCTAAATCTAGCCGAACTATAAGTCAGTAATCAATTTCTGGTTTATAGGGTATCTATTGTGAAACATAAATACATGCCCTATTCAATGGACCCTACAGCACTTCCATCTGCAACAGGTCTTGCTGTAATCTGTCACCCAGCTAACAGTGTTGGATAGCCATATGCCATTACAATGCCATTTCAATTTTCAACCCTTTTTTAATTGAAAGGAGACTGAGACAGGATTGTTTTATATTTTTTCTCTTGAAGACCGGTGAAGAGCAAGATGCTATGCAACGAGAATAAAGAAACAGGGCTTGAGTATCAAGTGCCTACAAAAAAAGCTCTCTCCATTTTAGGGATTCATGAAAAGGAAGTCAAATAATCTGGCACGTATATATTAGAAGATTGTGATCCCATAATATCATGAACTCTTTGCACCAACAAGGTATTGATGTGGGTGCAAAGGATCTGAATTATATATACAGTTTCTCAGAACAGCCTGCACCATACAGTAAGTTTGTTAAACTGATGTTGAGGGTTCTCCAGTTTCTTTGGGTGGCTTTCTAAATTACAGTAATACAAATGATCATCCTGGCAGCCATGGCAAGCAAAAACACCTGTGCAATAAGGACAATCTACTTTTGAGACTCTGCTGTTTAGATTATATAGTTTAAAATTCAAAACCAAAACATAGAATCACTAGCATTATTGGTATCATTAAAAATCTTTCTGTAAATAAAATTTCTATTTTTGGTCCAAAAAGTAGCCTTGGAAACAAATGCTATTTTTTGAGGAGACTGAATTATAACTGAGCAACTTTTGCTTCCAAAATGTTAGAACCAAAGGTATTCAGGTTTGTCGTTATGTTTTGCTTTTCCTTCAATGCCAGGAATGCAGGTGTTTGCTGTCTGCGTATATTTGGTTCAGCAAACACATTCATTGTGGTCACTGCAAGGGGAACTACCCTCTCTGTGAGTGTATGGCTCACCTAAGCTCCCCTCTGACCCTCTTTCATAGCATTGAGGTCCAGAAAGGGTATAGAAAATCTTGTACATTCTTGTTTTGTGTGAAGGATCATTGTCCTCTTTCAAGTTCCTGATGTTAAAGGTCAGCTTGTAGTGTTTAGCTTTCTTCTCCAATATAATTTCATTTTAAGTTTGTGCTTTTTTATGGGGTCTGTGGTTGATTTCTTTCTTCATCCTGAAGTGAGAAGACCCTCAAATTCCTGATGTCTGCTCCAGTGGTGGGCTGCAGGAAAGAAGCAGCATCTGGGGAGGGACAGTAACAGGAAAGGAGAATGGCTGGGTCTGTATTCAGATAATGTCTCCTGGGTGCAAGGCTGCACTCATGATATCGTGAGGAAATGTGAGAGCCTCTTTGACCTGTCTGGCAGCACATCAAAAGCTGGAGCCTGCCTCAGCATATTACTATGGCTCTTTTTGCAGCACGGTGTGGAGGATAAACAAGCTGTCCTTCTAGCTCTTGAGGTGAAGCGTCCAGCCTGGGACTCGGGCACAGTCACCTCATCCTCTGGAAGAAGGATTTCCTAACATTATTGCAAAAGAAATTCTGTGCCAAGACAAAAATGTAGCATGTTGACTCTGGAGCCGGTTCAGAGCTATGTTCTCCTTCCTGCTGGCACAATGGGCTCCCTTAGCACCCAACCCAGTCATACGCTAAAGGTAACTCAGATGGGAAATTACCCCCAGCCCACAGTGAAACTCATCTCTTTTCATATAAAAGTACCCGTTTCCTTCACTCTCAAGGGCCAAACCTGAAATTTTTGTTGTCACTTATTTGTTACCATGCGAGTTACATGGCTATTTATCTTTTTGGTCCCAAGACACTCACAAAAGATCTGAGGAAAATTGTTATTGCTGTTGTCAAACCAAGTCATCTTCGACTGACAGAGCACAAAGAAGGTGCTACTCATGCTTCTCTACTGAGGTTTTTTATCCAGACTGAACCGATGTTTTCTTTCAAGGTTAGTTTGTAGTATGTTTGCAAATTGCAATTAGATACAAGAAAATTTTCAGTTCAGCAATTAAATTTATTCTCAGACAGAAGAGTTTTATGGGTAATGGATAAGAAAACAATGCCAAAATCTTTAGAAAATTCATGTTAAAAGATTGTTCACTTAGGAATAAATACCTGTAGTCTTGATAATTATCCCAACTACTCCAAATTCATCATGCTGCAAACTGTGTCTGAGAATCTTTTAGGAACTGCCGCTTTTATATGATGTTCTTCATACCTTGTGCCATGAAAAGGTCAGAAAATTTGGAAAACCACTTCTCATAGACAACGAGATCTTTTACTTCTGGGCTTTGCTTCAGCAATAATGCATGTTTATGCTTCACTTTTATTCTGCTCATCTTTAAGTAGGGATTTAAATGCTTGAATTAAGACTTTGATAGACAAAGCAGCAAAAAGAAAAAACAAATAGAGATTTTTGGCTGAAGAATTCACCTTTGCAAAAGAAGAGTCAGACCAGTTTGGATCCCAGCTGATATTTCCTATCAGTGGTAGCACTAATACAATACAATACAATACAATACAATACAATACAATACAATAATTCTAATCCATTTATTCTTATTCTAATTAATTAATTCTAATAATTATTTAAAAGCAAAGTTTTAAATACATATGGTACAGTAATTTACAGATTACTCTTGCAAGGTTTATATTTATTACTGTCCTCATGTAAGGTGACAGTGAGAAAGGCAGATGTTTGCCTTGTGCTGCAGGATGAACAGCTCTGGCTGGAATGAGAAATCCTGACTCTTTTTCATGGCTAAAACCCACAAAAGACTTGAAAGACAATGAACAGTTTACTGGCCAATGTTGTTCAATAAGTAAATTATTTTATTCTTGCCTTGGTCACTGATCAGCCCAGAACTTTCTGGTAAGTCATATTAGGTTGGTAAAAGTAAAATTTTACCTGTTTGGTGAATCAAAATAAAACAAACAAGAATCACAAATAAATATGATGAACTTTGACAAAACATGAACAATTTGTAAGAGTTCGCATGCTTTCAAGAAAAATTTGGTTTCATTTAAACAGTAGTTCAAATTAACACTCTTCTCATTTTTTAAAAAAATGCAACCAGATCTACAAGGTATTTATCCTTTTTATTCCTCACCTCCCCTGTAAGGGCTAGTAATATGTGCCCTCACAGAAATACTGGAGGGCTCATCTTTTATGCCAAATGAGGACCCCATATTTCATGTTAGGGAGACTTACTCAAAGGAATGCCCACATTTTTTATGGATGAACTCTTCATTCCTTTCTGTGAATAAAATATTCAGGGGTTCAGGATTCATAACCTGTTTCGTTAAGGTACTGCACAATTGTGGATAAAATGTGGAAAAAAGATGATATTGCAGTGAAAAACACTGCTAATTACCATTTATTATTATCCATTATTATTTCCATTTATATCTCACTATTTTTAACTTGCTCATAAAAATTTCTCTTCCTACGACTTAGTCCAGATTGTATGATAATAAGTGAATAAATAATGCTAGCGCTTTCTTATCCTGTGCTCTTTTTTTTATCATGAAACCAGATTTCTAGACGTGAATCGTCACTTTGTATTCCCTACCCCTCCTGAAAACACAGCTATAATTTTGTAGACACTGCTAAGTATCTGAGGTGAATGTTTGGTAGAATTCTTCAGGCATGTGACAAACAAACAAATACGTAAACAGAGTAAATACAAATACAATACATTCTGCAGATTTTGCCAGGATTCTGGGAACATTTTTTACTGACCTGAAAAAGGATTTTTATTTTTTTTCTCATGTGCTGTCTTCTGTATGTTGTGTCACACAAAGCATATTCTGTACAATCTGTGAAGCCTCACATTAGACAGAGTGAAAGTTAAGTGAATTTTAGGAGGATTATTTATTATATTGCAAATCACAGCCTGGCATAGTGCATTTCTTCACTGAAATATGTTTTTAGCACTTTGGAAATCCCTTTGTATGCATCTGAGTCGATTAATTTCTCTGCGAGCATACGTGCTACTCAATATACTTGTTATGTGTCTGTAGCTCTCGGTGTGTAATGAGACATTTTTGCTGTTGCTGATAATTCTGTAGATTCCATTGTACCCAGACATATGGTGTCAGTTGTTTGAAGGCTTTAGAAACCCTCGGATTGGCTGTGATGTAGAAATGCAATAATCCCCATAGAAAACTTCGGACTTCTCGAACCAGAGTTTAAAACCCGCATGCTCACTTGCAGACTGGGGAGTTTTAAAAACAAACGGGCCCTCGTAGATAATTTAACATTAATGGCCCGAGTCAACAAGAAGTGCGAAACATTCAGCCCCCAGGAAGAGCGATACAAAGGCTGAGCTGTGCTTCCACAGGGTATGAGCCAGATGGAAATATGTATAACCAGCGTTTTATCAGTATTCAGCGCGTATTAAATTAGTGTTATTAAAGGACAACTTTTGAATACTTTAATACGGAAGAACGATGATTTGCCTTCTCTCTGTAGTCCTAATCCAAAGCCAGCAGCAGCCAGTCGAGAGACCCCATCGATTTTGATGGGTTTTCTATCGAGCCTTATGTCTGCAAGCTGCATGAAAGGCAGCTGCAGGGAATTGGAGGGCCTTGCTTTAGCAGATGCTCCTGGCTGCCCCTAAACCCACACAAGCGACGGCAGGTCCTTCGTAGCACACGCGTCTGGAGTGAAATCATGACTCCATCGCAGTCAGTAGGAGTTTTACCATGGACTATGAGTGGATTTCAAATTTTCCCCCTGGTGTGAGTAGGCCAGTTTATTTTATTTGCTGTTCTGGATATTAAATATCCCTGATGAGGGTGTTCTGCTTGCATTGTCTCAGTGGGCCTGTTACCTGATTTGGGGCATAAATACATACTTTCTATGCTCAGAACCTTGGTGCAAAACGTTTGTTATTGTAGCTGCCTAATAAACCAAATATTGGTCAAAGGCCAAAACTTAAGTGAATAAGGACCATTTCCCATTGCAATACCATGGCCTTAAACAGTGTTTCACCGAGGCTAAGTTGGGCTGCAATACAATTTGTTAAACAGGACTGACTCAGACAGTGTTTGAACAGAGTAGCAATAACATTTCCTCCATCATTCTAATACATTTACTTTCATGCACTGTGGTAAAGATATTTTTTTTTAGGGAAAACAAGTACATTAGTGGGGTCTTCCATACAATTTAATGAACCACTGGGCCTCAACTTATTTTTATGTGTTAGTTATATAGCTCTTGTGTTTAGGGCAGAAATGCTCTGAAGTCCAGGTTGTAACTAGGTCCCATTGTTCTGGATGTGATACAAACACAGAGTTAATCAACTGAACAATGTGTAACGATTTGTAACTTCAATTTCTGTGGTATGTTGCAGGAACACCAGAATGGGTGCAGCACTAAGGGGAGTTACTTGTGCTGGAGGACTGACTCCCATTCCTGTCTGTGTAGTTTCTCCCCTCATGACTTTGTGGAAGATGTCCAAATGAGCAAGCTCCACCAGAGTTTCCCAAAAACACAAAATGAGAATGCTCCCCACTTTGACGTTGGGGTGAAGGAAGCAGAACTGAGCCTTTCAGTCTCTTTTCTGAATAAATCTTCTCTATCAGCTAAAGTTTAAAAGATTATTAGGAGTAAAGCACTCAGACAACCAAAAAATAGTTCGTTCAAGGGGAATTTTTTACCCAAATTTAATTTTACTCTCAAAGGTTTGTTTTCAGATGACCAAACCCAACAATTCCACTGGAATTACCTAGGTGAGACAAACATAATTCCATGATCCACTCAGACACAGAGGTCAAAGATTCATTGCAAGGTGCAATTCCCCCTCTCCTTGTTCTTTGGATCATCAGAAGAGCCAGTTGTACCCTCACCTCGAGATGCCACTACTGCAGTCATTTGTGTTCGAGTCAATATTGCTGCTATCTGGCAGGCAAGAAAATGGCATATTTGTCAATGGGGAGCTGCCTCTCTAGAGCCCAAAACAACCTCGTTTGGGTGCATATTCTATCCTTTCCCTCACATATGTAGGCAAGACACCGTAGCTGATATCAAAGTAGTTGCACATGATGGGTTTTATTCTGTGAATAGGAAATTTTGGGATTCAGAGTGCTAGTTACTTTTTGCATGCAAATGTCCTGTTTCTCTAACATAAAGGGCTCTATAAGTTTCAGATAAGTGTTTTGTGAATCAAGCCCTAAATCCTCTCTTTATTTTAACTGGAGACTTTAGCCAGTGGATAAGCACCATCAGACATTATTCAAACATTTTACGGCTTGCAGAGGAATTATTTCTTCTTAAAAAAAGAACACTTTAAATAAGAGAAAACAAACAGTTTTGTTGGAAGTGGCCTGGTTATGGATATCTTCTTTCCACCCCAGTGGCTTGATGTGACTGTTAAACGGCATTTGGCTGTTTTATAACTGGTGCAATTATTTTGTCAAAGGTTGTGGGGTTTTTTCCTCCTTTAAAAAAAAGTTAGTTTACAGTTTATTAACTTAGATTACTGCTAATAGCTCCCATGGGTCTTTCTACTGAAACAAGGACCAGGATAACTGATTTCTTAAGACCAATCTGGAAGACTTTAAAACGCATTAATAGCTATCACTGAAACAGCAGGAGGAAGAATAGTCTGTCATTTGTTGTTTTTTTTCTTTTTCTTCCTGTTCTCTGCATAAACTTTTTGCTCAATTTTATCTATTTATCTATTATCCTGTCTCTCTCTTTCTCTCCCTTTTTTTTCTTTTTCTTTTTTTTTTACAGCTATTAACAGGCTAAGTTTTCAGTGAGTGCGAATAATCAGCAATGACTCTTTTTGACTGTTCAGGGAGCACATTAGCACATAAATAGGAAACAAAGACTGGTTCTAAGATGGTTCAGGGAAAAAGTAAAATGATACTTTAAAGTGTGGATGCCTGAAGTCGAAACACCCCATTTTCAAAAAAGTTTAGAACCACTGCAGAATATCATTCATGCTTAAGATTTTTTTTAACATTTTTCTTTTTTTCATGCATACTTCTGAATACTTCTAAAATCAAAGCACACAGGTTAAAAATTTAGGCATGCAAGTTTGTGGCTTACCTGTCTTTGAAGAAGGCAATTGGTTATTACATGGGTCTGTCAGCAGGAAAAGGTATTTCCCTTCTTCCACTACTTTGGCATTGCTCCTGCAGTCATACCGTTCCATCCTATTCCTCACCTTCCTGGCCAAAAGAGAAATGTGTGGACGAAGGCTGAGCAGAAGTGCTTATTCAGTGTGTCTGAACTAGTGCCTGGGAAATCTGCTGAAGAGTATGACAGAAAACTTTTTCTTACTTTTATTCCCTTGTTGAGGTTGCTATAGTGAATAATGGAGGAAATTTGATTTGCTGTGGAAGGACTGTAAGCAGTTAAACCAGCTGGGCTGTTCGTTATCCAGGTACTAACACTGGAGTACTCGGTGCTGAACATCACGAGGAAGAATAACATGAGTCCATATTTGTAGGAATAAGAGTGTAGATATAAACAGGGAAATTATACTATTATGAGTGTTGTCATCTTTTCTATGACTGGAATTTGTGGTGTTAGGCAGTCTGGAGCATCATCTATCCCACTGAGATGCTGGATGATATTTCATTTCTTCCTCCGTTTCTTTCCTGAGTAATGGGAATCATGTGCTGGTTACATGCATTGATTTTCATGGTTTTGCTGCACTGCCAATCTGAGAAGGAACCTTTAGGGTGCTACACGCTGTACAAATAAAAGTAATTAATAATTAACATTTCATCAAAGGTTTTATAATTAAAACACTCATTTCTATTATCTGGAAGAAAGAGGAATTGGGGTAGGGATGGGAAGAAGTGACACTCCTCTGCTACTGTGTCTAACGAGAAGATGCAGATAACTCAGAAATAGTGGCTTTGAGACCTGAAAAGATCAAGCAGGTCCCATTTAAGTGTTTCAGAATTGTTCTCACTACTTGCCCGGCGCGGGGATCAGATACAGCATTGCACACATGTATGAAGTGAACTGAGACAGTTACTAAACCCCTCTGCCGCTGCCCTTCAAAATCAGCAACTGCTGTTTATTACAGCAACATACTTTGACTTGTCCATGATATTATTAACCAGAATGGAACATATGAAGAAAAGATCTAACCTGCCTATAGCAGAGGTGTCTATATTTATAAAACAAGAAATAGAGAGTATGGAGCTACTTCTGAAGAACCATTTCTGAAAATGTTGCTTGGGAAATAGATTAAATTATGTAGAGTTCAGTTATTGGCATCATCAGGTGCTATAAATCAGCATAGCTCCCTCAAAGTTGGTTTTGCAATATTTACAGAATGGATCTGTGGCCTGCACTTTGCTTAGCTGAAAAGGTTTGCAGACATATATTTTCATTAAAAGTTGCTTCCAGGAGTTTATTTCCAACCTATTAATTGATTTCATATAAAATGTCTCATTTTCAGTCCTGAATGGGGGTCATGCCATTGTCTTTTCTCTTCAGTACTTTTATGGTTTTATTCTTTATTGATTCACAAATGTATATTGAAAGAGCCAATGCTATCAGATAGGCAAGTTACGGCGTAATCCTATTTTCCTGGAATGAGTTTTACATACAGTTCTGTAGTATGCCAAAAAAAAGGTCCACTTCCATGAGAAAATCAAAATATAAAAAAAAATTACCAATGGGTTTACTGGGAAAATACACATGTCATTTTCTACTACCAGTTCTTTTTGACATTCAGCTGTTGATGTTCAAGCACTCCTGTAGTAAAAGTGACTGCAGTGTACGACAGATAGTATGGTAATGAAACGGCATACTATTCTGTTACACTGAAATTTCAATAAGGGTGGAATTTTGCCTCAAAAAGAGGGCAGTGATCTTCTCACAAACACTGTCCTTTGTCCTGAGGCACACAAAATCCCCAAATCCCTAAAATATTTTATCTAAAGATAAGATAATTTTGCACCAGCCCAGGCATGAAAAAGACAAGTATATCAGATGCAGCTGGAAAAGTCCTGTTGCTCAGGGAGAAGGTAAATTAAAGGTTTCTATCTTATCTGTATTTCAATTACAATTTTATTTTTGGTCCCTGGCAGTGCAGACAGTTGAAGTCTTGGGAAGTGGAAACACTCACAGGTGTATGAAAAAGGAATCTTTAATGGTGGAGATGTATATATTTGATCTATGTTGCTTTTCATGTGGGGTATACATGACATTTAAATAAAAATGTGGACTCTTATGGAGGGCCCCATCTGTTTGAGTTCGCTTGAAGATTGCCTTTTTTTGCCTTTTTTTTTTCTTAGCGATAATGACCTAGTTTAAGAGTCTGCAGCTCTGCCTGGCTCATTCTATGGGTCAGTCCTAATGAAACCGGTTGTGCAAGGACCAAAACCGTTAATCATAAAGGGGATGATCTGACTTCCATTGGCGCCCATGGTGCATATTTGTATCTAGTTTACTGGCAACTGGGTGACAAAGTCTTGAGATAAATACCTTTTACATCTTGGGCAGCTTGGTCTGTGGGTAGAGACCAAAGAAGATTTCCACCTCCTCTGTTGGGCTGTTCAATGGTGATGTAAGTGTAGTTCTTGCTCAGGCTTCCATTTCATCAGGCGCCTTTGTAGTTGGCACTGTGTTTTTGCTAACTGCCTTTACCGAAGACATCCAAGAATGAATAAGTTCTCATCTCACATATAATACCAATCTCCATTGGTCTCAACAGTGCAAAATTGGTCAGCTGTAAACAGACAACCTCACAGGTATAGTCTGGAGCTGATCTATCAATATATTCCGGTGGCTTAGCACGTTAACAACCATAAACCTGGTTTCATGGGACAGGACAGGCAAGTGAATATTGTTCTTCAAAATGATCCTGTTCCAACAGGAGGATGACAAAATATCCTTCCTTTACCTGTATTTCTATCATGAATGCCACAGATGGGCAGCTTTTTGTGGCTTTATTATTATCCAGAGACTCTGGGAGATTGGGAGGGACTGGTGGTGGGAGAAGCAATGTCTCCAAGGAGCTAACCCCACACAAGCACTGGAGTTTAGTTCCCTCAGCTGAAGAAGAGTCCAAAAGCCCAAAATGCTGCTGCCTTGGAAAAGCAGGGAAGTCCTTCATATCAATACAGACAAAAGACAGGTGAATGAAATGGAGCTCACCTTTATAGATCCAGAAAGGCTAGGAAATACAGTTAAAATCCCTTAGTAGATTTGGGGTAAATATGAATCTGAACTGGGTTGTGATAGCTAAGACTAATATCTATTTGGAGCTTTACTACAGACAATTCTGGTCTTTTCTGTTTTCTCCCAGATAAGAAATGCTCTGAAAATAATCCTGCTGACTGAGATTTCAGTACCTTCTGATTTTAGCTGCACCAATGCTATTTTAAAGTAGAGGGTTAACATCACTGTAAAACTAGGGGCTAGAGAAGGTGAGAGAAGGTGAGATAAAAAAGCTAGAAAAATGCTTTTTTGACATTTGACAAAAAATGTCAAAACCCCCAAATATTTTCAAGTCTCATAATTATTCACTTGCTTTAAAAATTAGGTGTGAACAGATCCAGACCTTCTTAAATAGGATGATTTATTGAGTAAATCTCTTAATGTCTGGGTACACACACACACATATTTATACTGTCTACTTATACAAATATAGAATATTCATATAATTTTGCCTATGTGTGTCAATATAGAGTCCATACATATGCAAGGTTTATTTGCTGTCTTCTTGTTTGGGAAAGGAAGGCAGAGAATTCTCTGTCTTCTACCATTCCTCATGGCAATATTTTCTTCTGTCTGTCTCCAATTCACACACAAATATTTGCTAAGGCATTTTCCAATCAACCCAAGATTTGAACAATTCCATGACTCGTTGCATCCTATATTTCATTATCTCCAGAAAAATGTGTATTTCCTCACTGGTATCACGGAAACACATCAGGGTTTTCATGTGACACAGTTAAAATTCACAGTGCGTTCTCAGAAAGCGTACCAGGCAAACATTTTAGGGTCTGGTGGTGTCCTATGGAGAAAGACCTGCAGAAATCACCAGGATAGAATGATGAATGGATTCTGGATTATATTGCAGTTGAAAAGTAGCAGAAAGCTATCTAATAGATCTTCTACTGTTTAGTGAACAGGACTCACATTAGGTAATGGCAGCAGAAAACATTAAAGACAATTGTATATGATGTAGTATTCGGTCAGATTCATTCACAGTGTATAGTCATTTCCAAATGGCATTTTGCTGTTCTTTGTTCTGTAGCAGTGTCTAATATTTCTAAACATTTTTAGGCTCTGTGACACCTTAATGGTATACAATAACAGTATGCCTCCCTCTTAGAAAAATGGATACTCTCATTTTTCTAAACATTGTGCCTTTACCTTTAACCATTTCCATTTAAATGCAAATTTCAATCATGTCCACCTCTCCGTATTCCAACAGAAACCCAGGGAAAAGACTATACCTTAAATCCTCATTTCTCCATAAAGGGAGCTGTTTCCTTCAGGTGTGTTACTCCATGTTATCTATCTTCCTTCTCATTTTACACGTCATCATTGTGGCAAGTTTACCTTGCAGAATTCACAAATAAAAACCAGTTTTCTTTGTGGTTGAAAACTCTGCTGGTTTTATGTACTGAAAGAAAACAGGCATTTGTAGTTATCTTTATTTCCTGTTAAATTTGTCTGACATAACCTACTGACAGGGAAATTTCCCATTCACGAGTCTTTGAATTATTACTAGCATTTACAACTCTTTATGCACTCAAAAGTTTATAATTTCCTAAAGAACTGCACACAAATTAAGTGAATATGTATCATAGGCATGGATTAATCTTGTAATTATTGTTCCACTTTAAAGGAAATAATTGAATTTCAGGGTTAAGGATAAAACGTGATGCTATGAAACATATGTGATACTGGTGTCGGTTTCCTGAATGTCTGTTCTTCGTATGCAGCTTAGCAACACATTTGAGCAATTCATTAAGGTGTCTCTGCTTAGTGAGTCTTTGGAGAGAAAGTTACATTTGAATCTGGCGTGTAAAAAACACTCAGAAAACAGCCAACCAAAACAAAACATCTCCCTCCTCCCTCGCCCCTCACAAAAAAAAAAAAATTAAAAAAATCCCACACCCTTTATCTGTTGTTAGTCCCTCTTGATTTACTTTTGACAAGAGAGGGCACTGTGATAACATTCTAAAAAGTGGACATATTTGTATACACTTGCCTCTGAGACAGAAAGGAAGCCAGGGATTAACCCCTGAACCAATTACTTTACAATATAGCAACAACTTCAACACAAAGGGGCAGGGGGGGGGAGACAGACAATTTAACTAATTAGTGCAAGTCACAATGTTCTTTATGGGAATTACTCAGTTGGAAGAAAAATTGTTGAGTGGGCTCATAGGCAAGAGGATGTCTGCTTTAGAGTGTATTTATTAATTCTCACTTTGAGTCAGCCTTTACCAGCCGAGAAATTTAGCTGAAAATACTTAATGGCTGCAGCTCTTCCAGAGAATTATACATATTGGAAATGCTGCATAGGTATATTGTTTCATCAAAAAATTATTATTAACCCTTTATTGAGTGCAGCCATGTTCATTTCTATCTCTTCAGCATATTTCTGGTGTTGGAGGGGTCTAAGCCCACTTAACATACGTCACATTTACCTTGTGCCTGTCATTTTAAAATTAAGGGTTAATGGTGTAGCCGTGATACACAACTTGCCTGAAAATAACTTGTTTTCCATATTAACTGGATGAAAGTGATTTTAAACACAATTTTTAATGTAGTTAATAAGCTGGGGGCTCTTCAGTTCTGAGGTGGCCAGGGCTGGAGCAAGGATGCCGTAAGACTTCAAGCACCTGCACTTTGAAAATTTTAAGTGTCACAAGTTGGGTACCTGCAGCTGTTTGTTATTGTCAGAAAATTTTGCCTATATGTGGTTTATCAATGTAAAACTATATTGTTGGTAGAGGCAGGACATTTCTCTCGTGCCTTGCTGCCACGTGTCTAGTGCATTCTTTGTAAGGTATTATTGTTGATAAGAATAAACGTCTTCTGAAGAAAAGCAAAAGTTAGAGGATGCTATTTGCATTTCAAATTTTAATAAATGTCTTGAGGACCCTTAATTCCTTTTTTTTTTTTCAAACTACAAGAACTACTGCAAGCATTCAGACACATACAGGTTTTCATAAATATTGTAGTTTGGGACTTTATGTGAAATAAGTGCCCAAACCACAAAACATGTTTGTATTTCACTGTACTTTCAGATAGCGGAGGACAGACCATTACCATGAGCAGAGATCATAGATTTGATATTCATTTGATTCTCAAGGCCTTTGGGCCTTTGACTTTAGCTGTTCTAGGTTGACACCAACAACTTGCAAGTGATGCTTGGGAATGATTGTTCTCTGTTAAAGAAATTTTACTTACATTTGTTGCTTGTAATATGGTGCTGGGGAAAAAATCTTGTTTGGTCACTGCGTGGCAGGTTGGGGAGTTCTGTGGCGACCTTGATTTTATTATTTGTTCATGCAACCTGGAGAGAAGAGGTCTTGAAAACAGGGAAGAGCTCCTTTCCTTCTCGTAACAAAAACTCTGAGGTTATTTCCCTTAAATGTTAGCTCTTTCTCCAAACTGGGAATCCTCCTCCTCCTGTAGGAAAGCTGGGGGAAAATGAAAAAGAAAGGAATACTCTGAAAGTGTCAACTTTCTGACGCTTTATTGGAATAAACAGGACTCCATTCTTTTTCCTACTTTATAATTATGTTTGTTTCTTTCTCACTCATTCAAGCTGGAGCAGATGACTACATGGTGCTACTTGATTAGCAGAGACTACTATCTCCCATAGAACTGAGAAAACTTCAGCTGAGTCTATTTCTCCCTTGTATTTTGTTCTTCAGCTTTTGAACTCGAAGGATCTATTAGCTAATGGGGAGTTCCCTGCTCTCTATCTTGATCCAGAAACAGACAGATAAAATTAACAGACATTGCTTGAAGATTAGCTATCATTAAGTCTAGCTTTGACACATGTGGCTAATTGAAGGAATACCAGGTACAACAGGAAATGAAGAATAATGGGTAATACTTAGAACTAAGACTTGTTTCACCTTAAATCCAATAGGAGTGTGAGAGTGCTTAGATAAACTTAAGGGAGTTAAGATCATACAGACTCTTCACGCACCGATTACTGTAAAAAAGTGTATATCCCAGATGGTAATTCTTTGACAAATGTTTTTTTTTAAGTGACAACTGATAGACCTTGCTGTTAACGAAATTATAAACCTTTTCTTTAGCCGGCTGCAAAAACTTGTTTCTCAGATAGTTTTTGTTTATTTTCGCATTTTATCTTCCCTTGACTTACTTGAAAGGTAACTTCAGATACAGATCTGAGTGTTTCAATAGTTTGTGTTTCCACATGGGCCACTGTAAAAACAGGATGGAATCATGGAGAGCTGAGTTATTGCAAAACTGAAGCAGATAAAGAAAGGGATTATAGATCCAGACTCTGCTTATGTCTCATATGTGCTTTCATCTCTCCAACAGTCATTACTCAGGTGTGTATGACAGCCAGACCTATTGCACCAAAGTGCAAGGCACACACATCGGCTTCCATGACCTCATGAGGATTATGCAAAACAAAGGGGGTTTATAGCATTAATATAAAATCCAAAGATGTATCATTCCATCTGGAAATTGGTCTGATCTTTGCTATTTGCACAACTTTCAGGAAAGTGTATTAAGTGAAAAAAAAAAACCACGATCTAAAAAAGATTCTAATAGAGAACAAGTGGAGAGAGGAACCTTCAGAAAACATTTTGGCACCTAATTTGAAATACGGTGCAGAAAACTCATCAGGATTAATTCCTGGCTTTTATGAAATAAGCCCGTTTACTTCAGGCAAGGACATAGGGATTCATTCTTTTCTTCTGCTTACCCCTATGGTATGATACTGATGCATGCAGCAGTGCGTGTGTGTGTGTGTGTGTGTGTAGGTGTGAGTGTGGGGGCTGAATGTATTTAAGCAAGCAGTTTCTCTATTACATGTTCATAGTGAGAGCACGTACATCATTCTAGCACCCAAAAAAGCCCTGAATTAAACAGAAAAAAAAATCGTCAAAAAAACTGTGCATACCCTGGGCTTTAAATTCACCTGAATTGTGGTATGTGGTTGATTGGCAGGCTGGATTTTATCATGAATAATGTTTAAGGGGCATTGGCTTTCTTCCATAAACAATGCATAACTTTTCTGATCCACATGTAAGGAGGCAAATATGTAAACTAGTCACTTTGAACCTAATCATTTTTGTATGGTTATTTTCTTGCTTCCTTTTTTCAATCGTCATTGTCTAAAAATGTGCCAGTGGTTACCTAAGAACAGGCGATAATGTTGATAAGCTTTGGTTTGCTGCTTGTTCTAATGGGTAAAAGCAGGCAAACCTATTTCATGGGTGAAAGGTGAGCAGACAGGTCAGCAGCTGACCAAATTATCATAACCACTCTTCAGTCAGTGGGGTTCTGTGAGTTTATTCCAACAGAGCCATTGCACCAGATAGGCTTAATTTTCCACAGTACAATATGTCACAGACAAGAGGCTATCACAACTTTTTATGATGTCTCATACATCTTAGAACAGAATATGACTTTTCAAAAAATTAACCTGTTTTAAGATCATAAATTGTGCCAACCACTCATCTGCATGGGGGAATCACATCTGAAAATTAAATCCTGAAGTGTGATCCATCTGTTTTCGCTGTCAGCCTCAGCCCCAGGAACTCTTAAGCAGTTGTT
Source organism: Ibidorhyncha struthersii (assembly GCA_013398815.1). NCBI lineage: Eukaryota > Metazoa > Chordata > Aves > Charadriiformes > Charadriidae > Ibidorhyncha > Ibidorhyncha struthersii. Next base: position 862,908 of record VZSZ01005873.1, on the reverse strand, counting down.
GTTGTTGCTGCTTTTTAATAGGGTAGGACAGCAATGCACAGCCCTCCAGATGTGTCCTGATCTTGTCTTGAGATTCACACACTTGACCTCAGGTTGATGTTGAGAACCCAACTGAGGCCAAACAGAAGTATGGTGCCCTTCATAAAGAGGAGAAAGAACTTCTAAAGCTGAAGCACTGGGAGGTGTTCAGTAACCAGTGGATGGCACTGGTATAAACTTCAGTAGCCTAGCGAGAGCTGAGGGGGAAAGGAGGGAGCTTTCTTGACTTCTAACATAGCACAGTGCTTGTTCTTGTCTCCTGAAGTCTAGTTATTGAGTGCTGAATCATATGACAAGGAGGCCTGTGTTGCATTATATCAGAAATATAAAGATAGATCATTTTCTTTCCCCAAAAGATTGGTAATTATTAACTCAATAAAAAGCAGGGCTTTTTGCCATCACCTATAGGTAGGAGTGAGAAGCAGATAATCCACTGTCAGAACATTTCTAATTTTAACTAGTGTGGGTATTTCTCAGATAAGTGAAGAAAGGTAGTGAAACTGTGTATTGATACAACCCAGACAATGAGCCTCTGGACCTACTGTAAGTGCTGATAATACAGACCCAATGCCATTCAATACCTAAGTCATTTCAAACAACCATATTTAATGAGATTTGAGTCTACACTGCCCTGAGCAGAACATTAATACAGCACGAGGCACTGAACTACTCTCGCGTCCCATTCACATATACAAAGCAACGCGAGGGTGGCTCCATATGACAAGTTGGCACTATCATTCCATTTCTATTCCTTAGAAATACCAGGTGCCATGCAGAGAAGCAACCAGCTTTACCTTTTGGAAACCAGAGGGTTTGATTTCTTACTGGCTGCAGTGGACCTCTTGGGGTAGTTCTGTAAACCACCCAAGTAAAGCTGATTTTTATTGGAAATGTGCACAGAACAAATAAAAGGGGAAATATATCACTTCAGAATATTTCTGATAACTGCAACTTTAAGAAGAAAGTTGACATGAAGGGCTGCCTTCATCATTAGAGAGCTGCATGGTACAAGCTGCCCTGCCTTAATCACAGCTGTCATGAGAAAAGGAAATAGATTTTTAGGGTCCAGATAGGATTTCTCCTTGGAAATGTCAGGAGTGATTGATGTAAGACACAAGTAAAAAGCTACTCACTAAACGTGCGTTGTCTACACTTTTGAATCCTG
>VZSZ01005873.1:779863-861695 GCA_013398815.1 Ibidorhyncha struthersii | reverse complement strand
AAGCTGTGCTTTCTGAATAAATTAGTACAGTCACAATATGACACTTCCCTGACCTTTGCAAAAGGTGGGGAGTATAACGGTAAGACATACAGTGCTGTTAAACAATGTTGGGTTTTTTTTTTAACCACTCTGACAAAAGGTGCAAGCTCTTTAAAACAGTTTCCTAATGCGCTTCAGCAAGAGAGCTAACTGACTGTCATAAGATGACATGCGTAACACAGAGATCTTGCTACACATTTTGATGCAAAGGAACACCCTGTTAGTTGAAAATCATTGCTAACTGGATTCAGATGTTAGAGATGAAGTACATGGAGCACTGTACATTTGGTAAAGCTTAAAGATGCTTTAAAAAAAAAAAAGACCATAAATCCTTAGCTGTGGCCTTTTATCAGCTCTTAATTTGTCATGGTATTTTAATTACTTTCAGTGTAAAAATTTTAATCCATATGTTAGGGGAGATGATGCTTATTTCTTGCTCATCCTCTTGAAATATAGTTTTTAAAAGTTAGCAGGCCTGTGTGCACATGGATGTTTCAAGAGCTTGCAATGGGCCATTTCAGCGTTCTCTTAGCTCCATGTTATGCACACATTCAGAAAGTTGAACCCATGCTGACTTTGGAAGTTAAAAGTTCAGACCTTAAAAGTGACATAAATTTGTTTGGGTGGCTCCAGTTTGGATGGGACCTGATTTTCAGAGGGCTTGTTCTCAGCATTGCTGTAAGAAGTTGCATTTTAATTGTTTCAAGAGGAGTATCCATAAAGATAAGTATACTATTTGTGGCTTTTGAAAATAAAGAGAAAACATAAGGTCTTATGTGGTGAGAGACTGCTTTCCTTCAGTTTTTTCTTTTTTTTTTGTGTGTGTTTGTTGCCTTTTTAATCACCTTATTTTCAGGACTTACATGTGTGACTGCTGAGACATACACAAAATATGATCAAATTGGTACATGAAGCTAAGGGAAGCAATAAGGTATTCTCAGTACTGCATGACTGCAGTTAAGTCATTTTGAAATCAATAATCCCCTCGCAATTCACTGTGCCACTTGACTGGACATACAGATGCAGATGCCCTTGTAAATGAGTTTACATCGCACTGTGTTTGTAGCCACATAATCTTTCTTCCCTTCTCAAGTCTGTCCCGTTTTTCCTTGCTTCCGTTATGCATATGAAACTCAAATTAAGATTGCATGTAGAGTTGACTAGCTATTCCAGGTTATTTATTGGAAATGAAACTATATAAGCATACAATATATGGTTTGCTTAAAATTGATTTACCTAACTCTTTCCATAGTCCCAGGCAAATACAATTGCTATACAGCAGAGAATTGGATTGAGGGGGAAAAGAACTAGAAGAAAAAGAATGTATCAATAGACAATTTGCAGCTATTTTGTGGGGAACCCCAATCTTGTAATAAAGAGCGTAATTCATCAAATAGAAAAAATAGACACAAGACACTAAATTTAACATTGTCATTAGTTACAATAAGTAAAGGTTTTAGGATGACGGCCATGTATATTTTTAATGTGATCTCAACATTATTTGGACATAACTTAGACTGAGGCACAGGTGTTAGGTAATCTCTGGGGAATACCTGGGGTGGTTTTTGTTATCACCTTGTATTGGTCCAGCCATGCCCTTCCCTCCCCCTGCACTGTCCACCTGTCTCTACCCAGGTGGTGACATCAGGGCGCTCTATATTAGACAGAAAGAAACCTGTAGTGTCTTAGCATCAATGGTCCCAGAGTCACAGGCTGGAAGAGGGTCTGCAGAGAGCCTGAGCTTCAGCTGTGCCACGGCAGTACGGTCCTGAGCTATGTTCACCCTGTTGCCTCTGTAGCAGCACTGTGAAGCACGAGCTATAAAGAATGGCATGGTTTAGCAAGCTTCCTAAAACGATCTCTAAGGCTATGATATCACCATCATCATCATGTGTATTATAACACTCTGACAAACCAGACATGACCTGGCCTGGTCCAGAAGTCTCTATGACTGGTTTTGGCTATCATAAGCCGCAGGTCTGAGGTTCTTCCTTTTTATAAGGAATGGCAGCTAAAGCAGAGGGACTGCAGCACGGTAGGGTTATCTCCCAGACCTTGCATTCTTGCACTGAAGTCTGAGAAGTTTCTTTTTGCTGAGAGCTTTTAGGAAATGGCATACAGGGTCAGGCAAGTGAAATGATCTTTTTTAACAGGCGGTGCAGGCTGCTTTAGAGGAGAAAGTACAACAGATCCGCTGAGGAATAATCAATCCCAATAAAATGTCTTCCTTAATCTCAATACATATTGGTTTCACTTGTGATTCATTCCTTGCTTTTCGCGTATTGATTTTATGTATATATATATACATATGTATGTATGCATGTATGCATTTAAAATACATACGCACATGCTTCTGTGGAATAATATCTCTTGGTGTGTTTGTTCACCCTGAAAAAGTCCAGCCTTTTTTGAATCCTGCGCAGCCCCTGGGCCACAGTGACCTTGCGGTAATCAGTTCCTGAGGCAAAGAATATGCTGTGTTCACAACCTATCATTTTTGCTGAATATTCCCCTGGTTCTTTATCAATGTTAGAAATTATATCCTTACCATAAGACTGGGACAGTATCCATATGATACTCATAGAAACCAAGGTGTAGAGAGGACAGATAACCGGCATAGATGAAAAGAAGAGTAGATAGGAAAAATGGCTGTGGCTCATCATAGTTGCTAACCTGCTGTAAGCAGGATAAAACTTATTAAATAGGCTTCCCTTGGGCCCATCTATGCCAAAAGTGCAGAAGCTTGGAGTTTCCGTATTTACTTTAGGTAGCACAACATAACTGCTCTGTTTCAAGGACGTGGAAAAAATGGACTACAGAAGGGCTGTGCAGCACCCTTGTACGTTTGCTCCTGTGAAATACCCAAAACATGGCAGCAGGCATTCTCAGGCAAAAATGCATTTATTTTATTGTTAGATACCATTTTCCATTTTCTGTACAAACAATAGATTCTTATTACTCTAAGCTGGCATGACATAGTGTAAAAAATCAGATGCTGCTTCATGCAGACTGAGAAAGTCACACACGTTTTCACTCTGTCTAAATCTTTCATAGAAGCTCCAGTCTGGAGAGGGATCTACCAAACATCTTGTTTTCTTTTGCATTAAAAAATGCCTCTTTCATTATTTATTTGACAAAAGACAAAGGGAAGGAGATCTACTGTCTATATTAATAAGCCACAAGTTTTTCTCAACCTGCAGAGATTTACCTGTTCACCTCATAGTCTGCCACTAAATCCCCCGCTTTTGAGTTGGGATACCTTCATGTTGCTTATAAAAAACATCCCTAGTCATCACCTCAAATCCTATTATCCAGTCCTAAGGGTCGAACAATTTTTTTCCTGCCACACAGTGATAGAAGAATACTGTCCTTGCTGTAACTTGTTCTAGATAGCTGTTATGACCAGTCTAACATTTGTGTTACGTCTGGTTGCATGGACATTGTTGGGTCTGGCACAGTGCAAGAAATCCCACATTCCATGGAAAATTTGAAAGAAAGAACACAGAAGAACCAGAAATTGCTCCAATAAGAAAAAACTGGAGCAGACCTAGGGAGAAAAATCCAATTTCATGCCTGTATTTCAACATTCTGGAATTTGCTTCTTCCTCTCTCATCCATTTGCCCCAAAGTGTGCCAAAATTCTTTTTCCTACATGAATGTGCACATGCATCCTTCTCTCTTCCTCTGGTTTTCTTCCCCTCCATCTGCTTTTCTCTTTTTCTCTCCCTAATCAGAATTAACAAGAGACCTCAAAAAGTTCCTAGCCAAAAAAAAATTTCAAATGACTTTGTTTCAATGAAAATACTTTACTCTGACAAAATAGGGTTTTTTTTGGATAAAGTGTTTTCTGTTAACATGTTCCTATCAACTCCACTAAAAAATATAATCATGAGAAACTTAAAGTGAAGCAGAAAGTTCAAATCATATCGCCATCAGTGTCCTCTTAGAGAAAACCTATTCTAGCTGTCCCATACCTGAAACTTTCAGCTAGTGTTTTTGTGCTGAAATACTACAAAGCAAGGAATTTTTTTTTAAACTTCGTTTATTTGTTTCTGCTGACCTACTAAAGATGTACATGATAAGGCTTTATTTTACTCTTCAGAGAGTTTAAAATCTATGTATATATCTCCGCTGCTGCATATGTGTCTGTATGTACGACTGAAATGAGCAGATTTGCTTGACTTTATGAACTAGATGCCAGACCACATCTGAAGAACTGCTGAGCTTGCAAAGTGCAGTACCACACTCCTCCTTCCATCCTCTCTCACTCTCTCTCTCAGTGCTGATAGCTCTGGCCCTTCAATATTTTTAACCATTTCATGGTTAGAAGTTCAGAGAACAAAACAGATTTTCTTTATGTGGAAGCAATGTGTGCTCCGTGACTGGGGTTTACGTACTGGACCCAAAGCAGAGCTACGTGCCTTTCTTCACTGAGTAAGCTACATTATACAGTCAACATTTCAGAAATGTTCAGATTGAGACTCAGGTCTGCAAAAGTTCTCGGCATCAGGAAATAGAGACCTTTGGAAAATCTGGTTACAGACAGAGCCAGAACAGAAGATTTCGGATGCTTAACATGCTTGAAAAAACTTACCCTGTTATAAGTGCTTAAATGAGTTCCTGCAAACTATGACCTTAACTGTATGTGTTGAGAAATTTGAATTATGACCCTACATGACTCTTTGCCTACACCTCAGACACATTTCTGCAGTCACTGGTGTTGCTATCAGTTAGTTAGTGTTAGGAGTTAGTTACCATGATTAAAATTAGGACGCTTTTATTTTGGAGGTATTTTTCCTGACATCTCACATAAGTAGTAAAAGTCTTGATTTTTCCAGATTTGCACTCTCCTTGTCAGTCCGTCTCTGTCTTACTGGTCCAAGACAGCACCCTGATTTTCTGAGCGTGTCATCTGGCAACACTGGTTGATGCCTTTGCGTGAATAGGAGGGAAGAATGTGCTTTTTCAAAGGAAGTCTTTGGCTCTGTCAGAAGCAGGCTGTGTGCTAAAGATTTGTTACTCTATAACAAAGGGGGGGGCACTGATTTGCAGACACAGCTCACACTGATGTCAACGAAAGCCGCACATAGAGTTCAAGTGTGCAATGAGGCCCTTCGCCTCTAATTCATCTCAGGGCTTGCCTTATTTTAATGTACAACTTTGAGCTGACTGAGATTGGGATGGATTTTTAAAGATGTTGGCTGCAGATCCACGCTGACGAGAGGTGAGAAAATTCTTGCAGTTCCACGGACAAGTCGAAAACCTGCCTGAGCAAACTGCCAGTTCAACTGTTTGTAAAGCGGCCACAGACCAGGGAATTGCTGCGCGCAACTGAGTGTCAAATACTCGCCTGGCGTGTTTTGGCATCATTTCATTTGCTTCAGCAGAGGCATGCTGATTTTCATCCGCTAAAGATCTGGTTTTAAAGCGCACATAACTATTTTGAAGCCCCATCCTCAAAGTTCACAGGTTTGGGGTTTTGGTTTTTTTCTGTTTTCTCTGAGGTAACAATTTAATTTCACTAGGCTGTTCCTACATTGTTTTTCTTTTTGTTGACAAATATAGACATAATGAAAATTGTAGGGCTGGGGCAAAGAACGCTCTACTAAAGTGTAATTTCAGAAGAAAAGCACCACAATTCTGCACTGGGCAGTACAAACCAAGGTTTATTAAAATAGCCACTTTACATACTGAAAAAGGAGGATCCTTTCTGCCTTTAAATGTGTTCTTTATACTCTTTTTTTTCTGCTTATACTCAATGCATTGCAGACTGTTAAATAGGGGTCACAGAGCTGTATTGCTATTAATTAAATAAGGAAAACTGGAAATGTCCTCAAGGCAGCACACAGCAGGGAGAGGGGAAAAAAAGGTAAGTCAAAGTTCAACCAGCTCTCCAGGTCTTTAGAGGCCAAAGTAGAACTTACCTTGAGTCAAAAATAATGCAAGTGAACGTATGCCTCTACAGCCCCCTAGATAGGCAGGGATAAGCAGGTTGTGCAGTAGAGGACACTACCTCCTTGGGCAAAGATGCTGAGGCACTGTAGGTGGAAAGCTAGCAATTTGTTGCTATATTTGGTTATTGTTATTCGGGTCATCCTGGAGCAAAGTGGAAAAAGTGCAGGAATCTGGTCTCATAAAACTCTTTGAGAAATTTCTGAAGCTGAAGTTTCCTACAAAACTCTATTTTCACCCGATACTGGTAGTCGTGAGCTGGTAATGTTGGCAGAGATGACCAGGTCTGAACGGACACTCATCCACCAACTCACATTCAGAGATTCCTCCATGACAGCTCTGAACTGTACAGTGTGGGCACCACGCAGCTGGCAGGCCTACACCACCAAACTTCAGGGCTGGAGATGGCACAGACTTTTCACCATAGTGCTCTGTGTACATTTGTTAAGTGCTCAGCTGAGCCTTATTCCCTGGGAGACTGTTGCCATCTCCTTCCTGTGAGCTATTCCTAGAGTTCCCCTCAGCTTGTCTTTCTAAAATATGTAATACACCTTTGAAAAAAGATTCAGGTGTGTGGCTTCTAGGGTCTGGAAAGTTGGAATATTCTCCGCTGTCACTCCAGCACTGCTCACAAACACTGCATTCTCACTCAGGATTGTTAAAGACCAGAGCGGTCACCATAATTGAAAACAGTATCAGTTAAGCATTCAGGCTGAGCTGAGGGTCTTTTTTCAGTGTTAATCACTGCTAAATTAGTTGTGTTGTTACTGAGCAGGCAATAAAGACTAAGGTTTTCAAAGTCTTCGGTCAGTTCCCATCACTGTCCTGCACTGTCACTTTGGTTATGCAATTAACCAGTTTCCATGTGAGCATTTAAAAAGAAACCAGAGCATGCATTTCCACAAAGCATTTGACATCCATTCTTTTTTATAGAAGGCTGAAGAAAAAAATAATTTTGGTAGAATGTTAGATAAGCGTTTCAAATTGTATTATGACATGGAGCATGAGATAATTTGTATGGCCAGTATGTCCACCTACATTAAAACGGAGCTTGTTTAAGCTGTACAGTGGAGCCTGAAATGAGCACCCATTGGCTTCACAACTCCCAGTTTGTATACTTGCAGTATGAATTCTGTTGTAAACAATTCCATTCCATCTTTAATGTTCCCTGGCGGATGCAAATGGGAGGATCATTCACCTTCTTGACATAAACTGTAATGTTTTTGTGCGTTTTTCAATAGCTGCCATATTAACAGAAATGGATGTATTCTAGCAGGAGGTGGAATTATTCAGCCACATATGTATGTTCCTTTTGCTCATACGTTATATTCCATTCTAATTTTAAATGATTGTCATTAATTTACTAACAAATTATTTTTCTTATTTCCGACTGAGAGCAGAGATACCATTTTATAAGCTCTGAAACCAGCCAGGCATCCTGAATATTTCTTTGACATATTTTTGTGTATTTCTAAGTTGCTTTATCAGTCATTAAAGCTCAGCTTGCAGTACTTAACAGTCTTGGCCTTGATCCTATAAGCATGCATATGCCTTGCTTTATGCATATAAGCACTCCCATTGAAATCAATATTCATCCACATTACATTAAGTACACGCATAAGTGTTTGCAGGATTGAGGCTGCCATTTATTTTTTTTTTTTTTTATGTATTCATACTATTTTCTGCCTGGTGTCTATTGTAGTCTTTTGAGTAAATGATTCATAGACTGAATAGGGCTCTTCAGATCTCATTCCTCACTGAATAATACAATTCCTCATGTAGCGCCAGGACCCACTCAAGGCTTTTCAGTTGTGGAGGCAACATTCACTTCCACTTTTCCAAGGCTTCCCCCAGAGCAAAATTGAATTTTGTGATAATGGCACAGAATATTCAAAGAGTGCAGTCAGGGAGGTGTTGAGAACTGAGGGAGACCAGTAAGGGCAAGGTGGATGAGGAACCAGAAAGGCCAGGGCAGGTTTTGGAGAGCAGTGTATGTCGGAGTGGTCTGTGAGGTCTCGGTAGAGCTCTGCATTGTGGAGGGAGCCAGCGAGTAGCCATGCAGATTTTGGAGGAGGGAGAGAGTCCTGCTGTTCTTGGTGGCTGTATATTTTACCCCATCCTAAGATGGCTGTGGGTCACCTACTTGCACAATGTTAAAAAAGGCTTCAGGAAGGCTTCCTCCTGGAGATATGCAATCAATTGGTCTCACAGCTCTCCATTCTGCTTTTCCAAGGGAAAGAATGGATTATTGAGAGACTGAATCTTGGAAAGTGGTCTCTTTTAAATATTAGATGCTTCCAGAACAAATCTCTTCCTATTAATATTTTGTACTCTGATGGTGATGGATAACCTAAAAGTTGGATGGAATAGAGGACTTTATGACTTTTACTATATTTTGTTTGTCAGGCTATTTAATACGTCATTTTTCAAGGGCTTTGATTTTTTAAGAAATACTTTTATGTTAACTCATAGCAATTATGAATATTCTGCATTTTACAAAAAAAGATTTTTTTAAAAAATCAAATTTGTTTTCTGCCATTTGTGCTGGATGTTTATGTTTCCATTTACCACAATGAAAAAGGGATCAACCATTTTTACTACTGTTCGCAGTCAATTTATCTCTTAAGTTTTCATGTACCAGCACTGGAATCTTTGGCTTATAATTATGGTAGACAGTTTTGTCCCTTATTTAGCTTTTTGTAACTGTACTTACAAGTAAAATATGGCAACATTTTTTGTTTGTGGTGTTAAAATTATATTTATAAAACTGATATACTGTAGTTTACTTTTACTTGAAAATGTTTCTGTAAATCTGAAGAGTTATGACATTTTATGGTTGTTCAGCAACTTAGGACTTGGCTCATCATTCATTATTTTTCCACTTTTTTTATACTGTGGGAATCTTCAGTTAAAGATTAAGTTTGAATTTGGTTCTCCAGTTTATTCAGTGCATGAGTACGGATATTCATCAATTATGCTCTGCTTCTTCTGTACACATCTCAGTACCTCTGAATTTTAAAACTGAACAACTGTGCCTGAAAAGCATGTGCTTTTTCCACCTGTGCCAGATTTTCTAAAAGAAAGAAATTGCATCTCCCTAAAAACTTTGTTTCTCTTACATCCTAGGCCTGTGTGGCTACAACAAGGCTACTTAGACATTAAAGCATTGATCATATCTGACAGATTTTTCCCTTCTATAATAAGCAACATTTCTCATAATAAGACATAAAAATAGGACATGAATTAACATGACACACCACGGAATATCAGCTAGAACAAACTCAGATTTAAATTTCCAAGCCTTTAGGGGCTATGTTAATTTTTTGCACCATTAAGTAGTTTCCAGTTTTAATCCCCATTTGTTGTAAGGCAAAACCACAACAGAAGCATACAATGCATTACAGCCTGCACTGCCGGACGGCTTCCAGCAGCACAGCCATGCTCTGCTCCTCCAGAGGGCAGTGGATATTGCAGGCGCTCCTCCATCCCCTGAATTACTGCCACCAACATCTGGCCTTTCCAGAGATTCCCAACAATGGGGGGGGGGGNNTCACAAAAGGGGGGGGGGGGGGGGGGATGTCTGCTGGTTGAAAGTGGAATTTGGCTTCGATTAAAAATAGAAAAAAGAGAGAGAGAGGGACACGTTGGGTTTATGAGTTATACACTCTTTAATTTACAGACTTGTATAATACTTAAGACCACTAAATGCCTGGAGTTTGCTCTAGCTCCAGGACTGTCTCTTTTCCACCCTCATGTAACCACCAATACTATTTTAGTTCAAGTGCAAATGGGCTGTTGTTTTTTTTTTTAATTTTCCTTGGGGGGCTGAAAGAGAAGGGGGACTACAGTGGGAAAGTATTCATTTCTGCTGTGTAGTGGCCTCCAAATACATTATAAACTTTATTGCCTTGGAAAGTGTTATAGAATCAGATTGATTTGCATTTGCAAAAGATAGATAGATGGGAACTTCTAAGGGGAAGCTGTGATGGTCAGAAAATTCCATATGGTCGCAAGCAGCCTTCTCCCTGGTCTCAAGAAACCTGTTTTTGAGAGTAAATAACTGAATGAAAACAGATTTCTTGGAAAACTGTTGTAATTTAATGCATGTAAACAAAAGCTTTTATAATAGCCTCAGTCACACTGGGATTTCTGAAAGAATTACTTCAAACAAATATCAGTTTTTAATTGAGAGGCACCCAAGAGGGTGGTGATGGTACAGTCTTTTTTTCTTTTTCTTTATTTTTTACATTTTTCTTTCCTTGTTCCCCCCTGAAGTGGAAAATATTGCAACGTTCACAGTGTTTTCATTTAAAATTCTTATCAGACTTTCTAGCATTAAGACATCCTAGGGAGTATCACAGAATCACACAACAGTTGAGGTTGGAAAGGAGCTCTGCAGATCATCTAGTCCAGCCCCTGTTCTGAGCAGGGTCACCCAGAAAATGTTTCCCAGGGCTGTGTCCAGTCAAGTTTTGAATATCTCCAAGGATGGAGATTTCCCAGCCTTCCTCGGAAACCTGTTCCCATGATCAACCATCCTCACAGGAAGGTTTTTTCTTACGATTAAACAGAATTTCCTATATTTCAGTTTGTGCCCATTGCCTTTTGTCCTTTCACTGGGCACCACTGAGAAGAGTCTATCTCTGTCTTTACTCCCCACCCTAAATCATGTCTTTATATACACGGATAAGATTGCCCCCAAGCCTTTTCTTCTGAGGCTAAACAGTTCTAGCTTTCTCAGCCTTTCTTCATATGAAGGAAGGATACTCCAGAACATTAATAAACTTTTCATCCCTGCAATGAACTTGCTCCAGAATATCCATGTCCTTCTTGCACTAGGGAATCCAGAACTGCACCCCGCACTCCAGCTGTCTCACCTGGGCTGAACACAAGTCTCCTCTGTTAATCTGATAGCAACAGTCATCCTAATGCAGCCCGGGAGGCTGCATTAGCAGATGCTGAACAGTTCTGGCCCCGGTATTGAGCCCTGGGGTACAGCACTAATGACTGGCCTCCAGCTGGACTTTGTGCTGCTTATCACAACTCTTCAAGTCCAGCAATGTGAACAGTTTTCAGTCAACCTCACTGTCCACTTATCTAGCCAATACTTCATCAGTTTGTCTATGAGGATATTATGGGAGGCTTGGAAGTCAACATAAGTAATGTCCTCATCCGTCGAGCTAGTCATTGAATCATAGAAGGCTATCAGGTTATTCAGGCATGATTTGGCCTTTGTAAATCCATGCTGACTTCTTCTAATCCCCTCCCTGTCCTTCATGTGTTTTTCTTCTCCTTACCATGTTTGGAAATAGCTTCCAGATTTTTTTGTGCTATAAGACTGAAGTGAGGCCGATAGGCCAGCAGTTCCTCAGTTTTTCCTGCTTGTTTTTCTCCAAGAGAGGAGTGACATTTATTTTCTTCCAGTTCTCTGGAACCTTTCCTCATCACCCTAACCTTTCAAAGATAATGGTGAGCAGCCTTACGATGACATCTGCCAGCTCCCTCAACACTTGTGGTTGCACACTGTCAAATCCCACAGAGTTGTGTATGTCCAATTTGTTTAAACATTGCCTAATCTGATCCTCCTCCACATCTTCCTTCTAGGTCATCTGTTCCTGCTTCCACCTCTTGTATGCTTCCTTTTTATGTATGAGTTTTTTTTCTGGTGCTTCCTGTTCACCCAGCTCCCTGTCACTTCCTGTATACAGGGATGGACCATTCCTGAACTTGGGGGAGGTGATACCAGCTGTCCTTCACCTCTTTTCTCTCTAGGACAGCAGCTCATAGAATTCTTCAAAGTAGGTCTCTGTAGAGGCCAAAGTCTGTTCTGAAGCCCAGGATCCTGGGCTGTGATCCTGGTTTTCCTTGTTCTCTTCTCTCAGGATCCAGAAGTCCGCCATGTCATGGCCACTGCAGCCTCCAGCCTTCACAACCCCATCTATTTCTTATAAAAAACCCAAACCAATTCAAACAAAAAAAAAGAAAAAACTGTCTCAGGAAATCTTCTGATTTAGATACATGTAGGTGATTCAGACTAGAACATATAAACTAAGAAGCTAAACCACTGTCTTCGTACAAGGGAAGCATGTTTTTTTTTGAAAAAAAAAAAACAAACCTATATGTTTAAAGTTCTTATTTTGCATTTCAGCAACACACAATACAATACTGCCCATTCTCTGCTCAAAATTCCAAATATTGCCTGAGTTAATAATAATGATCTAATGATAACACTGGTTATTCTGTTTGATATAGTGACTGGGACAACATGGGGGTATGATGATGACAGCTTTCTTTGTTTGCTCTTTATGACTCAGAAATTTGGAGAAAATAAACCCAGGAAAACTAGTTCACACTCTATGTTCCCATTACTCCCTCCTGGCCTAATTCTCTGAAAAATTCCAGGACTTTTAAAATAGTTTCAAAACCAGAGGTCTAAAACTCAACCAATATCCATATAAAAGTGAAAACTTCCTTGAAAATTACAAATATTATAATACCATTATAATATTATTATAACTTTAATTAATATTATAATATTATATTATTATAATATTATTATAATTATTATAATATAATAATTGTATAATAACACCAAGCAGTAACATAGTGAGATGGAAAGGAGGCTGCCAAACTCTTCTGTTTTGGAAGTGAATATTCCTCTATTAGCTATGTGAAAGCAGAATTGCCTTTATGGAAAGTAATAAATTCTGATAACATCAAGATAACTGGGAATAAAGTTTGTTCAGTGTATGCTAGATAAAGAGCCTTAACAATTCTTTATTTACATAAATATTTGCCTATCTTCCCTGTTTTGAGTGCTTAGTGAAGACAAAGATTTCGGATAGCACGATAGGTGCTGGATCACACTTAAGAGGAATTTCATACTCTCCAGCCTGACGCAACAGATCGATGAGAGCTCTCAACTAGAGCTGACCTCACCATGCAAGAGTCACACACTCAGGGACTATTTGCCCTTTATTTATATATCCTGAAGAGAAGCGTGTACTACTGAGCAAAAGCCTGATGTTTGGAGGAAATAAGATTAAGGGGAGAGAAACGAATGCCATAATCCCCTCCTGCCTACTCAAACTTGTCTCCGTGTCACTCCAAGAAATGAGGGATGCATTTTAGAAAGAATGTCTGTGTTACTAGAGAAAAATGGATGTCTGGTGTTTCATGTTGTGGAGTGCTCCTAGTTTTCCTAAAGTAGTTTTCAGCAGGTGGGTATTAAAATGAATGACACCTTTTTGAAAGCTTCAGATTTTGATTTTTTTAACTGAGAGAACAAAACCTCATTTTTTTAAAGGCCTTGATCAAAACATACTGTGGCTTGATTTTGTGATGACAAGCTAAAGTCTTCTAAGGGGGGGAAAATAATTTTCCAGGAAGTTCTTGTTGAGGTATTGATAAGCATGAGGGTGCTGCATGAGTTGATAGAACTGCTAAGTAGTCAATGAGATAATCTGCATCTAAATAACAGATACATAGTTCTGATATGACACTACAAGTAGATTTAAAAAAACACAAATCAAAACTGTGGTGTATGTATGTATGGGAATCGAGTGATGATTTGATCTCCCTAAAATTTATGCATCAGCAAAACAAAATAACTTGAAAACAAAACAGAAATCATTTACATTTTCATTTTATTCAGTTTTTAACTCTTTAAAGTAACAAACAGCACTTAAAGGTGAAGAATCTTTCTTACAACAGAATGAAAGGTTAAGGAATTAAGTACCTTGTAAGCTTGTTCCTGAAAAAAAAACATTTGAAAGCAACAAATGATAAAACACAAAAGCTTTTCTTCTCTCTATCTCCCTCCACCTTTTTAACCACTTTCAGATTGTGGGATTTTTAGCTCTCACTACAAGTGAGGCCCAGGTGACACCACTATTCTTGATTACCAAACTGTGAAATGTCCTTTGTCCAGGTGTTGGTTTGTGGTTTTTTACTGGTTAAGGAAATGACAAAATGAATAATGCCATTATCTTAACTTCGGTTGTGGGTAACATTGATAAGGATAAGATTTCAACACACACTGGCAAGAGGCTTATGCGTAGGTCCTTCAAGTTATAGTTCTAGAATAATTTCTGCATTGTGTACATCATCAATAGATTTCTGTATGATAGACCAACCAAGACCATATGTGTTGGATAGGATCCATTTATTCTTTAAACTAGCATTTAAGTGGGCCTGGAATAGGGTAGAGTTCTTGACCTCCAGGCCAGCATAGTTGGCCTTCTTCACTACTGGAATGCAGCCCTGTAGCCAGACAGTGAGAGCACATGTCCTTGTATCCAGGTCGACCTTTATGAACAACAAAGTTATCAGCTCTCCCTTCCCCAATGCATACCCTTCAAAAATCTTGCAAAGTCTTCAGACAGGGGTCATTTGGTAGGAATGCTCTCAGTTCAAGTTCTCTGCACGTTTCCCTGTTGAAGCTATGTAAATGTTCATGAGGTTGCTAAAGCGTGAGGAAGAAGGAGCATGACTCCACTGCTGGAAGATGGGAACACATGCCTAGGACAGAGGCAGACCTTCCGCCAGGCTTACATCTTCTATGGAAACCAGCCCAGAGACTGCGGCTCAAAATAAAACATACCAAAGGCATTATGTATGAGTCAAAAATTGAGCCTTTCTTGAGCGATGTGAACTTCAGAGGTTAGGAAACAGGTAGGTTTGACAACAGAGACAAGGATGCTTAGAAAATTTAGCCATTGGTAAATTTAAAGCCCATGATATCACCATCTTGATCGCTATGCAGATGGTGAAAATTAAATAGAAATAGGTGAACACTAGGATGCGTACACTGTTTGGAAGCAAAGATTGGTCAAGTATATTGTTTGACAGCTGGAAGAGACTAATACAATTTTGGCCTTCAAAAGAGAAATAATTCGTTTGATATTTAAAGGAGACAAAGTCCTAATCAAAGGGACTTTGGATCTTCTGTGCACAGCAGCAAGAGTGATTCAGGTTACAGGAAGGACAAAAAAAAACTTAAAGGAAAAAATAGTATGATTTGGGCTTAAGATTCATAGAAGAAAAATAGTGTTTGGCCCTTTACAGTGATGAGCTTTCTTAACCCCTCTTGTGTTATGGAAAACAGAAATAGTCTCTGCATATCTCCCTAATTTAGCCATAAAGGACAATGGGAAATCCCACAGCAATTGCCAGAAAAGGGGAAAAAAAACCCAAAGAAGAATTCTTTGTTTAAGACAGTCACTAATTCTAGAAGAGGAAGCCACCATGAACTGAAGCTGAATACAGGGGAAAAATACCGTGGTGACTGAGATGACTTTTCCTGAGCACCTAGTGTGAACCTGCAATGCCAGCTGCAGCATGAACTGGTGGTATTGCTGTCTCTTAGGCTTACCAAGAACTGCCAGGATGGATCAAGATAATTTCCTCGGTCCCTTTACATCGTAAATTTCTCACTGGATCCCCTGTGAGGGTAACATTGAATTGTGTGGTTGACTTGGCTGCCCAGTTGTTGAGAACACTGTCTCTTGATTTGCTGTCCTCCTGAAGAGGTTTTTATACTCTGTTGGAGAGTAATGTTCTGCAGAAATCTGAAATAGGATCCAAATATTAAACTCTTACTTGCTGTCTAATGACAGCATAGTATTTATCTGCTATATAAATCTATATATAGCCTTTATGGAACATTGACATCCCAGTATGTACTTTTGGTTGCTTTTAGTTTCCAAAGATTTTATTCTTGTGGCTTAGGAATGCGCAATCTTATTGCCAGTTCAAGTGGAAAATGTAACTTGAGTAACATTATGTTTCTTGCTTACTTTAATATGGGGTTACTTGGATCTCAGTAGCATCATGAGCAGTGTAGTAAAATCCTCATTATAATACTGAAAATGTTTGAATTTTCAGTCAGAAATAATCAGGAAAATAATCCCATTGCTATTATTTAATCATAACTAAAAGCACATGAGTAAAATGACTTTATGGCTTTGTTATAGCATACAGTTAATAAACCCTTTTTATTTGGTCATGTTTTTTTGTGCTGTCATACACAGCCTTCTTCCAGATGCAATGAACTTTTTTGTTTGAAAATGTATATTACCTTGGGATCTACAAAATGATGAGAGGATAAGTTTGCTTGCTCATCTTGAAATATCTTTTTCTTTTTAACAATTGTATTTATTAGATACTTGCTAAATGGTTGCAGCCTGACTAATAATTTTATGTGTTTAACATTTAGTTCCTTTCCAGAGGCCGATTTGGACAAACTGGAAAATGTCTCGTATCTGAGGACAATCTCTGACAGCTCCTTTAAACCAGATATAGCATGTACATATGTGTTTGCAGACTTGCTTGTAGGTCTGGATAAGAAAGCATTTTTGAGGTACTATCACCTCAAGGTAAATTAAAATATTCTCCTTACCTAATTATACCCATTAAAAGTTAGGCAGCTGATTTAATTTAGTCCTGTTAGGCTTCTTCAAATGGCTATTTATCCCACTTGCGCTAGAGGCATAACAACAGGCAGAGATGCCATATTCTCTGGAGGTGTCTATCTTTAAATCAGGTTAGATATTTTACCTGCAGATAGTCAGAGTGAGTTGTACATCTGATATTTCTGGGACTGTCCTGGGAGAAGTGAATGCTGAATAGCCCATCTGCACCAAGAAGGCATGCAAGCAAACAAAAACACTTTCTCTGTAATTTGAACTGCATTAGTTGTCAGAAACTGTGAACTCCCACCTGCAAGAAATATACGGCGGGCAAAGCAGGGAAGTACTTGCTCTGACACAGTAGGTTCTGCAGTATATGGTTGCATATATTGATATGTTCTAACTCTTCTTTCCCCTTTCCACAATGAGATTTTGCTAACTCCCCCTTGGCTGCCAAGAAACTAGCGGTGCTTGAAGAAATTATTTTTTTAATAGTAACGACTTTTTCCTCACAGGCCATCTAAGGACAGCACTTTGTACGTATATTTGTATTGGTGGGGGTCTCAAACCTTCTGTATAACCACTGCTTCATTAAGACTTCTGGCACCCAGGCATGGTTTAATCTCTCTGTCATAGATGGTAGGAATAGGGATTTGTGCATAGGAACAAAGTGTGAGTGAGTCTGGAATCAAATATGTGTGTCCTGACTTCCACAGTCATGTTGGAACCCCAGCCACAGGGGGGCTTAATCATCACGCCATCCACAAGGGACCGTTGGGCTGCCTTGCCGTCCTAATCAAGAAACCAAGCAGAGGAGCCTGAGGACTCTGAGGAAGAGAAGCTGAATTGGCTTAGAGCAGAAATATAACGAGCAGGCATAGCCTCTGTAATTCTTTTAGCTGAAAACCTCACTGTCTTAGTGAATCAGACTGGTGTATTAGGTTCTATTAAAACTAATTGTCTACAAGATTCGTAGAGTAACATAATATTATTTTAACATTTTTGGCTCTAAGACTGTCCTTATACCTTTAAATATAAAGATTATTTCTTGGAAAAGTGATTAGAATATTAAAACTCTATAAAAGTAGGCATTAGCTGATGATCCTGTCATTATGTTGAGTACCCATGGATTCACCTCAGCACACCTAGTGATTTCACAAAGGCTATTATCTCATGGCTACATCCCCTTCTTCTGAGCTTATTACTTTAAATAAAAAATGTTAATGGTTTCTGAGAAACTCATGATGAGAAATGGAGGATTTCTTACACAAAGAAGCATGCCTTCCAAATTTCAAAGCTTGCGTTAAACTTTCCAGCAAATGCCTGAAATTCTCAGCTAGCTAATAATATTGCAAGGTGAGTTCAGCCTTCTTTTATACTGAGGTGCCATTTGGATATACTTTATTATTATTTATTAAATTACACAGCACCACATGTTATGCATAGCAATTACTTCAGGATGTGCATTATGCTTTCACATACGGGGAGAATGGGATGAAATTATAAAGTCTGAATCATAAACAAGGTCAGACTGGATGATCTAAAAGCTCCTTCTGGCCTTAAAATCTGAGGTCACATATTGATCTCAGAATAGATACATGGGTATAGGAAGTGATGGACATTTTAAAATCTGAAGAGCAGGCAGAATGACATGCAAATATTTGGCTGTATTCCATGTATGACCCTGTGCTGGAGTAGTGAAGAGAGTTAAATGCTTTTGAGCGATTCAGGAGGCACAAGCAAAGCAAGAGGCCACAGTAGGAAGCGACGGGTGTTTAGACGGAGTTCAGACCTTTGCAACAGTACCTCAGTCTGTGCAGACTGTTACTACTCATAGCAAAGGCTTTGAGTGCCAGTGCAAAACAGTCTCCAGCAGAGATACTCCAAGAGCCTCTTTTCTTGCTCTTTAATCCATTAGGTCAGTGGAAGTTGGGATGCCTTACGCTTTTGACTTGCATCTTTCTTCTCTGTTTCCAAACCCTTTCAGGGCTACAGAATTAGTCTCTTCTGGGCTCTTTACACATTGTACAAGCTACAGGGAACCCGTAAGGAGGTGAGGGAGCAGGTTTTGCTTAATGAAAAGCAATGCCAAACATTATCACAATCTAGAACCATCACAACAGCTGGAAACTAGAGGTGACTTAAAGAGAGGGCATGAGTTCTAGTGATATGCTCAGCTAGTCCAGGGAATAACAAGCCCTGAAGAAACCATGCACAAGGTACCAGGCAGTCAATTAAAAGATTTTGAGAGGAGGAGTAATCAGACTGTAACTTCTGCTGGAAGGTAGTGAAAAGAGGATAAACTGGTGGAGTTGAGGACACCACACTGTTGACAGCATGGCAAATTCTGTGTATTTTGTTCTTCTTAGTCGCAAAACAAACAGACAAAAAAAAAGCCAAACCAAAGCAAAACAACTGACCTGGACATATGGAGAAGAAATGTCAATGCGAACTTTACTGCTACAGAGAAATGCACCATAAAAAATTAGCTCCTTAGGTGAGCTCATGGGTGCTGAGTTATTATTATTTACTAGGGCTAATAAAGGAGGGACAGAAGGCAGAGGTATTACATTTTGCAGGTGATAAGCCTATGCAGGCGAGCAAGTATATCAGCCAGGGAGGTAGAGGAGAACTGGCACAAGCTGTGCACGAAGAATGATGCTGGCAAAGGCCTAAGTGAGTGAAAGCCAGAGTGGTTCAAAGTGCCGGATTTCTGTTGCTGCAAATAAAAAGTCTGCAAAAAATATCGTTAGAGAACTTCAGGGAACTTGTTGATAAGATTTCCTGCTAGAATATTGAAAGATGATCACGTTTCACTGAAGAAAGAAGAAATTAATGACATTCATTATGCATAAGGAAAGAACACCTTAACATTAAGAAATGTTTTGCATGCCTGAGCAACAGCTCTTGTTTTCATACTTCTGCAAAGTTGTCTTTCTCTGAAAAGGGAGGTGAGCTGAGTATAACATATCTTCCTGAGAAATGCAGCCCTTTTCCAGCTGACCTCTTTACAAAACTTGTGTGTATCAATTTCTCTCCATTTGCCTTGCCAACATCACCCTGGATATATGAGAAATATGGACTATGCTGACTAATCTTTTGGCAAGTCTCCTCAAATAGAGAAATCAATAAATTAATAAAATGGAGAGGGAAAAAAAGAGAGGAAATTTGTCTTAAGCAAACATCTATCTCGGCAGCATTTAATAAAACACTGAGATTTTTAACGCAGTGAGTGAATGATCCCGGCACTTGAGTGTGACCTCGCTGCCTGCATGTGTGGGTGGAGTAACACTGCTCTCCATTTCAACACAGATCTCTCTACTCTCAGGGTACAATCGTAGCACCATAACTGCAGTTTATGGACACTGAAGACATGGCTTTGGTGATGCAACATCCAGCGCCCCTCTGTAGATTCCTCCTCTGTGTCCTTTCTGTTTTCCTCCGATCTTATTTCCTCTCTTTGCATCCAGAGATCTTCTTGTAATACCCTCTGTTTAACCATGTGGTTTGGGACTCCAGCATGTCTCTCCATACATAGACTACTCACAAATCAGGAATTGAAATGCAGTTTTCCACTGTTTATGATGAGGTGATCTCATGATACGGAAAGAATGAGGGTGTCTCAGTCCGTTGGGACAACAGTCTGGAAGAAGAGCAGGTACTTTCACCAGAAAAGATTGGCACTACAGTGCCAGTACAAGACAAAAGAGATGGAATGGGAATAGTTTTATCTATTTCTCTCACTTTTTTCTGAGTTGTCGAGTCCTACTAGTACAAACATGTAGCCAGTCAGGACAAGGACTAGAGGGTTAGGATGTGATAAGATATTTGATCTCTCCTTCACTTCTGAGAAATGAAGTAGCTGGACAGCAGCACATGCCAGAGTCACTTTGGATTCATTAGTAAAGATGTTTTTGACATATAGCTTGTGATCATTACCCGCTATAAGCACATTAAAGGCATATCAGCATGGTATAACACTGTACCCTAAAGCAATACTCTAGGCATCTATTCACAGAGCTCCAGTGTTGAGTTTTCCAGTTAAAATCTATATTCGGGAGGGAGATAGACTGTGAAGCAATAGGATTGCAATCTCTGCAGCCTTCACTGCAGTATTTTGGAATGACAGTCTAAAGAGCTGAGGATGCAATGGGAAGAAAGTGTTATGTCCACTCAATAAATTCAGTCCCTTCTTGGAAAGGTATGACTTGCACGGATTTCTGTTCAGGGAAGTTTTAACCAAGGGCATACCTAAGACACTAACAAAGATGAAGTGACAGATGCTGGTTAAACACTGATCAGGCATAAGGAGAGTGCAGAAAATCTTTTCGCCCAAGGGCCCATTGCTTGCATGCTGTGTGAAGTGTTAACCTGGATCCAGAAATATAGTAAATAAATCACAGCTGCAGTAGACTTAGAAGCATTATTTGTGCACCCTTTCCCTTCAAGCCAGGACGGAATTATTTTTTGTCATTCTTGTCTGAATGTGGGGTATCAAGCCTGAGTCCTGTGCAAACATCCTTGCATTCACATTCTGATAGAGACAACAGAATGCTCTGAAAGATTTCCTGGTGCAGTCTTTTCAATCTCTGTCTCCACCCAAGACTGTTTAAAACCATACCAGTGAAGTCTGTACCACTGAGTTGCCAAGAATACATGTAAACTTGCTGTCCTTAAACAGTAAGCGTTGGCACAAGACTTTATCACACATTTATGTAAGCCTATAAGTTTCTGCTCTGAAGGAGAGGGTGTTGTAGGGTTAGAAGAGGGCAGGGAGGGCTGGTTACCAGTGAGAAGCTGTGTCATGGCTGAGCTAATATTTCAAAGATATTCAGATGTCCCTGTAGAGGGTTAACTTTGCAACTTCTTAAATTGTTCAGTCCATCTATTAACACACGTTTTTGTGTACAGATAACACATCAATAGCTGAAACTTCTGCTGTACCCAGACGCAGAAATAGCGTCTGGCAAATCTGTAGGCACTGCGGTAAACTGCTCAAAACATTCTCTGCTTGGGTGAGGCAAGGGAAGACATTGCACTTCAGTCAGAAATGTAGACCAGTTCTGTAAATTCAAACTCTCCACTTAAGTTCCTGCTGGGACTTCACAGAGTAGTTGCTTTCTTTCATGCTAGATTTATTTGAATGACCTTATTATGGAAAATGGGATTTTATATCTCAATGCCCATTACATTATTTTTTTTATTTGTTACAATGAAAACATTTCATTAAAGCCCTTATTGAATAGCTAAGTGTGAATCTTGGGAGTGAATAAAAGTCATTTATTGAATCAGCCTGCGCTGGAACTAAGAAAGCATGTAGAGCTGCAGAACTATAAAATGCTCAGTGCACTTTGCAGTTTCATAGCAAAATGCTACAAGAGACAGCTCAAGTTCACTTCTAAAATAAATAAACAAAAGAAGGGCCCAAGTTGTTCCATTTAAGGACAACACAATTTCAGGGCCAGCCGTTAGCCTTTTCTTGGGGAAAAATACTGCCTCCTAGATGGAGGGGAAGTGAAGTCACTGCTACATCCCCTTTGTGACTGTAAGTTGCTATCCTCACTCTGCCAGTCATGTTTGCAAGGCTGAAGGGAGTGGGCTTTTTCACTCCTGGACCTTGTTTGTCCTTGAGAGGAGCCAGGGAGACATGAGGATCTTTTTCCCCAAAAGAGGGGATGGAGCCACTGTGCATTGTGCTGTCTGTACCACAGAAGCTCAAAGCATAATCTTCCTCTGCCTCCCAATTAATTAGATTATTAAAATCATTCTGAAGCTTTAACTTAAACCATAATTTAGGTCTTTCCTCTTTTTTAATTATTTAAAGCCAAAATGCAGATGTAGGAACTTCAAATACACTTAAAGACCAGGGATTGCAATTTGGGGTCCTTATTTGTGTACACTGTGGTTGTATTTCAGCAGCTAAAGAGAGGGGAACAGATTCTGCTCCCTGCCACCCCACTGTAAATCCAGAGAAACTCCTCTGATTTCAGTGGCATTTATTCTTGAATTACCCTGTCTTAGCTGACAGCAGCGCGGCTGACTGTGACTCCATAGATATATACACTGTTTATATGTTGAGTCTATTGTTGATTAAGTATGC
Source organism: Ibidorhyncha struthersii (assembly GCA_013398815.1). NCBI lineage: Eukaryota > Metazoa > Chordata > Aves > Charadriiformes > Charadriidae > Ibidorhyncha > Ibidorhyncha struthersii. The sequence goes on along the minus strand of VZSZ01005873.1, from coordinate 839,195 downwards.
ACACAAATGCAACAAGCCATCAGTCAAAGAAATCACATTTGCTTTGCTGCCAGGATATAAGCTAAAATCATGAGAAGAAAATGCATTCCTCTGATATATTGAATGATACAATTTCAATAGAAAGCATTGCCTCACATTAATTTAATGTGATTAGTGCCTGTGAAAGGCACTGAATTAACAGATTTGAAATGTGTGTCCTCTGTTTACCGATTAAAAAACAACAAAACCCAACAGCTGGTTTCCCCTGCCCTGTTCTACAAGTCTTCCTTGAGACCGATCTGGAGGTTCTTCTCTGAAAAACAGATTTCCTTTGCCGTTGCTGCTTATTCTGAGGACCATACCAACAAGAAAACAGCTTTAGTTACAATGGCTGTTCTGAGACACAAATATTGGCCCATTACATTTCTTAGGATCTAGCCTGCTGTGGCAGCATTCAGGTGCTCTCAAGTTGTTTCAGGCCTGAGCTTGAGATCAAGAATTCAGTCATAAATTCATAAAACACCAGGTGGGAAGGGACCTCAAACATTGTCTGGTCTAGACAAGATGGCCCAGCACCCTGTCCACCTGAATCTCAAAAGTGTCCAATGCTGGGGAATCCACCACTTCCCCAATGCTGGGGAATCCCCACTTACCTGAGGAGATTATTCCAATGGCTGATTGTTCTCATCGTGACAAATTTTCCTCTTGTGACCAAACAGAGTCTGCCCAGGAGTAAATTGTACGCATTACCCCTCGTCTTTTCCATGTGACTCCTTGTAAAAAGGGAGTCTCCATCTTCTTTGCAGCTACCTTTTAAACACTGGAACATGGTGATAAGGTCTCCCCCCTAAACCTTCTTTCTCAAGGCTGAACAAACCCAGTTCTCTCAGCCTTTCCTCATCTGGCAGCCTTCCCTCATACGGCAGCCTTCCCAGTCCTTTCAGCATCTTTGTGATGCCTGTCCACAATGTTTTGTATAGTGGGGACCAAAACTGAACACAGTATTCCAGTTGTGACCTCACAAGTGCTGAGTAGAGTGGGGTGATGACTTCTTTATCTCTGCTGGTGATGCCTTTGCTGATGCAACCCAGCATCCCGCTGGCTTTCTTTGCTGCAGCAGCACACTGTTCACTCATATGGAGCTTGCTGTCCACGAGGACTGCCAGGTCCATAGCTCTGCTCCCCAGCTGGGTAGTTACCAGCCTGTGCTGCACTTCTGGATTATGTTTTCCCAGGTGGAAGACCTTACACTTGTCCTTCCTGAACTTCATAAGGTTCTTCTTAGCCCACTCTTCCATTCTACCCAGGTCTCCCTGCAGAGCGGCACTCCCTTCTGAAATGTCCACTTCCCCACTTAATTTGGTGTCACCAGCAAAGGGGGTGGAAGTCCCACCAAGTACTGTTAAAAAAACGTCCACTACTTAAACACCCAGTTACCACCTATGCATCAGAAGTCTACTTCTTACTGACAGGAGTAACTCTTATGGATGTCCATATGCTTTCAGGCTGTCAAAATAATTTTAAACTAATGCTTAAAACATTTAATAAAAGACTTATCACAGAGAATTTCTAAATAGATGTGGTTAGGTAGATCCCATCTGCACTGCCCAGTTCTTATTACTAGATTCACAATCTCCTGTGCATCTTTGGCGTCTAGTAACATTTTGGTTTTAGGGTTGTTGCTGTAAAGCCTAACCAAAAATATTCATACTAAAAATGTGAGATGAATAGTCAAATATCTTTCCAGCTCTGAGCATCCCAGTAATCCATATTTTGCTGAGAACAGTTGAATACATTGCATTTAGCCATACATTAATAATGACAATGATGTGGCACTTGGATGTAGCACTGATTTAATGTATGTTTCTTGTTTTTTCACAAATGTCTTGATTTTCCATCACTTTGAGCACTTGTACAAGGTACTTGCAATTCATACTCAGCTGAATCTTTAAGTCCATGAAAACATAGTCTTTTGTGGGGTGGGTGCAAATGTTAGCATGTTCCTATATAAAATTTTGGTCAAGAAAAAAGGCAAATATTTCACAGATATTCTCATAAAGATTTGTCTCTCATCTTTTTTGTACCTTGACTGGTACCTTGATTTTATTAGTTAATTTTTCTGTTCTTCTTAGTGACGTGTAATATTTACAAGTAACTGCATTGACTCAGTAGAACTCTTCAGGGAATGAGCTATCACATGCCATTTTAAAAGATGATAAAATCCAGCCACATGCTAAGTTTAATACTCTTACTGGCAAGGAGTGAACACCACTATAGTCCTTCAGCATCCTCAGGTCTTAGCGAGAATGTTTTGCATAAAGTCAAAAATATGTTACTACTGACTGCACTAATAATGACACAAAGTATTCACTTTTATAATTGGGAAAAAAAAAAAAAAAAAAAACAAAGAAAAAGAAAGAAAAACTGCCTGAGATTCACTTCCTTACCTGTGCATTCCCTGGACTGCTGGCACACAAAGGTTAACAAAACCTGGAAACGAAACAATAAGTGATGTCAGCAGTTAGCACAGTATCATTTTCTCTCATCTATTCATTTAAAGTGCAGAGCAGATAACTTTAACTATCATCTTCAGCATAAAAAAAAAATGAGAGTTCAAGGCATTGTCAAGGAGCTGTTCAGCTTTGGCTCTTAATTAAAGTAAACATAGTTAAAAACATTTCCATTAAAAGAGAAAGCTTTAACCTCTTATAACATTCTGACCACATTTAAATGAGGGTGGAATGCATGCTACCTGATGGAGAGAGCTTGCAGTATAAAATTTTGCCAGTATAGTGGCTGCCAATAAAAAATATTGTGATTTTCATTACACCGTGCTCATTCATCACTGGAAAAATGCAAGGATGAGATCTTCCATACAAGTTCAGACACATGCCCTTGAGAGCTAAAGAATGACTTTTCAATGCAATTCCAAATGTTAATATCCCCACAGGAATGCAGATCCAACAGAGGAACCTACTGCACTATATAGCCATCATATTCACCTCAGCGAGTGAAAATCATGCATCAGTGTGGCTTGATACTGTGATTTGCTACTTTGGGGCTCTGCTGTATAATCAGCATCATCAGCAGTTATTTCTCAGGCTCCTGTCCTGCTGGATTTGACATGGGAAGGATCTCCTGAATTTGTTAAGATTTTTTTTTACTATATACACCACAAAACAAGCTAACACTGACTTCCTAGAATATTTTCCTGATTTGTTTTTAAACAATTTATATTTTAAATTATAACAAGGATTAAGTGATAGAGTGAAAAAGAGAGAGTAGAGGGGACTCAATCACCACAGAATAATAAGTGGAGGAGTGGGCAGTAACGTGTTCTTACACAGCTCTAGCATGCCACATCCAAATTATTGGTCTTGCTTCTGGCAAACTTCTTACCAGACAGGTATTGTCAATTTTGCAAGGACTATTGCTTCAAGAGAGCAATAGTACTGGATAGAAAACCAGTGAAAATCATTTATGGGATGAACGATTAGAAGAATTAAAGTTTCACGGTCTGGCTTGAATTTAGGAGACATGGTAACATCCTATAGACTTTCTGAAGGATGTTATTACAGAGAATGATAGTACTTTTATAAAAGAATAAAATATAGAAAGGCAGAATCAAGAAAAAACAAATACCAGGAAAAAAAAAAAAAAACACAACCAAACCAAACAAAACAACCCTACCTTACCTAAGACAGAATTCTTCTCCCTTGGAAAATAACCTATATGGAGAGGAAAAGACTCTGTCAAATTATTAATTTAAAAGCAGCTGGAGTGAAGTTGAAGTGTTGTGAGGGGAGAGGGCTTCTGTGTCCCTACAGAGGTATCTTAAAGTTCTATGATAGGTTTTCAGATAAGGAAAAAGGTATGAAAGAATCTGGATGATGTTTGTATTTACTTCATTTGTTTTGCTTTCAGCAAGAAAGCAATAAAATTTATCACCTGATGATAATGAGGGGAAAAGTGTTAAACATGAGAAAGGCGCATAGCTGATGATGTGTCTACTGGTGTAGGCAAGGCAGGGAGAGATTTGCCAGGATGGTTCAGGGAATCCACCTCTCCCAAACAGCGTTGAATCTCCTAACCCCCAGCAGCAGTAGGGAAACCTTATGCTTCTGGACCAGTGTTATAGCGGCTTTCCAGTTCTTTGACAACCTGCTCCAGACAGAGAGAGCTGGTGCACAGCTATGATGTCGAATAAGCAAAAAGTAAGTCCCTCATCTACTTAGCTGCTCTGTCTCACACGCATGATGGTGTATAAGTAGGAACGAGGGGTAGAGCTCCCTGCTTCCATTGAGGCTCCATCCTGCTCTGCGATGGTGCAGCCGTGCTGGATCACCCACTTCCCAACCACCACATTCCTCTGCTGCGATAGTCAGAGTCTGACGGCAGCCAGGGTGAAGTGCACAATGTTTCATGACACCAACAGCTGGCTGCTTGCAGTGAAGTTGAGCCCACGGCACCTATTTACTTTCTTACCTAGTGGTCTGATCCTTCAAACATGTATGCTTGGATTAATGGCAAACTGACAGTTCCGCTGAGTCCACGGGATTTTCTGCCACGCTGCTGAATACCAGCAGTATTCAGTACCACTGAATACCTGCAACCAGTGGTTGCAGGACTGGGTCCTAAATTCCCTTGTGATGGTCAATGTATTTCAAACTGAATGATGCTAAACTAACACACATTTAAGGACAGACGGCAGCCTGGCATTCTTCAGAAACAGACAACTAACTTTGTCTGGGTCTGATTCCTACTGACTCCAAACCTTCGTGCCCGTTCTCTGATTTTCAGAAGTGTCATTAGAAGGCAGGTCTAATAAGTAGAACAGAAGTTTGGATTTCAGGATTTCCTGCATTTTAATTTCATGTCTCAGAGTAGTTTTCTCTGTAATCTGATTTACCCATCACAGAAATAGAACTGGACAGGATGTGAGACATCATTTAGCTTTTAGCAATAACTGGGACCCCCGCCACAGACCAAAATGCTATTACGTGAGGTGTGTATATTTCAGAGGAAGAAGACTGCTCTTAACCCTAAAAACAGGAAAGGTATATAGAGAATGATTGAGGGGATGTGGCAATGCTTAGAGACTGCTGTAGATCTTCAGTAGGTCTTAAGATGCTGTATAACTTCAGCTTTTATGCTAAGGCCAAAATGAAATGTCAAGGAGAGATGAATTAAAGGAAATGGTCATAGACAAAAGACTGCAGAAAGAATTAACTTTTCACCTCCGCAGCTAGAACTGACCACAGACCAAGAGCAGACTGGTTTAGGTAACCACAGGATATAAAACTCGGGGTAAAGGTTAGACCTAGTCTGCCCAAAGACAGGATGACAAATTAAGCACATCCACTTGCCATAATTAGATAACAATAAGGAGGCTTCGCTTCAGACTGACGTTCTTCTTGCTTTGAACCTATGTTCATATTGAGGTTCCCACCTGCAGAGGTGAGGAGACCTGTGTTTCCTTTAAATGCAACAATTAGCAAAATTTAACTCTAATATACTGCCACCAAATAATCTTTACTAGCAGCTTAAGAAGTGTTGCTAAGTTTATAAATGTCATTAGCATTTTTAAAATGTATTTATGTTTATAAAGTTATATTTTATGTATACTTGTTAATAAAATGTTTCCACTAGTCTCTTTTAAATTAATTTACTGCATTCTTAGATTAACAGTTTCAGTATTTTAAAATAAATTCTTTGAAATACTTCAGCTTTTACTTTAACGGTCCTTTGAAGTCTTTTGGTTCCTAGATTGTGCTGGGGCATTAACACCTCTCTCAAAGCAGAGTGAATTACACCTATGTCATTCTTGGGAGATGTTTGTCTAACTTATTCTAGAACTCTTACTGCTGTTCAGTGAACTTCTCTGATCATCAAAAGGGACTTTCTCCACCTCAGTTGTATCACAGCTTATGTTTCATCTGTTCACACTCACACACATTAAACTCTTCTCAATTTAGGACAATTTCCAAAGTTCACTGAGGTCAATGGAATCACTTGCACTTACTTTAATAGAATCAGGCCCTCAGAGATGAAAAACTTATTTTACGCATTTTCACTGATCATTGCAAGGTCATTCCATTTAGAAAAGAAACTTTCCTAAGCAAACACCACAATCTGTGCGTGGTCAATAATGTTTACCTTAAAATGGCTTTGTGAACTGAACAAAAACTTTTTTTTTCCCCACAGGTAGGATCCGGTCATGGTAAAATGCAGAATACAGCTAAAGCTGTAACAACAGTTTTACTGGAAATGAAAAAAAAATAACTTGGTTTAAAAACAAAGAGGGAGCAGTAAAAAATGATAAGTTTTTCACATCTATTAAAAACTTCATGTAACCATAAACCAGAACTGAATGTATTTTAACAAATTGCTCACTGAGTGAGTTTTGTCTTTGTGAATTGTTTGTGATTTTCTGAAATGAATTTGCTCCTATTGCTTTACTGACAATATGTTATGAAGAATTCTTGATCTGCAGCTAATTTTGGAGTTTTGTTTGCTGGAAATATAATTACATATGTTTCTTTTGTCCGACTGGGGGAGTGGTGTAACTGTTAGACACAGGTTTCCGGTGTCAATACTACAATTACAATTTAAAATTCAGCTGGGGCAAGTTACTGAAAAAACATCAACTACAGCAGCACTGGCTTGTAATCACATTGTTTAGTGGTAACCCAGAACTTGCAACCTTGTTCATAAACATGTTCTGTGGGCTGAAAGTACTGAAGGAATAAGCAAAGCTCTGCAATCCCTAGTTATTGACTTATTTTTCTGGATTAATTACTGTATTTTATTTTTATAAGCTTTTTTTTTTAATAAGGAGGATTATAGGCATAATCTGAACTCTGCATCCAGGGAAATGGATTTTTAGATCCATGTTAATAATCACCATTCTTTTATTTATTAGTAATTAAACATTACATTAATAATGCTATTATCATGGGATCAGAATCCAAGTTGTGACACTGAGAATTTAAAGATATTTATTTATTATTATTTATCTATTTATTATTTATGTTCCATGCCATTTTAATAAGGTTTCCCCTTCACCTTCATTTATATAATTGCTATGTATTTACAACATTAATTCAAAATTAATGGACGTTTATTTATGGGAATTAATTTTGTTTCTATAATAAAGCTGCTAACGAGACATATTGGTGGGTTTGTACTGTGGAACCAATTATTTCCTACCATATCTGCAAGTAACATTACAGACCAGCTCGCAGGTAAGTTCCTGAACATAACCACTAGATTCTGTGCAACTTTCCTCAAAACTACATCTAAACATCAGCAGCCTTCAGTCTAGGCAGTTCACCTGTAAACTTTAAAGAAACCATTAGGATGCCCTTTGGACTTCTGAGAAATAGTTTTTGGAGATTTAAGAGTTCACACTGAAGACTGTGTATTGAAACTATACACAGAACCTTCCCAAAAAATATACAAATATGAGACCTTTCAGAGATGGAAGATATAGCAAAAAAAAAGTATATTTTTAAAATTGGTTTGATAAATCAAGTTTATCTGACTAATATGAACCCTCCCCACTTGTTTCCCTATCAACTCACCTCTCAAATAATCTTGTGGCACTGAACAGTGAAAAGTACTTTTTAAGAAGTCCAATGTGATCAAAAGACAACAGGACAGAAAGATAAAATGGTAAATTATTGTTCATAGAAACATGCATTATGGTGGTCTATTCAGATCCTTATCTTCTCATGATTCATAACATTTCAGTTTGTAATTCTTAAACCAGAGGAAATTACTCTTTCTCACTTTCTAAGTAAGCAACATAATGTGCAAGCACCTCTAGCTCAGTTGAAGTATTTACTTTAGGAAGTTGTCTGTCTGCTAAAGTGACTTTGCATGGAATTTTCTGTGATAGACACCATACAGATTTCAGTGGGAGACCTTCTCAAGTGATGTGAACCTGGGCGACATCTGGTTCATGGTGTCCTCAAAACTATAGAGAATTGTAACAGTATAGTACCTGGCTTATGATGCACTCAGAAGTCCAGTTTTCGGGTCCCTCTGTGCTAGAGTGGATACTCTCCCTCTCCAGGGATGACATTCAACTAACGTCTCAAACAATAGTGATCGAATCAGAAAATATCCTTTGGCAGCTGTGCCATGTGGGACGAGTCTGGGGTGGATCGTGAGTGAGGTAGAATGAATTCCTTTCTGGTAGTAGTCTTATGCCCAGCCATGTGAATTTTAATGATCCGTATTTTAGCAAACATAAATACCATTGTTCATAAAATTATCATCTTGGTCATAAAATTACCTTCCCCTTTTTAAAATTCAGCTGAAGTATTTGACCTAGTGACGCTCTGTGACAGAAATCCCACAGGCTGATTACATGCTGTGTGAAGTATTATTCTCTCTCTTTTGTTTTACATTTACCTGTCATTAACTTCAAGTGACCCTCCTGTTGTTCTGGTGTTCTGAGACACTGTTAAAAAGATGGACCGGCTAGTTTTTGACTCTACCTTTCATAATCTTAAATGCTTTAATTAAATCCCTTCTAGTGTTTCTTTTTCACTGCTAAATCACCCGAGCTCTTGCAACCTTCATATGCAAATCTTGCTATATCCCTAACTCTTTATTCTCTGGACTTCTACAATTTTAAAATTCTTTTACCGTTCACATCCCAAACAAAATTCTATATTTCATATCAAGGCCCATCTTGCCCACTACTCCAGAAACAAATATTTTTTATTTGTAACATGAAATATATTCAGTTTCAATCACTTGATGTATAATCTGAGACTGATTTAACATTGCTTGACACCGATCACAGTGTATTGTGTGATAGGATTGTTCCTCAAATCAGGCATGGGCATACCAAATAAGAGGGTATACAAGGAACCAGACATAGCTGGCTTTCCTCTTCTCAACATCTGTGTGGCCATGTCTTCTAGAAAGCTGAGCAGGAGCTGGCTTGCTCTGCTGTCCACTGGGGAGCATGGTGTCACGTATGGTGTCTGAGAATGGTCCACTTTCCCTTCCCCACTGTCATTTGCTACGTGGGTGCAGTTAAGGAAATATTATACCCAAATTTGTTTACCTTAATCTTCCTGAAACACTGGGAGGGATTATTCTCTGAGTCTCTCACTCACATGCTTTGCCTTTCAAACCACACAGGACTCTGCCTGAATCACTGAGCTGGACTCTGTGACAAAAGTAGAAACTCATTATGAACATTAATTTTCAGATTTAGAATCCATGCCCTTGACTAGAAACTACATGGATTTTAAGACCAAGCTCCGGTTTTCAAAAACATTAAAGCGCCTCAGAAGGCATAGAAACAAGTAGTGAGAGTCAGTTTCAAACTCAAAAGCCCCCCCCAAACGCACAGCTATTATTCACAGTTTCTGTTGATAAGTAACTTCACGGTAACACAGTTCTGTGGCAGTAACATTTTTTTAAAAGCGTGTAATAAACACTGAAAATATGCCAAAGTGATCCCTACCACAGGATTTAAAAGCAATTGTTTGTGTTATTCTGCTTGCCTTCGGATTTTTTGCTTCAAGCTTTGCTTTATGTTTCCAGTAAGTCCTCCAGAGCTTACCGAGCAACACAGCTGTGATCTTTCTTGCAGAGAGCTAACGTGCTTAACTGCACGCCTGTAGCATGTGGAAAGCTCTTACCCGTCAGGCAGTGCATTGCTGCCCAAGTGGTGAAAGGCCCCCGAAACCCTCGGCATTCAAACAAAGCCTGGCGGAGGCATTCGCCCAACGCAGCACCAAAGCTTTTGCATCCCGGTAGTTAAAATCAGGAGCACTTTCCGTACATCAACGGCGTATTGTAGGAAACAGTGGGACATTTTCTCTCTTACTCTTCAAACGCGCCAAATGTAAACTGTCTGAACCACAACAGTCGTCTTTGTGCCTCTGAAACGAGCAGGGCAAAGAAAGATCCTATGAAATAGCTGTGGTTCGTGGCTTGTTGAGGGGGGATGGGGTGAGGCAAGAAACTCGCTTTTAATCAATGTGATAATCGATGACATACGGCATCATTCTCTTGCCTGACTCCATTCTTTCCCTGCATGCTGGAGGCCTCAGTGGCTTCCCCGTTTTTTCTCCCCCCGCTGCCCTTAGCAGACCAACTGGAAATCTGTCTATTGTTTCTTTAATACATATATATTGGAAAAACAGACATAAGTCTTCAAAGGAGCCTGCAGTTTAACTGGGGAAGGATCGCTTAACAGCCGCAGTTTGTTGAGGAGGCTGTGATAAAATGCACATGCCCTTGCTGCATTTTCCCATCCCAGTCTGACTCCGTGCACAGCCCCAGGATGCTACCGGCCAATGGTAGCAAAAAGCTGAGTCAGGGAATCATATGCTATGCTTTATATTTGTATTTTTATGAACTGCAATGCAAGCAGTATGAATGAAAATCATAGTGCGTTCTTCTTATCCTATGCTCCTTTTCCACCTATTAAGTTTGGATCCATAAAGCAAAGGCTGCGCTGGATGTCCTTTGAGTGGGATTTGTGTTTGCTTCTAAGAACAGCTTTTACATCTCATATTTTGGCTCTTACTGGTGGCACAAGCAACACAACGTGTTACCTCACAAGGCTAGCTTAAAGACTTGCATTTTATTCAGAAAGTCCTGCAGATCCATGACTTTGTTGGTCTTTTCTTGGAAGTGAGCACTGAAAGCCACCATTACAGCTTTTTCTCCTTCCCGCTTGACTATCTGGATTTAGCATTTCCTCGTACTCATCCAACATATTTTTTGGTGAAACTACTCTGTAAATTAAATGTACAGTCTGTGAAGTTACAGGGAATCTTAAAGTTTTACTTCAAAGTCCAGATTTTCATAACTAAGGAAAAACAATTCTCTCATATTCTTTATTTTTTGTTGAAATACTGTCTTTTTTGCCATTTTTTTCTCACTATTATTGTCATCATGTGCTAGGCAACTTGACACACATGAATTCACAAGTCAAAGACTGTCCAAGGCAATTGAGTTCTGCAGAAACTTAGGTAGATACTGGAAACAGAAGATTTACATTATTTGGGTATTTGCTGAGCTATTGTTTGTCTTGAGTTTGTAATGGTGTTTTAGGCAAGGTGACTCAGAGAACAGGCCACGCTGTATGACTCTTGGGATTGGAGTTTAATCTCAGTTCTTCACACTCTGACTTTTGTTGTGTTGAAACTGATGCACATTGTATATATTACTAGTCAACTTTCTACAGGCACTGCCCAATGACTTGGTGAGATGGACTCTCCAGGGGAATCATCCTGGAAGCTACGCTGACATATGTTTAAACTCCAAGTGGATTGGGAAGGATTTTCCTTCATTTTGGAAGAATTTTTCCTGCCTTTCCACCAGAAAGGGAGAGAAGATGAATTGGAAGGTCTCCTCTTCCTAGTGTGCATCATCAAAATGTAAGGAGACAAAATGAAGACTGAGATAGCACTGTAAAACTCCCTCCAGTGCTATGATGTATGGTTCTGTCTATGGTTCCTTCCTTATCTATGGTTTGCTCAGATCTTAATTAATGATAGTGAGAAATTAATATAGTTTACCGACAATCCAAACACCTCCCATGTATTGCAGCAGCACAGAATATTATCTGAACTCTGCAGGGAGACTACCAGGTATTCTTCTTTTCACTTTTTTTCTTGTTCTTGTTCATTAGCAATATCATCTACATTTCACCTGTAGCTTATTTTGTATTTAAGGATACCCTTCCTTCCACATTCTGCTAACAGCAACTTGCTTCCTCTAGTTCGTTGTATTTGCATTTGTTTGGTTCCTACTACTTCCCCAAGCAGCTTCCTAAGGCTATTTCCTGGCCAGACGTGAATTTATTCCCCTGTGCATGTGACAGTTTCTCTCATCTGTGGGATTCCCTGTGACAGACGGCTGCCCAGGCTACCCCTGGGTTAACTTTCATGAGTCTCTTTCCTTCCTCTGCTTTCTACTTACCACAGAGATTTTGCATGACAAACATTCAGAAGTTTACTAGCTGCAGTTAGGTTTCTTTCACTTGGAGCTGAGATCTATGTGTAGGTAAACTAAGACATTTAATTCAATAATACAACTACTTTGCCATATCATAAATAGACCATAGAAGGTTATATAATATTGAAATGTAATCAAATGTTGTTAACATGCTTAAACTAAAACCCTAACACATACTTATATACATTCTGCATGTGTTCATAAAATATGTCAACAGTTTCTGTAAGTCGTCAGCTTTTAAGTAATTCAGGCCCTGGAAAGTTTCCTTACCAATGCTCCCCCGGAACTGGGCCGTCTAAGACAGAGGTGTTAAAGAGTAGAAACCAGATGACAAATAGTCAATAGTCTGTATTCATGAAAGTAGGCAATTATAGAAACATACAAGGTAACCACGTCCAGAAAAGAGCTGAACTTCGTTCTGGTTGAATAGCATGAGAATGACTGAGACTAACAAATAGTTCTAATTTTAATGGTCATATAATGATTGAACTTTTTCTCATAAACATGGGACTGCTCTTACCTATAATTCAAGGTCATATTTTTTTTGTGAAAATCAAAATGGACATAAACATGTTCAAATAAAGACTATCTTAGTCTTTACATTTTTTTTTGTACCCTTCATAACAGGAGGTTATGAAGGTTTATTTATTACTGCCTACATAATGCGGTATTTGGAGAGGTAACACTGTCATTGTTCTCTAGTGTCTTCCCTCTGTAAAGCCAGTAGAAACTGTTCTCATGTATTTGTTCTGCTGAAACTGGGATTTGACAGTAACTTGCTGAACTGTTTCAGTTTTTCTTTGTTTCTTTCTTTTGTTTCAACTTAAACCTTATGTGCAGTAACTGTACGTGCAGTAGTCGCCAGTTGAAATGTTTGTGTGCTTACATATGTGTTTATGCATCTGTATAGCACACATATACTTTTCATCTTCAATAATAACAAGTGTATGTGATAACAGTAAGCCAATCTATTGTATATCATTATTACAAATAATCTCCAGTAGAGAGAAAGTGGTTCATAAGTCACGAAAAGCAGAACCTCAAGTGAGTCAGGAAGGTAATTTGCCTTTATTTATTATCACTCTGCCCAACAGGCTTTTGATATATGTAATCCTTTATGTTTTTTTATTAAATAATCTCCAGTGAGGAGCTTCCTGTCTTTCACATTCTTCTCAAGACATATCATGTCAAGGGTTAATTTGAATTTCAGTATGTTATGGATTGCATGAAGTTTGCATGGAAGTTTTTTGTCTTCAGGCAATAGGTCTGACTGTGGCTTGCTAGCGAGTATAGAAATGTTGTGTCTTGGAGTTTACCTGAGTGCAAATAAAGGTGGTTCTTTGGAAAGCAACAGGATCATATTGAAGAAACGTGGATACAAGTGAGGCATTGTATTTATTTTACTGCTGTTTTTCAACAAAGACACTTTTGCCTGCCCAGCTCTGTGCAATACACAAACAATAATTTACAACAGTAAATGTGATTGACACTTTGAATAATAAAATATAAGGTACACCTCTGGCCACTACTAAGGTAAATTAATCTTGCTGTACACAAACATGGGGCATGAGATTGTTAGTGTAACAAGCCATAAATATGAAGATTGGGCAAGGCTTCATAGAGTCAGGACACTGTGCTGGAATTATTACACAAGTTAGAGTAGATTACATGCTTTCAGACTTCTTTTTTATACCAAATACTCCCACATATATAAAAAAGTATGTGACAGATATAAAAAACACCCACAACCTTTTATAAATGTTAACTGCTTCCTATGTTGATCGCCCCATGTAATGCCCAGATGACACACAAACTTATTAACAGCAATCTCTAAACAAGTATGTGAAAGTTTGCCAAGGTATATTTGGGAGAAGGTGGGAATAAGTAATATAAAAATGTTATGACACTGTTCTTTAACTTAATAGGGAAAGTCTAGAGTAAATGACCAGATATTAATTCCCATGGCAAGTGCGTTTCTGCAGAAACTATTGTATTATTACAGTGGCATACACAAAGGAACGGGGTTACTGCTGGTCCAGCAGTGATAGCTACTCCTTAGGTGGTATTACCATAAAGTAATTTTGACAATTTTCTTAATAATATTTTTCTTTGAAAATGATGTGTGGCTTTTTTTTTCACAAAACTTGTGTTTAGTAAGGTATCGTTCTCTTCATCCATTGAGCATATACAATTATACTATTTGAACATTTCTCAAAATCACACTTTCTATCAAAAGCAAATTTTCTGACTTAAGTTCAGTATCAATCATACCTTGTCATATATCCTGATCTAATTTTTATTCATTTCAGTATGTGCCTATTCACAGAAGGTAGCTTTACCTTATGACATTCTCACTTATACTAATGACCCATTGATTTAAAACCAAGTTCACAGTCCATTCAGACTCACAGGAAGATTTCTATTTGACTTGAAAATATTTCAGATCACACTAAATCCCTGACATAATTTTTAACATTTCCTCTGCTGTTCTTCTGTTAGTAGACAAGCTGCTTCCAAGCAGTTTGTTTGAGAAGCTTGTGAACGGTCATTTAACAGAACTCTTCATCTTGCATTCTGGGTCAGTCACATCATGGCACAGAAAGACAACAGTTGCCATATTTCTGTGGCTATCTGGCATACCATTACCTTATTTAGACAAATGTGAAACCATTGATCTTCTAAATTCTTGAATGAAACCCAAAGGATTGACGTGAAAAGGAATAACATGATTAAAAAAATACATAAATGATCGAACTTTCAAAAGAGATCAAATTAGGAAATGACTTCTGTGCCAGGTGTTTTGTTTGTGGGAAAGATTTGGTACATACATTTAGTGAGTAATTCAGAAGACATTTCGATAGACCTCACAACCTTCTGCAACTTTTCCAGACCTGTCTGAACTTCTGATGAGAGGTGCCTAGATTGAAGATTTTAGATCTATCCACTCAGCAGTATCTTTTTTGTCTCTAGATTATGGTATGCATCCACATCTGTTCCAAAGTTCAGTGTTAAAATGAAGCCTCAGAGAGAAACTCTACATACGTGACTCTAAGGCTATTCTCTTCTTATTATAGGTGCCTGGGGAACAGAACATATAGATTTCTTACCAAGAAGAATAGAGCTTTTGGTGGTGTAAAGGATTTGGGGTCATTTTTGATCTTTGTTTTCAATTAATCTAGTTGCTCACACTCTTGTCACCTTGGTAACAAAGCTGGGTTGAAGCTGTGGTTTTAATGTCTACGTTTCAATATGAGCAGCCTTGTTGCTTCATTATGTCAGCATTCCCAACATGGCTTTGTATTCACATGCTCAAATAACATTTGTCTCTCCTTCTCAACCATTCCCTCCCACACTTCTATTTATTATTCCTCTCGAATCTCAGGCAGGCGCGTTAGATCAGGCACAGTGCAGGGGTAACATGGCTGTACAGCTTCTAGGTTGAGAATGGTCCATGTCCAGCAATTCTGAATGTCAATGAATGCAGATAAGCATTCAGAGCTTCTGCATCTATTGTAGGTTGGCCTACAACTGGAATTTGGAATGGAAATTTTGCTTTTTGGGGAGAAAAAGTACAAACTTTGTTGTCATTGGATGATTTGTAGCAAAGTGGGTGTGAACTTTAGGGCTTTGCCTGCTGTTATAATGAAAAGAAATAGTGCTCTGAAGTCATTATTAAAACAGCAAACACCTCAGGTCTGAGTTTAGTCTTAGAAATTGTAAAAATTATATCTTTTTTCAAGAGAAGGGTAAAAATAAAGTGTCACTGTGTCCTTCTGATATGATAATTATCAGCATTAAGTTCTTCATCTTCTAGAGTGAGACATCTGGAGTTCTGTCTTTACGGCATGATTTCTCCCAATAATGTAGTGACTTGCATTTTTCATTTGTGTTGTCTCACTGAAAAACAATAACTAAAGTGTAAAAACAATCTAAAGGTGTTTTCATTTAGCTTCATCTATGCAGATTTACCTCAAACAAATGTTCTGTCCTTCTAAGGTGCTGTTTCCTCTCCAGCTGGCATTTGGTTTTGAAGTTATATGAATTTAGTTCTGACATTATTATTTTCAAGTGAAGTCCAGAGATCACCCAAGCTTCAGCCTTGCTTGGATGCACTAGTGCCATCCATGACCCAGACTTCCTGGACTGCTGCCCTCAGGCCTGAAAAGCAGACTAGCAGAATTGGTCATGGTTGTGGTCAGCTAAGCTGGAGCATGGCCATACTCTTTTTTTTTCCATACGAGCGGATGGCCGTAATCTACCCTGTCCATACTGGTGAAATGCCGCAGGCTCATCGGTTCACCTTCTCAACTCACCTTCCTTCCCTCCAAAGTGGCCCAGCTGTACATAGAGACACATTCTTCCCAGGTTTTGCTTCTGCTAGATCCCAGTTATGCTAACCAATAAAAGCAAGATCTTTGAATCCAGCAGAAAAAGACAGCGAAATAATATAAATTATTTTGTCATTTCATAACAATGATTTGAACACAATGTGTGTTTTCAATTCGCTTGGCCCCCGGCATGTGCCACCGAAACAAAGAAGAGATTTACCATTGAGTTCAATGGAAGACGAGCCAGGGTCTACTATTTAAAGCTATTATCCCAATAAGATAAACAAGAAACACAATCAAAGCTTCACCGCTGCCACTACCTCAGTATGTTTGAACACAACCTCAGTGTGACATTGTTTTAACAGAGTGAAGGCCAGGTTTGCATTTATAAAGATGTTTCAGATGATTTTTATTTCCGGATGAAAGAGAATATTATGAAGACTGGAAACATATATGCTAGAAAAATATAGTCCTAAACTTTAATGTCTTTTAGATTTGTTTCTGGTTGTTAGATTCCCCAGTAGTATCAATTAGTAATAAGAGTAATAATAGTAATAATAATAAGGCTTAGAAAGTATAGCTGTGTTGTAGAGATTAAAAAACCCAAGAAGCTATGCAATAATTTCTAAAAGCATTTGTGTTTTTGGAAGACGTAAGGAGGAGCTGTGCCAAGATACTTATATCTGAAATTTCCCCTATTATACACTGGAGTTTCAGAATATTCTTCATACTTTAGCTTATAAAGCACTTGGAAGCTTTTTCTGATAGCAGGTGCTTTAGGATGATGTTTTTGTTTAGCATGTTAAATTATTTTTAAGACAAGATCAGATAGGATTTTTTTCCCCATTGAAATGCAAAATCTACATAATTCAGTGAATAGACACCGATAGACTGTCTTTTACTAATCTTGGATGCTTTTGCAATTTGTCTTAATCTGTCGAGCAAAATATGGTCTTGTTCAATCCTTCTGCAACATTTGTTCCCACTAGATACTGCAAGTGAACTTCTGACTTGGGGATTCTGCTTTTAGGGTAGTTTTTTGAAATACAGATTTTAAAAAGTACCTGGCAGCATGCATAAAGAGTTCTTGGAGCACCACACAACTTTTCTTCCTCAGACAAGTGCCTAGAGTACGGGGCTATCACTGTGTTCCTCCCTCTGGTGAATTTAAATGTGGGTCTGTGGATCCCAAAGCAAGCTGAGCATGAGGAGGCAGGGCAATACTCAGCCATGTCTGGATGGACACGGGTCTACAGGGCTGACCAGCAGGGCAGAGCTCTTCCAGCTTGGGGGGTGTGACTTAAGCATGTGCTTTTGTGCTTAGAGAGCTGGGAGCCTGCAGTTTTATGGGAGCAACTCTGATCTACACCTTTGTTCAGGGCTCCAGGAAGCAGAAATCTATGTGGAGAAATGTTACTTACGCAAACCTTGACCAAATTAGTCAATTCAAAGGGATGTAAGAAAGTTAAAATGCAGAAAGCTTCAGTCAGAAAAACTGGAGTTTATTTATGGCAAAGACATAGAGGAGACCTAAGATCAATGGCCTGGAGTCAACATAATATTTTGAGTAATAATCAGAAGTAGGGTCTTGTCGAAGGTGAGCTGAGAACTTACAGTTTCCACTGAAGCTAGCATGGAGTTGGAGGTGTTCAAGAACTCCTGGGAACAGACCCATTGTTTATGTTACTTTTCTCATGCTTCTCATTTAAAGGAAGATCTGGAATAAATTAGGGCTTAGAAAGTTTTGAAAAAAAACACCCAACTAGATTGGCAAGCGGGTAGTGCATTAAAAGTGGGGGTCTGCAATGAGACAAAGAGCTGCAGTCTGGCACTACAGGGAAATGAAGGATGTGAAGAAGAGGTCCAGTAAAAAGAATCAACTCCAATATGTACATTTTCAACAGAGAATGTGTGTTCTAATGAATAGAAAGATATCTATGGGGATTTCTCTGATCTGTGGTTCATTACTCATATTCCCTCCTCAGATTTCACCCATATTGACAATAAATTTAGTAAGAAGACGAAAAAATCTTGTATTTGTTAAAGTTTCATGCCATCATCAACATATTCTGCACTAAGACTTCAGTTACTTCTCCCCATTGCAAATAATAGTTTCCATACTTTCAGTACCTCAAGGGAGTTTGAAAATGACTAATTGATGTTTTTTCCCTGCTTTAAATCATTACTGTATTTCGGACCTAGAAATGTGTGGCTAAGTCAGCTAGTCATCAAGTGAGGAATTAGTCTCCCCAGTGCCAACAGTAAATTCTCCAGTTCGCTCAGCAACCAGTTGAACGAGCTCCTCAATATTTAACCACGTCAATTGTAAACAGGCAGATTCTTTGCCTATGTTGTTTTCTCAGGAGAACCTAAACCTTCCTTGTCAAAATATGTGTGTTACAATGGACATTCAGCTGCCTCCTTTCTAATGATGAATTCCTTCACATTGTATAAGACAACGCCTGCTGTTGTCATGCATCCATTAAAACCCCATCCATAGAGCCATGTATACAACAAGGTGGCTGGCTGGGAGTTACAAACTTCCAAAGAATTTGTTTGTTGTGATGGTGGGGTTTTTTTTCCTCCCTTGAGTGTTGGATACATAATATTTTCAGGTAACTCTGACTACTGTGTGATGTTTAATCACCTCCACTGCCTCCCAGTAATCACTTTTATTGCATTATGCTAGTCAGCATATTCTGTGCACTTTAATATACATGAGGTTGAGGGAGGAATATTTTTCACTGAAGGCTTTATGGAAAATTTTGCATTTATTGATTTCTGTTAAAAAAAAAACACTGTTATTCTTAGAAAATCGATGAAAATGATTGCTGTGGCCATATTTGTTCAAACAAACAAATAATACAGTATAATGACAACGCTATCTCTCATTTCCACATTTCACCTGGAGAAGGAAAACATTTGATCTGGAAAGCCTGTGTACTACATCAGTCCGCAGGAATATCTTTTATTCATGTGTATTAAAAAAATATGCAAAGAGTTTTTACAAGTTGGCTAGGAAAAAAAAAGTTTCACAAAAATAAAACAAACTCATCCAAACAAGCACTGCAGATTTGGGACTTCTGGGGCCAGACTGTCAGAGGCAGTCTTGCTATCCTTCTTTGGAAATATGCTAAAAATTTTATATGTGTAATTTTTCACAAGTAAATTTTTGCATTCCGAACAAAGCTTTTCGTGGGAAAACTATGCCATGCATATAGAGCAAGCCTCACACAGCTGATGATTGCAAATCATCCATTCTTAGTGTTTATCTATTAAAAACTACAGAAAAAAAAGGAATAAAAGAACTTATGAATTCAAATCAGGTAGCTCCTCTAGCTTCCTATAACACTGTGCATGCTTTTTCCAAGCTTTGTGAACACAAGAATTGCTCATTCAAAACTATGTTTTCAAAATGAAAATCACAATCAAAATGTAATTGCTGATGTAAAAACAAGAATCTGCTCCATTGCAACACATTTTCTTATCTGAGAATGTACATGCCTCTCGATACGTTGCATCACAGTGCAACTAGCTCTACATGTCAGTGTTACATGGCCACCAATTAAGAAGGATTCTTGGCATGAATGATGTTCTGCCCGAGGCCAGGTCACTGTCTGATGTAAAAGATTGGAGCTTCGGGGCACTGGCGGTTCTGATCCTCTGTTCTGTACAAACTGAACGACCTGATCATTACAGAAACCTTGTGAGCCAAGGCACTGTTATCGTCTCCATTTTACATATGGGGATTGAGGTGCAGTCAAAAGATGTCTTTGAATGTTCACAATGAAAAATCTAGAGTCTGATTTTTTTCAGAGGGCTTAAAATTTTTCACAACTTTACACATTCCCAGCACAGTTCTCATTGACTTTAACTCGGCTTACCTGCAATTATGCTAAAATCCACAATTCAGAATCACCAGCAAGCCCATTTGGGGTGTCAACAGAGTGTTACAACAGCAACACACCCCTCATCATAAATCACAGATGAAGGAATAAGCTTGCTTTCTCCTTGGGGGAAAAAAAGTCTTCTATTTTTAAACAATAGAATGATTTTGATGCATCTTTTAACTAACCAAAAGTAGCATCTTGACAATTTTAATGGGCTAATTATACACTGATGGTCATCTAGAAATGTGCTCATTTTCAGGTCTTTATGTCCTGACAACTCTAAGAGTTATCAGCTGGAAAATTGGCATGCAAACACAGAATTTCAATCACTAAACCCCTGCAGGACTGGATTTGACTATCCTGAGGTTCTGCCTGCAGTGTCAAGGGAGATAAAAGGTTTTTGATTCTCTAGGTGCAGGATCCAGTCAGTATCCTGATTAGTTCTGCAAAAGCAAAAACCTTTCCAATATATTAAAATGCACAATCAGAGCCCTGAGAATCTCAGAGATTAACAGTAGTTCACAAGGGTTCGCACTGACCTTTGTTTCAGTCTCAATTTGCATGAGTTTGCAACGTCTGCATTTTGCTCTGTGTTTCTGGTTGGAAACCTTGAATCCCCTTGCCAGAGCCCGGATATGGTGAGAGTGCTCATCTTAACCCCAGCGTGGCATTCACAGCGTAGCTGCCAGTATCAGTTATGCATGAAACCAGTCCTGACAAACAATGTTGCTTTAAGCCTCTTGACAGTGCTCTTC
This sequence comes from Ibidorhyncha struthersii, assembly GCA_013398815.1. Classification (NCBI taxonomy): domain Eukaryota; kingdom Metazoa; phylum Chordata; class Aves; order Charadriiformes; family Charadriidae; genus Ibidorhyncha; species Ibidorhyncha struthersii. The sequence goes on along the minus strand of VZSZ01005873.1, from coordinate 818,249 downwards.
CCATGAAATATTGTATCTGTGAGGGCTCAAGATGACCCTTCTGGCTTGGTGTCTGCCTATTAGAGAGGCACAAGGATGGCTTCTAACAGGTTCAAAGGCAGCTGCTGGGTCCTAACACCTTTATGGTCCTACTCACAATATCCCTGTCTACTCCACTACCATGTCTTGCCCACCTTCAGGTTGAAAAATGAACTTGCAGGGATAACCCTTGGGAGACACGGACGTATTCACTCACAGTCTTCTACCGATGCATATCCTCAAATAGTGACATTTGACCAAGGTCTGCAGGTGACAGCTGTTTTCCAATATACTATAGCACATACAGAAGGCAGCGGGGGGCTCCTGTATATCCTAACCATCGTGGGGCTTTGCACCTCTGTCTCCTGATTCTTCCAGTGTGCAGCATCACTTCATGGCAGCCCGTGACCTGCTCAGGTAGTGCCATGGAGCTTAACAGCCTGCGTGTTTGATACACCCTACAAACCATGATACTTCCAGCAGAGGGGAAATAGAACCCAAAGGACAGAAGAGTGGCCCAGCAAGACTTCGCAGGGAGTTTGGGGCTTACAGAACTGTCCTATCTGGGTCTTCGTCAGAAGTCTGGGCTGTGACTAACAAATGTTCATATTCTTTCTCTCACATGAAGACCTGGAGGCCAACAACCTGCATTGTGTACGTGGGTCATAGAGCAAGGAGGAGATTGCAGCAGCCTGCTGAAAGGAGTGTCATTATGTGGTGTCCTTTTCAGCAGAAGTCTTGAGGAATTAAGAAGAAGGGGGAACAGGTTGGGAAGAAAGGCAGTAAAGGGAAGAAGCTTCAGCAACAAGGAATAAAAGAGGATTGCACAAATCAGAAGGGGAAACCGTAAAGAAAGGACATGAGAAATGGGCAGCAAAGCCCTTCATTTCTACATGTTGCTAGGCCCCTTTTTTCTCCTATTAACTGCCTGTCTCCTTAGGGTGGCAAGGTAGGGTTGCTTCAAAAGCAGCAATAAAATCAGAAATACCTCTAAATCTCTTTAAATCTGTTAACGACATAACATAGATTGCAGTAGCCAGAAATTAAATGTTGATTTAGGTGTTTGCAAAACGAAACATTTGTTTTCTTCACCTACAACTCTTAGAATGAGCTTCAATAATATTGTTCCAGTTAAGTCACCTCATGGGTTCTAGTTCTCATCTGATCACCTCGTGAAACCACCCCTTGGGTTGGCATCACTCAGCAAGACCAACCTCCTCTGTGAGTCACTGCCCAAGGGGGAGTGGAAGAGGGAAGCAGCTTGTGCACGTCTGTGAAGGGGCAAATGAGACATGCTGGCAGAGCCTCTGGAGATGCCTGTACAGTTCCTGCCTAGAGAACATTTGGCCCTTAGCAGCCCCCTGACTCTCATACACATTAAAATTCACCGACAAATTTGGAAAGGGGGAAAAAAAGGAATGGAAAAATTAATCTAACACAGTCCGATATTCTTTTTCATGTTGCATTATCCTGCCAACAGATACCATCAATCACAGTTTTTAAGGAGCATGGTGACATTCTAAATGGTCTATGAATATTACTTTGAAATTGAGACTAATTCCTTGGATGAATTTTAACTTTACTTTCCACCACCCCCATTTTTCCTTTTAGAGAGCTCTGTCTCTCTCTCTCTCTCTGTCTCTTTCTCTCCACACCCCACACCCCCCTTTTCTTTCTCAGATTTTCCTTGGCCGCTGACATCTCAGACTGCTGTAATTAAACTAGTGAAGTGGCAGGTAGAAGTACTATAAGAAAGTTTCTGTATGGTATTTTAAAGCTTTCTTGAAAAGTGTTTGAGGCTGAATGAGAGAAATAAGTGACCACAAAGCTACCTGGCAATATTTGTAACCACCCTTCAGTAATTTTGAACCATCAATTTACATAATGCTTCTGAACACAAGATTTTAGTTGAACTATGTAAAATGAGCATGACTTATGCTTGGTATATACCACTCCAAATAAACCCCAAACCAAAACCCAATACATGAAACATTCACCTAGTCCTTTTCAAATATTTACTATGATACTTTGAACCAAATTCTCTGTTTACATTGGCTCATTGCATAAAAGTGAACTACTAGTGAACTGCTGTTTATGGCTTCCAAATTATCATCTCCTCCACTGGCCTCACATAGGATACAGCAGCCTGGGGAAAACTCTATTACGCAGATGTTGTCTCTTGACCTCCAGAGGAATGTCCAATAACTCCAGAGGAGTTCCCAGGGCCTGGGCTTAAATGCAGTCCATGGCATTGTGATCCTTAAACCTTCCCACAGCTACCAGATCTCTTTGCAGGATTGTCCTGCATACTTGAGGACTGTTTGGAAGGTGACTGTAACTTGATATCAGTTTTTTAAGGACTGACTAATGGCAAAAGACTTTTCAGATGCAAAGTTTTAACCAGGTTCTTTCTTTGGGTCCCAGTATCCTTTCTGCTTTTCTCTCTGTATATCTGCCTTTTGTCTACTTCTTAGACTGTAAGGAAAAAGGCCTATCTGTCTTTTGTGAGTGCTGACAGGAATCCCCTCAAGGCCAACAAATCAGTCTTTGCTCAGACTATGCTGTGTGCTCAGGACCTTGGGTGGTATCTCTTCTGTGCTAAATTGCTCCCAATCCAGAATGGAAGACTTGACTGTCATCTTCTGCAAGTCCTGCATCTTCCCATAAACCAAATATAGACACTGCGATGGTTTGGACATGCACATCTGTCTATACATATGTACAAGACAGACACAGATGTTTATAGGTATGATTTTAAGAAGGGTGGACTATTTCAACAGTCAGTCTTTGATTCTGAATGCCTTGAAGCTAACTCACAGGCTGAATAGACTTTTCACATGAACAAGGAATGACAGGACAGAGTTTGCAAATTTTGTCTGCAGGATCTGCAAATTGTTTGAACCACAGAGGATCTTTCTGATCATGTAGCCTAATGGCTGGGCTGCTTTCTAAGGGCAAATATGCAGGAGGAATTTTCCTCTTTTGACACTGAGCAAATATAGAACTATGTTACATACCTTATTGCAAGCCACGGTCAGAGAGGATTTTGTAGTATTTGCAGTCTGCCAGGGTGAGTGATAAGCTAACCCATTTCGTAATTTCAAGGCTCACCTTTCTGCAGCATGATCCATCCTCCTCTGCTCCGGCAGGCTGCCAGGCAGCAACATTTTTCAGACGTGAACTCTGTAGGTACACATTCCTGTTACACATTCCTGCAGCAGTCCCGCTTTGTCCCTTTTCACTCCCCTTTGCATGTGGAGTCATTGGTTTGGAGGGAGGGCAGGATTTTGTCCCATGGATGTTGATGGACAGTCCATGCACTTGCATGTATTTTTTACAGGCAAATGTTTTAAATATGCTCTCCTTCCCAGTCACTAGTCAACTTTCCAATGTGCTTATTTTTGTTAAATCTAAGTCCATTTTGTTTGAGCGTACTCTCAGATATCAGTGCAGATGACACTAAGCTAGGCGGGCGTGTTGATCTGCATGAGGGTAGGATGGCACTACAGAGGGATCTGGACAGGCTGGACCGATGGGCTGAGGCCAACGGTATGAGGTTCAAGAAGGCCAAGTGCCAGGTGTTGCACTTGGGTCACAACAACCCCATGCAGCGCTACAGGCTTGGGGCGGAGTGGCTCGATAGCTGCCCGGCGGAGAAGGACCTGGGCGTGCTGGTGGACAGCCGGCTGAATATGAGCCAGCAGCGTGCCCAGGTGGCCAAGAAGGCCAACGGCATCCTAACCTGTATCAGGAATAGTGTGGTGAGCAGGACTCGGGAAGTGATCATCCCCCTGTACTCGGCACTGCTGAGACCGCACCTGGAGTACTGTGTTCAGTTTTGGGCCCCTCGCTACAAGAAAGACATTGAGGTGCTGGAGCGTGTCCAGAGAAGGGCAACAAAGTTGGTGAGGGGTCTGGGGGACAAGTCTTATGAGGAGCAGCTGAGGGAACTGGGGCTGTTTAGCCTGGAGAAGAGGAGGCTGAGGGGAGACCTTATCACTCTCAAGTACCTGAAAGGAGGTTGTAGAGAGATGGGAACTGACCTCTTCTCCCTAGTGACAAGTGATAGGACGAGAGGAAATGGATTCAAGTTAAGCCAGGGGAGGTTTAGGTTGGATATTAGGAAAACTTTTTTCACTGAAAGGCTTATCCAACATTGGAATAGGCTGCCCAGGGAGGTGGTGGATTCGCCATCCCTGGAGGTGTTTAAAAAAAGGGTAGATGTGGTACTTGGGGATATGGTTTAGAAGTGGTTTTGTCAGGTTAGGTTAATGGTTGGACTCGATGATCTTAAAGGTCCCTTCCAACCTTAATGATTCTGTGATTCTATGATCAACTATTTGAGGCTGATGGATAGGGCATTTCTTAGCGTTCAGTTTTGAGTTGACTTTCATAACCTCTGCTTAGACATCTTAAGGTGGTGAATTTAAATTTGTAAATGCTTATTTGGAAACAAGACAGAGTATATTAAATCAGAGTCTCAGTCCTGTAGTAATTATTTACACTGCCTTAAGTACTGAGTGAAATTTTTATTTGGAGGTCAGAGTATATAATTAGGGACTACATGATTCTTCTGGCCTTTGCGATCCCTTAAGAGGGTGTAAACTAGCATAAATCCACTGAAAGCAGTGAATTGTTATTATTTACCTAATAGCTGGGCCATGAAGTCCCAAGTGAAATTGAAACCTAGCTTTATTATAGACTGTAAGTGCCATGAGGCAGTCACTCTCCAAAGAATCTCTCTGTCGAAATATATGAGAAAAAAAAAGGGAGAGGAACAGACAGGCACAGAAGATAAGAGCGTTTCTCAGGGGATGCCTAGACTTTCTGAGGCCTGACATAGTGTCTTAGTCTCTGGGTAATGCTGACTCTTCAGTGACTGTTTGCCACTTTACCCCAGTGCAAGACCTGATCTCATGAATCTCTTTCTAGTTTCTCTTCAGAGTAATGCCAAGAAACTGCAGTTCCCAATGGAGTCAGCAGGAGTAGAGCAAATTGAATGTCTAGACAGGACCCTGGGGTCACAGGATAATCCAGGTGGGCACACATCTCAGGAGGTCTCTAGTCCAACCTGCTGCTCAGAGTAGGGTCAGCCCTGAGACCAGGTTGCTCAGGGCTTCTTCCAGTAGTGTCTTGACAATCTCCAGGGATAGAGTATCTGCAACCTCTGCAGGAAACTTGTCCTACCACCTGACTCTCCTCATGGAGCAGTTTATCCCAATATTCAGCTGCAGCTGGTGTTTGCGTATAAATTCATGAGTGTATTTAGCCACAATGAAAAAAGAAGGATAAAGAAACATTGAAAGCAGTTTCCTTCAGTATTTCTTAATTTGAGTCTTTTCAAGGCTAACTTCACAAGAGAACGGAAGATATGACCTGGGACGGATCTAGTTGCAGTGGGAAGGGAGATTTCATGTGCACGTGTCCGGAGAAAGCGTGGACAGTCCTAGTACTCAACTACTATACTACTTCACTGCTATATACCAGTCACAACTCAGCATGGTACAGAAGTTGGCAGGACTAACCTAGCAATCAGACCAGAAGAACTGCAGTGGTAGCAACCCACCATCACATCTGCGAGGCAGAACTTACTAGTTCAAATGCATCCCGAAGGCAGTGTGACCATGCTGTTTTCAGACCCTGAGAAAACATCCCCAAATTTAAGATTGTACCTGCCTGTTTATAGCTGCCACTGGGCTCTGCTCCCCTGTGAAAAATACTCCTTTCTTTTATAGCACACTCAAATGGCAAGAACGGCAGGAACATAAGCATCCGTAACAGATGAATGCAGAAAATGCCCACACAAAAGTGGCTCAATGAATATTTAAGTCAGTCAGACAGAAATAATCTTGTGCCCCCCAGAACACTCAAAACTCCGTCTTATGCTGAATCATGCAAATAAAGTTTTGAAACATGGCTCTTCCACACCACAGAATAACTCCTCAGGACCGGCTTCAGTGGCAGAAGGATAGGCCTTTCTGGGTTGTGTGAGTAGTACTTGAATCCCATTATAAAGGTAGTCTTTCATTCCCTAACTTCTTTTTATTTCATTAAAAATACCCCAAATTTAACTCAAACATTCTGTTCCAGGCTGAACAAACCTTTTGTTTCAACCAGAAATACTATTATGCAAACCAACAGGAGTCCTGAAAAATTATAATGTCAGCATGACCCAAAACATGTAGCATGTACATGTGAGCTGTGATGGATTTTTTGGAATGACCAAGGAACTGAAAGATCAGTAAGTTTCACATATTTTAGCCTCTGTCTCCTTGAAACATACATTAACTGTAGATCAAAGAACAATGTTGAAATGTTTTAATCCCAAAAGAAGCTTTCAGGAATATATGATTATGCCAAAAAACGTTAGCTATAGTGGGCATTACTTAGCCCACACTGTAAATGAAATATATGCAAGTGTACCAGATAGCTGTAAAATATAGAAACATGCAGACAAGATTAGTATTAATGAGAGGTCCAACCTTTTAATTCTTTATTTCTCTAGTTAACCACTCTGTGCATTAATGACAATGGAATATTTTATGAGTCATCTTCTACTATCTATGTTCGCTTAATGCAGCCATCATTCTTTCATCTAAAGGTAATTGTTTTCATACACGTATGAGTGTTGAAATAGCAGTCAAGCAACACTGATCTCCCCCTCCCTGATTTTATTCCCCTTTGTGAGATTAGGAATGGGAAACTCGGTGGTTGTTTTAAGGCAAATCCAAAGCATTACATTTTCTGACAGCTTGCATCATGTTACTTGCACACCAGGGCCCATAGAGCCTATACAGCCCGGTGAAGTGTCTGATGGGGAACTGGAGGTGTTCTTTTGTTAGTCTAGAGTGGCACTTTGCATGCAAGAACAGGGATGGAGCTTGACATCCGCTCTCTCAGAAGAGGGAGGGAATTTTTTGAGGGGCTCACGGCTTGAATAGCAGCCATCAGTTTATGACTTTGCTGGAGCGTGTTCAAAATCTCTTCCCCCATTCTCATCTTCCTCATGGCCTGAATGAGGGGCTTGCACTGGCCCCCTTTAGCTGGTCCCCAGCCCCCGAGCCATGTCTGCCACCTGCCTTGTGTTTTGCAGCAGGAGGTGCAGGTTTGTTGTGTAAGAAAGGGACCCAGATTCTGTTAGAAATACTTTAAAATGCTATTTATTAGAGCTAACGCTGTAAGATGAGAATAGCACAGACAATCTCACAGCCTGTCGGATGCTGGGAGCCCTGAGTAGTGCAGCATCGAAAAGGACTTGGATCCAACCATAGCAGAGATGCTCAGTTTTTGGTCTTTCAAAGCTACAATAGGATTTTCGTACAAGGAAACAACCCTACTTCTCATTTCTGCAGTCAAAAAGAAAGGACGTTCCCACGAGAAATTCTTGCCACAGGGGCAGGGAAAGGCAAGACCAGGTGGGTGGTGTGGTGGCTGGTGGGGAGTGGAGGCTGTTGGCAGACTCCTCTTTTGCACTGCGCTTGCTGGGTTTGTCCCGAAGCTGGGGGATTGGTGCAGCACAGCCTGAGGACCCAGCCGTGCTCCGCCGGACTCTCCTGGGTGTGCAGTGGTCCTCTCTGCTCAGCACCACTACACCTTGCTCTTTGCATCCTTCAGGATGAGGGAAGCTGCAATGCCCCAGTGCTCTTCTCTATATAACTCAATTCTCTGTCTTCCTCCCCCCCACACACTTTTTTTCTTTTAATCCACTGAAACCAGCCCCTCCATACACACCTTTTCTTTAAGCCCTCAAATCTGCCCTCTCCCCCACTGATTGCATTCCTAGGCAGCACTAAAAGAGATAGGGTCATTTTCACAGGTGTTGGGCGACTTTTGCTCTCCACCGCATTTAGAAAAAGCTGCAAGCACTCTGGACTTCTAATGCAAACCCCAGAAGAGCTTTTACAGCAGCAACATAGAGCTGCTCAGTAAACTTCAGATTAACAGCCTAAATGCTGTTAAGGATTTACCAAGGCCCTCTTCATGAAAACAAGTTAAAGCACGCTGGGCAGTAAGGAATCGTGGACTTCATGGCTTGCTGAGTATCACTGGCTGGTAATACAGCTGTTAACTGTTGCACTGGTTTCTGGTTCTAACCAATTTTGTGATACCCTATAAGTGCCTCATAATAGCGCTTCTAGCAGTTTGTCCTACTTTTGAGGTTAACGACCAGTGAGATGATAGGAAGTGATAAAAGTACAAGTATGTAAGAACAGCAGCACTGAATATCCTTCCTTTACCAGACTGTGTGCAACCCTCCTCATACCTTTCCCACGAACCTCTTGAGAAGAGTTTGTTATGCAAACCTGCAAGATGTGGTTCACACGGTAATGGATGAAGTCAGTTAAATTTCAGGGTGTCTCTTATTCTTACAGTTCGTTACAAAGCAAACTCCTTTTTCTTCTTTCTTTTTTTTTTTTTTTGTTTTGATAACACACCATGCATAAGAGTAGCCGATCAAAGTGCAGCAGAAAAAAAAAAAAAAGATAAATTGCAGAAAAAGTAATTCTTCACAAAAGAGCTACTTTTAGGTATCACTGTCCAAATTTTGCATCACACCAAAAAAAGAAAACAACTTAATATTTTACCTTCCGAGCTTGAACTCTGAAATATACTGGTAAAGCAAGTAGAAAAGACCATTCAAGAACCTTTTCTTAGGACAACATAGTTAACAGGGCACAAATACTTGACTAGCACATTTGTCTTAGAGCTTTGGTGAAAGGTATAAGAAAGAAAGAGCAAAAAGAGAAAAAGAAAGATAGAGAGGAAAAAGAGCAAAAAAGAAAAAAATGAGAGAAAGTTGAATTAGATTTGTTATACTTACAGTCCCATCAAGAAAAATATATAGTATATATATTTTTATACCCAGTGTACTTGAAATTTAGGGGCCAAGTTCCAAAGTTAAGGAGGCAAAAATATACAACCGTAAGGTTAAACACATACAAAGCATGCAAAATTTGTAATGATTTTAAGAACAACAACAAATGATTAGGCATTCATCACGGACTTTGCGCACACATTGCACTTGTTTTGTCCTTATTTGTGCTTGCTGTAGGTTATAGGATTGTACCTTCCACTAATGAAGAATTTGTAAAGAGCTCCAAAGAGCAGAGGTGTGTAAAGGAATGTAACGAACAGCCCCGCACTGTGGCCAAGATCTGAGCTCAAAACTAGCCAGTAATGGGCCAGGAGGGGTTATTTGGATAACACCGGGTAGTTCTGAGACACTACTATCATTCAACCACAAAACACCCAGTCTTGCAAGGCATTCAGGAAAGAAGCTTATTAACTTCTCCAAGACAATTAAAATATACAGATCTGCCTGCCTGCTATCTTCTGAGGTATTTATACATTTGTTGTTACAATGCACTTTGCTGCATGTTACAACTTACATTCCAGAGAGTGAAATATGGGATCCTCCTGGTAAGCCTCCACCAGCTCCTGTAACCATGGTGTTTTCAGGATTGTCAAAGGAACAGGTGAAAACTGTCCTGATTTCCACCAGCCTAAAAAAGCTGATGTCAGCCTTACAGTTGCGTGCTTCTCTGGCTGTTGCACTTCCGCCCTACCATCAGGATGAGATTGTTAAAGTGTGAAGTTCTCTCTACGTCTGTCTTAGCAGTTTCACTAGGGCTAGAATTTGCTTTTAAAGAAGCTTCACTCCCTATCATGACAACTAAAAATATTTTATTCAACATCTTAATGGCAGATTAAAAAGCATTTTTTTTTTTTCAGGTTACTGGTGGAAATTAACTTCTTAACCTGCTGATTTGCTGGATCTATTTAGTTAATCACAGTTTTTCCCATGGCTAATAAAGGGCTAGCAAGTCATTTAACTCAGAAAATAATTTTATGTGCTGTTGCTAGTTATGCCTTTATCTTTGGAATAAATGTTTCCATTTATTGGGAAAGAGAGAGAGGGGAAGAGTGAGAGACAGAGAGAGAATTAAAGAGAGAAAAAAGAATGAAAGAAAAGGAAAGATATAAAGATAAAAAGAAAGAAGAGAGACAAAGAGAGAAAGAAATACAGGAAATAAACAGTCAGCCTTTATGCTGCAATCCCTTTTCTTCAACATGTTTGCCAAAGTTTCCAAGTGATGCATTTCATGGTGACATGTCACATGTTGTGTCAGTCATACTGTATTACATTAGCAGACGTGACTGACAAACCCCAAAGTGACAGCACAATGCAACACATCATTGAGGAAATCAGAAAAAAAAAGTTTCCCCAAAGTATAATGAAAAAGGATGCTTTTAAAGATTTCTCCTAACTGTTCTCTCTTTGCTTGCTAAATTCTGTAGGACTGGTGAGCCTTTTGTGAATCGTGTGCAGGAAGCACTATAGTTTTATTTAAATCTGAGTGTCTGGGAAGTGGGTAAAAGCGCGATTATGAGTGTTGGGGGCAGATCTGATCTACAGAGCTTCACAAAACAGTGTGTTTTCACATAATAAGTTATATTTGTGACTGGCCTGACATGCACAGGTGAGTCATATATTCTCCTACAAATTTGCCATACTTCATCTTTTTCCTCTTACCATTTCACTCAAGACAGGCTGTCCCAATGTACTGTAGGCAGCTGTGAACTCACACTGTCCTAGCTTTAAGCTGCCAAAATCCAGTTAGCATGGGAACCTGTGGAGAGGCAGAGCATTGTAGCCTGCCCTCTGTTTTCTTCCACACAGGTAAATAGCTGCACAGCTTTTGCACAGCTGTGAGTGAGCACGGGAAAACTGAGCCTGTGCTTTTATTCTGTTATCTCAGTTAAATTCATCTCTGTGACGAAAACTTCATTCCTTTTGTCTCGTTTGAAAGACATGCCTAGTTGCAACCTTAAACAGGCCTGTCAAAAAGACCTGCATTAGCTTGAGCATTTCTGGTAGAAGAGTGTTGATTTTTTCCTAAGCCAGACCACGTTGCTGAAACTGTATTTGTGGTTAACAAAACATACTGTTATTCTGCCGCCTCTGAGGCAGGGGGTGGTAGCATCCTGGTCCCTGTACTATTCTGGCAGTGCTCTGGACATGTACCCTCGCACAGGACTCTACCTGACTCTTGTACCACGTGTGGTCAAGGAGGAAAGCATGTCAGTGTAACGTTAATCAAAAGATGACATCTCTCTCAAGAAAAGTCGAAGTTGGAAATGATGTAGCTAAGCAGTAACAAAAGCAGGATGGACACTTTTCCCCTTGATTGAAGGCTGATTATTGTTGACAGAGCTTAAATCTTTAATTTAACAGGGTTAATTTAAATTGACAAATGTGACCTTTAAACTGAAATAACAGGGGTCTTTCGCTGGCTGAATGCAATCAGTTAAAGTAACACTGTTTAAGTTGGGACTTAGACTCCCTAACGTATTTCTCTTATGTAACAAATTACTGCATAAACTGAATTGTCACAACGACCCTTGGACACAGCTAGACCACACTAAATGCAAGTGAATGAGATATTCACTCAAGATGTAATAGTGTCTAAGATCATATCCATATCCAAACGCTGACATCACGCACATGGCTCAGCTGAGCTGACCCACTTAACCATATGTCTGAGGTTACAAAAGAAGTATTTTTGTGTATGGAGATGTGATTTACATCATATTTAAGCCAGGTAAACTGCACCGGTAGGGTTTACTAGAAAGCAATGTAGTAGATCATATCAATGAGAAATTCAGATGGTCACTTTTGAACAGGCTTGCTGGTCTGTCAGCCAGCTCTTGAACACTGACAAAAGATCATAAGTTCCAGACAAAGCATAACCTGCAGTCAAACTTGGTACATAATGATGTACAAAGATGACTTTACCTTACTTTTATGCTTGTTTGAGCTCCTTCCTGCTTTGTGTTGGGCTAAACTCTTATGCTGTAATTTATTTCAGCTACTGGGGTATTATGGGGCAGGCAAAACACAGGGGATTTAGGAGGCTGTAGAAAAGACTCAGCCATGCTCCAAGCCAGCCAGGAATAAAACATAATGCATGAAAGTTCCTTCTGTTTTGGCATCGTCATTTGCTGATGGACTGAGCTGGGGCAATGGACGTATATACATATGTAGTCTGATCCCTTTAGACACATCTACTAACCTTTTTGATGCACGTTGTAAGTAATGGGTGAGATATTGAAGGATTAAGCCTTAGATGTAACATTCAGCTGCCTGAAACTGATGTGGGCAGATGTCCCATCTTAATTCTCTATGCCCTACTGAATCTGTGTGGATATGTGAAAAGCCATTCTTTCAATTCTTGCTCAAAAGTCATTCTTGCTCAGGTTTCAGTGGGAGAAATTACTAGCGACGACTTAGCTTGCAAACATCTGGCCAAAAATGTTACATAAAAGGTGTGTTTTATTATGAAAATATGTTGTCCTCTGTTTTATAGTAGGAACTAACAACCACTGGATATAGTGCACACCTCCTAAGCAAGCCAGGCTCTTTTTTGGCATACGCAGCCTCTCCCTTCCAACAGTGTGTTAAACACAGAGTTTGCACACTTTCATTTATTGTGCTGGACGAAGCCCACACAGGCTAAAGTACTAGTGAAGTCATTAAGGGGTACACGAATTCAGAGGGAAAAAAGGGACAGAAGAAAAGAAAAGCTGCTTCAGAAGACCTTTTCTTTTAAGTAGTCCCTGTTCCTTGTCAAAAGCTTTTGGATGTATGGCCTGTTCCAAAATCTTTTCGAGGGTTTTGCATACAAATTCTGCAGAGAGCAGAGGGAGAGGGGAGGGTCAACACAGCAGGGCCTAAGATGTTAGGATGAATCTAAAGTTCCATTGAAACATTCTGCCGGTCTAAAATAGGATTATTATTTTTTCAAACTACACAGGAATAGATGGATATTAAAAAAAAATACCTACTGCTTCCTTTTTCTTGTGGCTGGCTGCAAAGAACCTGCATGGCCGTAGGTTGAGATGTGACAGATAATTAGTGTTGGGCAGACTTCAAAATGTTTGCAATACGAGTTTAAAAAGTTTGTGTGTTTATCCAAACTTTGGTCTAGAAACAGGGCTGACAGACAAGCTTTCTTCTTAGGAGATCCTTGCCACCACCTGATCGTCAAAGAGTCTGAAATGTTGCAAGAATAAACCCCTGTGTGATGTTTCAGTAATTAGGCTTTTGAGTTTTGTTTGGATTGGGGTTGTGCACATCAGCATAGCTCTAATGACGTCAGCTCAGGATCTGCCTCAGAAAATTCAAAGGGAAGTTAAAATAAATCAGCATCAATGTAGTTCAGTCCTTTTTTATCTTCAAGGAGCGATCAGTCTAATTTGGGTTTAGTTTGAGGTTTCAGCTGCTTGGACCAGTCACAGAACAAGCATGAAGTGAAACCCCTTGATCCAAGTACCTCACAACTTCAGGAAGGTACTAATCTGTATCAGCAAATATCACCCGAGCCACATATGTACCACGGACTTAACCATATCATTGGAAATGTGCAAATGTGCATTGTGAGTGTTTCAGCAGAGGTTTGAATTCTGTCAATTTTACCTATATTTTTTTTTTCTGTTGCTTTGTTAGGTAAACCATTCCAGGTTTTGCAGTGACTGTGACTTTATACTGACTCTGAGATCCTAACTTGTCCTCCAGGCTGCTGGACTGTTTGGGAACACTGCTGAAGAGAGTTGCTGGGGCTCCTCTGGAAGAAGCCTACATACACCCCCTGTTAGTTAGACGAAGAGAAGATAACCTCTCGACCACTAGCATCTTAACTGAAGGTGATGGATGCGCACTGCAACCAAATGTGAATGCCACAAACACAGGCAGATATGAGAGTAATGAAGGTCTGATGAAGAGGAAGGGTTTTCAAATTTGAAACAAAACCCTCTGCAGCTGATAAAAATAATGAGAACAAAAGCCACCTTTCTCCCTTGTCATGTCAATAGTGCTGCTGCAAACATATCTACAGCCCCAAAGCCCAGCTTTACTGGAAGATGAGGAGGAGATAAAAACACACCTTTCTATGCCGAAATAACGCTGGCAGGCTGCAGAACTAGCAGGGAATGCCACCTTGGTTTTTCTACTGACCATCCTCCTGCTTGAGGATGTGAGTGCAGAGCTCAGAGCCCCACAACAACCACAGTGTGACTAAATCTGGCTGGAATTCAAGCAAATCTAAGTTTATCTTGCTTCCACATTGCTCCCTGGGAATTTGGCTCAGCTGCATGCACCTAAGTGATCCTGGGACTGATTTCAAATTTGCAGCTGTTTTATTATCTGATTTTGCTTTCCTTTCTAAAAGCTGTCCATGCTTCAGCTGCTAATGTTCTTACTTGGTGGCAACATAGCCACAAAGGAAGGCTACCTGGTTTGCTACCAAAATGTAACACAAAAACTATTACCTTCATTATATGTGTTACATAATGGGGTAGAGGTATCACCTGGGTAGGGTTCAGTTTAAATATACTTTAAAGTGGTCTTTAAAAGGAACTAACTCCACTATGCAGCACTTTTATAACACCAGGGAATCCTCATTTTGTGACCACTCTGTTCGACAGATGTGAATGTTCAGGTCAGTATTCACAGAAAGCCAAATTCAGGGCTTTGAAAGGAAGCTATGATATCTTTAGTTTATTATTTAATCAGTGGGCTAGTCTCAGGCTTGGTTTTATACTCATGACTGACTGTTGAAAGCCTCAAAGACAATGTTCGGGGATAGTAGAAAGGGAAGCAGGCTGTCATTTCTCCTATGCGTTCCCCTGACCCACCACATGCTCAGACGAGGATGTGATAGGCTTATCTGCATTTTGATTCTATTCAGTAGTCATTGTCTCTGAAAATGTGCAAATAAAATAATGAAAACCACGATAAAACAGAGCAGGAAAAATCTCTCTGTATTTAAAGCAGCTGTTTGGGTGCCAGCTGCTTAGTAACAAATACATCTTTAATGAAATCAAACAATCCAACAGGATTTATTGATTGCTAACAATTGTTTTAAATACAGTCTGGTAGGCTGGGCTGTTTGCATCCTTTTTTGTCCAATTAGTTCAGTTGGTTGGAATTAGAGATACTTTGCTATTATCTTAAAAAAAAACCCGCAGCTCACTAGACAGCGTATTATTTTCCTCCAGAATAAAGTGGGGGAGAGATGCATAGAATCAAAGATTTTGATGCTGTTCCAGCTGTTTAGGGGAAGGCAGCAGTGTGCCTTGTCGAGCCCTTTCACCTCAGCAACTGCAGTTCAAATCCATCCTGAGATCTTGAGTGAAGTGGATGTGGTGTTCTCTTCTCGGAGCCTGTTGAACAGTGGAAAGGACAAGGACCCCTGTGTTTTTGTGGCACTTCAGAGCCAATTTCTGCAAGAAAGATAAGAGAGTCCTGTGGAAACTTAAATCTTAGGGCTGACCTCTATCTGCCTGTAGTTCTACTCTTGCTAACATTGAGGGGAAATAAATCAGCACTATTGCAAACTGATGGACTAGATGGCACAAGAATTCCTTTCAGCCCTGTTTTCTATGAACTTAGGAAAATCTGCAGTTGACTTCAAGATTGAAGAAGTTCTATTCCCAGGCAAAGCTCTGGCTTTTCACAGAATTACGTATCAGTCATATCAGTACTAGTCGGAAATCCCTAAGCACCTAGCTATTTTCAGCACACCTGCACAACCATTAAAGTATTCATTATGGGACTGATCCTACAGGGCTTTTAGATTCCGCAAAGGCTGTCTCTGATTTCCTGGGAATTTTTAATATGAAAGGATTGAAGGCTCAGACCCAAACATGCATGCTGTATGCAGCAGAGCTATGTGAAGTTCATTGCTGCTGATTTCAACTATTTTTTCTCTGCTTCAGCGAGCATGAGAAATATTGTATTCTAAGTGTTGGACACACCTCACAGAACCACAGTACCAAGCTGAGATAACCATTCAGAAGCACATGCAGCTAAGAAAACAAATGGAGTAGATAATTGACTAAAAACACTAATGTGTTTTCTTGAATGATGTGTTTAGACAAACAAGTGCTGGCATATGATATATTGAAACTAAATGGTAGTTTGAAACTGTAGATGCTTGGGCCCCACACTGTGGGGTAACGCTATCAAAATGTTCACAGATAAATGGCTTTGTTAAGCCTTTGCTCGTATAACAGCTATCCACAGAAGCAGACCTGTTGTCATTATGGTTATTCAAGTGCATAAGAACTACTGACACCGAGTGTGCAGAATGGGACTCATATATATTTTCAAACTAAATGGTTCACATGAAACATACTGGTTTATCTGAGACTTGCAATCCTTCTTAAGTGCATTGTGCTTAATTCTGCACCCCTATATTATGTTAAGCATTTTGATCAGTACGTGAGGATGGCAGCAGTACATGCTGTACACCAGAGAGCACCCTGACCCACTGCATCACCTGGAAAATTTGTAGTATCTTTATATCCAACTGAACTCTCCACTGTAGACCCATGTCCTAATCTGTCTGTGTAGTCAAATTTAGAACATATTTTCTTCATGCAACACACAAATCCCTGTTCCTTCCAGGCATTTCATCCTAACAAATAGCATGGTTCAGGTTTTTGTGGCTGTTCTAAATGAGCGTCAATCTCTTGTTCACTACTGATCAGCGGTTGTGGTAGTAGAGTGTGATCGTTACATGGACAAATAGGGTACACTTTCTGTTGCACAACACCTTAAAGCCGAGCCTGTCACCACCGTAGTGAGGTTGGAAGAATGGGACACCCTGGCATTCCTCAGCCTATTGCCTCTTAACAAAGTTTGAGCATGTCTTCCAGCAGATTAGCTGCGGTGTGAAAACATCCCACTTATCAGGTATGGCCTTTGCTTAACAGTTAGCTGACACTGCAGATCAGTAAGACCACTAAAACCACCAGCCTAGATCAGCACCTGATAAAAAGTCATTGGCTATTGGTTTTGATATACCTTTTAAAGGCTATGCAGAGCAGAAAAGCATCTATTAAAATATACGCTACTAGAGAGGAAAGTCTTTTTTGACACTGTGGGCTCATATTCACAAGGAGGAATAGCTTTCCCTGGGATGGCTACAGAGATTCCCACTTCTGGCTGTGTCCCCTCTTTCTTTCAGAGGTAGTAGCCCCTGAAAGAGGCTTCACAGATAAGAATTTTTAAAAATGTATCCTTGTCCCAGGCTCCCCTGTATGGAGGTAGCAGCTGCTATGAGAACCACTGGCACGTCACTGCAGTGGTGGCAGGATCCTCTGAGAGGTCTAGGGTGACCAGGTGTGGGTGAAAACCACTTTAACTGTCTCCCATTATTGCTCAAATATCATAGCAGAAAAAGAAGACCTTTGCAGTTAGTCCTTGGTAAAACTGCATTTTATATCCCAACAATTTAATTCCAGTTGCTGCAGGACTAGTAAAAATACACACTACTTCATGGTTTAATGTTCACTGATACTTCAGCTCCATTCAGTGGCAGGTACTTTGATAGATCTTCAGAAATACTGTTACTACTTCAGTAGAGGCCACAAATGAGGGTTCAGGCCTTCTTGTGCCAAGCACTATATAAACACTTACTCATAAACAATCCTTGAGTTCCAGTTTTTACACATTTGCTAGATGAAAGTTGGGGAGGGAAAAAAAAGTAAAAGGAGAATAAATTTCTCTTCAGACTAATGCATGGAAGAGGCATGATCTCTTTTGAGCCTCAGAACTAGTAGCTCAAAGACATCTCTGAGGATCATCTATAAATTTTATACACCATCTTCTATTCAGTTGTTGCCTTATTGCTAATCCCAGGATATAACCCTGTAGATTACAAAAGCCTTTTCTAAATTCCTTAGAAGAGTAGGAACACTATTATTATGAAGATACAGCAGAACATGAGCATATAGTAAAAGTAAGGCTTTCACTATTGTAGAGACTGAATGGAATGATTGATTTCATGTTTCAAATTCCACTGATATAGAAATATATATTAGTAGCATCAGACCTACATGTCTCACAGTAATAATATTTATATTCAATGACCTAAAGACCTGAACTACAGTTGAGTCCCTGTGGTACTATATGTTGGACATAAACATATTCTTACTCCTACACAAGCCAAGCCAAAATCAGGAAATATTTCTTTTCCAGTCTTCCAATTTGTCTGAAGTTGAATGCAAATGGAAATTTTTGTTGAGTTGCCTGTAGTACATTTGTTACCTCCTCTCCAGTTGAATATATAAACCAGCTAACCTGACCTTGTGCAAACCAGCTGCATCTTGGTAGCACTCAAAAACACACACTTTTTTGTTTTTTTGTCTGTTGTGAAGAGAATCTAAATAGCAAAATCAGGTAAAGCATGGGAAAAGCTCCAGATACAAGCAAAATCCAGGGGTGGAAGCAGTCTGGTCAAGTGCAGATATCAGTAACATATACAACATATCTCCTCCTAAAGCAGAAACTCAGCTAGATGAGACAAATTGTTCCCTAAAGACGCCTGTTTCTCCCAATTGACACTAAAAGGTTCAGGGGGTAACTGTCTCAGGTGCCTACACTGCAGATCTTTAAAGTTAGATGAGATCAATCCCATGCGACATGACCTGTCTCAAGTCACAGCAGAGCTCTCCGGTGCCTTTAAGAACAGAGACAGATCTGTAGTTCAGCTGCTTGCCAGGAGGCATGAGATTGTCCATCCTAGCTTTTAGGAACATAATTTTATATTATCTGCATCACTTGAAGAAAGGGCTAAAGTGAACTCAAAGTCGCTTGACTTTAAACATAGAGATCCTGGCTTGTTGCCTTCAGTGCTAATTTGAAAAACAGCGATGAAAGGAGAAGATTGAACTGGAGAAAGGTAAATGCTTTAAAAAGTGCCTTTGACACCACAATCACAAAGAGTTTTTCTATATCAAGAGTGTGTGGGGATAGATTCTAAGCAGAGAGGTTTCACATTCCTTAAGCGTATGACTCAGAGTGAAGCCATCTTATATTAGAAGTGTTTTTATCACTTTCAGAACAGATTGGTGGGAAAACCCCTGCTCCAAATTTTCTACACGTTTTTGTTTTTTTTTTTTTCCTCAGCATAGGTCATTTCCCCCAAGCACTTTTGTTTCATAAAATCGCAGAACAGTTCGGATTGGAAGTGACTTGTATAGATCATCTAGTTCCAACCCTCCTGCTGCGGACAGGGACGTCTTACATGAGATCAGGTTGTTCAAAACTCTGTCCAGCCTGATTTTGACCCTTGTCTTCCACTGAGATGCCCTTAGAAATTCCATGGCACAAAATTCTCCCCACAGCTGGCTGACATGGCAATAGAGGGTCTCCAGATAAACGGGGATTGAAGAAATGCAACTTCAGCATTTGTTTCAACTCACAGTCCTCAATTGCCTTTGGGTCATTATCAGATTAGGAGGAGTTTGAATGATTTTTCCCCCCCATTTTTAATGAGATATGTATAAACTGCTGTAGCAACTTTTTGCCATATCCCATCACTGCAGTGGACATACAACATAGTACGTGTTCCTACTTTTTTGTCACTCTCTAAAATGACTTAAAAGTACTGCTGCATAGTTTCAGGTGGATGGGTTTATAGCGCACACTGATATAGACTGGAAAGTGGTAGAGGGTTTAAATTCTTCCTGTCTTCACTCTTTTTGGTTGTTCTTTTCAACATGTGATGTGGCCTAAAAGCAAGCATGTTTCATTTTGCGTGTTCAGACTTGTAACAGGTAGTTATGCACATGCGATTTGGCATCTACAAAAACAGATGTCATTTGTAAAAATCAGGTTTAAATATTTTAACAAAATTCTTATGGAATTCTCTGATTTTGTCTACTTAAAGACATTTAGCATTGCAAATTTACAGGAGTAAAATTCAGTCTGGCTTCAAAACCTTGCAATGTAATTAACTGAGACTTTATAAAAAAAAAACACCATAATTTGCAAGCCAGCACACTATTAACATATTAATACTCTGACCCTTTCTGTATGAGGCTCATGAATTCAGTTGTGCTACATCTATAGGATGCTGTGACAGAACTAGAAAAGTGAGGTAATGTAGCTCAATTACACCAATCAAAAGGTTGCTGTGTTCAAAGACAAGGATTAGTGTTAATAATTTTTCTCCAGGGAAGAAAATGCTCGATCCAGGTTCCTTTAGGGCCTGTAGATCCTTGTCAGGATGCAGAAAGGAAAGGATTCATTTAACTAGGTCATTTCAGCTTCTTTTGTTTGGCGAGAATGGCCTATGAGATAAAACATTAGGAGATGCTTTCCTACATAATTGTTATTTTATTATCATTAACTACACTTACTAGGGTTATATAAATACATTTGTAAATAGAAATTGCTTAAACCTTTAAAAACTCTCATAAAACCACAAAATTATTTTTCAGTATTGGTTCAAGACTCTAAAATTTCGGTTATTGTTATTATACAATGGAATAATAATTATAGACAGTGCATATAATGTACAGGTATTACTGCATTTCTCTTTGCATACATACCTACTATTTTAAAATTGTTTGCTATTTTGCAGTAACACAGAGTAGCCCAAGCTGGGACAGTACATCTTACACATACTGCTCACATTTGAAATAAGAAATAAATCTGTCTGCAATCAGTTTATAACAAGAGTTTACCTCCCTTCTTCATCATTATAACAATATTCTTATAGTAGAGAGAAGTGAAAGCAGAATATGAGATACATGTGTAGCACTTGCAGCTCCAGCAGATGAGCAGCTTCTCTAAGTTTGATGTCACTGATGAGTTTTAAGGAGGCAATAAAGGGGGAAACCATAGGGGAATGCACCCAAGGCTGATTAAGTTTAATTGGGCTGCTGCCAAAGATAGCAAAGACTTTCATCAGTGCCTCTCTAGCTCCTGCCACAAGCCGAGAGAGTGGTACCCCAATTTGTCCACCTCCAAATATTTTTTTTCCGTCTGGTCTCATTAAAAATTGTATACTGATACTATTGCCATGGGTTTGCTGTTTTTCACTGGAAGCTCCCTCTTTACATAAGGTAAATATTCGAATTAGGGCAAACTATGGTGGTACATAATGGAAAGCAGGAAGGTGGAGGTAATGGCTGTTTAGCCTATTTATATTCTGATATATTATTAACACTTGTCTTGGATTTCTTTGACATTTCAGGACTGAAATTCAGTTCCTGATAAGTCAATGACAAAACTGTTTCCGTGTTGCTAAGATCTTCCTCTGATAACATGCTACAGGAAGGGAAGTGTGAGGCAGATTCCTCAGCTTCTGTATTCATCGTGTGCCTGGCAATCCTTAAATTCATTTATATAGGGCTGGGTCAGGTTCAAAGCTTTCCACGTGTAAATATTTTCATTCTTAAGTTTACTCCCATTCAGTTTTTTTGAATTCTTCAGGTGAATAAAGATGTCTTTATGACTTTGAAAGATATCGCCAAAATATATGCTGTACTATGTCCCCATTAACAGCGTGCAATTATTTGGGAAGAAATTTTTGTCTACTAGTGTATGTATAAAGGTAAAATAAATAATTCATACAAAACATACTGTGCATATTGTGGTTTTTCTCCAGTTATTACATGAATATGTTATTAACATGCTTAGGCTTCTGTACAGGTTTCATTTTTCATGTCTTTTCTACATACTTCTTGTTTTCCTGTCCTTATGAAGTATCTAGCATCTAAATAAATTATGTCACATTGAAATGTTTTGTGGGAATTAGGGCCATAAAAATTAGGTCTTTGGGGGGATGGTTTTAAATGACTTCCTGGATTCCCAGGTGTGTGATTTTTCTCTCATTCACTACAGGTTTGTGCTGTTAACAAAGGTAGAAAGGCAATGGATTTTTTTGTTGTTTAAAGACTACGAATTGTGGTTTCTTCTCTTACACAAAACAAACAAAATCGATGCTTTCCAGTTTTATGCACTACAAAGCTCACAAAATGTTCATGTTTAATTCTTCTGTTTTGATTAAATCAAATTGCCTTTTTCTTATTATAACATTTTTAATTACAAGCCAATAGTAGTTCTAGATGATAACTACATGTTGTGTTCTGAAGAGGTCAAAATGGAATTTTCCACCTTTATTGCAGTGTCATTACATATTTTAGTGAGACATCCTCACATTAGACGTTTCCAAGAATTTGTCTTCTATGAATTCTCGTTTCCTAGAAGAAATATGTAACATGAAGCAATTTACAACAGTTTTAACAATGTTTTATCTTTCTTCAAAGTATTGCATTACTATTACTTCACACCAAGCAAAAGAGAAAATCCAAGTATACAAGTTGCTCATACAAAGCAGAGTATGGAAATACTTGAAAGAGTGGCCAGCAGTGTGACAATTATATTTGCAACATTTTTTTGTCTGTCTCTGTGTTTTCAGTGAATTTCTTTCCATTTTTGAGTTTTGCAGCTTAGTTTTCAGAAGATTAAATTTTAATGCTATGTTAGCTGATGTAAATTTTATGGTTTATGTATTTATTAGTATGCCGAGTGTCTTAAATCTCTGACTTCACGTACTCCACTTCCTCAGAATAAGAGGTTGCAGGTACACAGGTTTGAATGGTTAGATTTAAATCTTATTTCAATCTTGGGCTTTAGGCCACTCTAGGCAGGATATTGGGTCTGGTTTGCCTCTTAGAAAGCAAATCCATCACTAATTTCTGTTATAAAGGAAGCCAGAAGGAGACCTGATCAAATGGCTATGCTGCTATAGTTAAAAATAAAATAAAATAAAATAAAATAAAATAAACCAAAACAAAACCTCTCAGACTTCAGGAGAAAGTATGATCAGTTTGACAATTTTAAATCTCTCAGAAAAGAAATATAACTTCCAGATGGCTTTTAGACCTTACACCAGGATTCATTTGATTCTGTGCTACCTTTAAATAGGTGATTGTACTTATTTCCAGTAAGTCATTTAGTAGGGGCTTTTTTGGTCACTTGCAGAGGACAGCTTTATATTCCAGTGTTTTCAAGTGACATTCATCTAACTAAATGTGGATGACTGAAATGTATTTCTGAGTTAATGAATATATGCTTCCCTTATAGCCAACAGAAGGAAACAGGTATTTTTCTAAGCGGCATATCTCATTAGAAAGTAGATGCCTGAAATAAGCCCAATGACTCATGCCTTAAAAGTTCTTGTATCTCACTACTGACTGTAAATGGACACTAGACTGACTGATAAACATCTACTCTGTTCGTGCCTGAAGCTGAGTGAGATGAATCCTGCACTCTTCGTCTACCCACAAGAATTCCGAACTTTTTTGACGTACAAAAATGTGCTGACATATTCTGCTCTATTTTAAGTATATTTATGAAACTGAGTGATGTTTCCTTAGGTTCTGTCAAAAACTATTAATAGACATCAGCAAAGAGGGATGGCTTATGTTTGGTTTCATCAGCACAGATTCATTTTGTGCTTGAAGTAGTACCAAGTGTTTCTGTTTAGGGCTACACAATGAGGTCATGAGAAGGGGAGAAAGCAAACCCTGAATCCGTTTCCCCTTGCGCATCTTGAATAGAGTGTGAAATTGTGCTAATGTAATTCCAATAAAATCAGTCATTTTCAGTATTCTCAACCTAAGAAACAATTTTGCCATTTCCCTCCATGTAACACTGCATCTTTTAGCTTATTACCAGCAGTGTGAAAAAGACACAGATGCAAACTTATCAAAGACTAACCAAGACAGGATAGCTCTGATCCCTTGATTCCCTTAGGGGAACTCCTTCCACTTAATGCTGTGCATGATAGTTATTTTCTCAAGCTCTCTGGAGGCTTCTGAAGTTTATTTCCAAAGGTGTCTATTCATAATACGTTGCTTTTTTTATACTGTATTGCATTTATTTATAAAGTAGCATTATTATTTTTTTTAATCTTGTGTGCGTGAGATATTAATCTTTCCTCTTAATATTCCCCTACTTTGAGATAACCTCTTATGAAGGGTGAAAGATGCCCTCATTTTGCAAATTTTCTCCTGTTTCTCATGGAGGATAAATGTGTGCTGACTCACTCATTTAGCAGAAAATTCAGTTTAAAATGTTCTGATTTCTGCAGTATACAACCATACCTCCATCTCAAAGGAAATCTGGTTTCAAGAGAGCTTTTTTCAGGCATTAGTTCCATAGAAGCATAGTTTTCAAGTATGCTAACTCTTATTGATTAAGAAAACTTGCCGAGCCACATAGTAACACATCAATGGCTAAGCCAATAAAAACAAATAGCATTGTAACTGATCACATGCAAAGGCTGATTCTCAATGGTTGTATATCATCTTCGGTTCATTAACCTCAATGCAGCTAAATGGATTTTACATCAGCCCTAGATCTAACTTTAATGTGTGAATCTGTTAAAAAAAAGGAAACATATTTATTGAGAGGTCAGAATTTGTAAGATTTTTTTGATGCCTGTTTCACAGAGGCTCAGTACTTCTGTATGAAGCAGTTCTGCCTTTTCTAAAGTATTTCTGATGCTTCTTGACACCCTAAATTCTTCAGGAGAAAAAAAAACCACTTCATTTTTCTTATCAAACTTCCACGGATGTGTCTTCATTTTGGTTTAAAGTTCTTTTAGGGCTTGTGAAAGTTGCTAGGCAAATAATCCTGGAGACTGACATGTTGTTTTGATGTATCAGAGTAGTAACTACCCACAGTGTGACCTTCCTCTTCTAAATTGCCATTTCTGAAACCAACAGACACAAAATAAGGGGAGAACACAGCATAAAATCTGGGCTGTAAATTAGTATAAGGGAAACAGAGTCTGATCCTTCCAATTTTCCTGCTAGACACCTCAGTGCCTTACTTCAACAGAGAACCCTTGTCAAATCTTTGGATTCTTGTAGAAGCGTAGACTCTACCACAAATCTCATTGCTGCTGATGATGATAAAAACATTATGGACACTCTGCATTTTGAGGTAGTATAATTTGGCACATCTCCACTAAAATCAGTAACTCACACTGAGCAGCTAGCCTTGTATTTCTTTCTTTCTTTATAGTGATACACCACAGAGTTAGAAATCCCAAAAGGTTGCTCCTTCTTACAATGTCTTTTCTCCAGAAGCTGTGACCGCTTAAAATTTCTGCCATGGTGTTTCACTGTTGAATGCAAAATAAAAGAATAAATAAATATTCCAACAAACCCAATAAAAACAACATAAAAATGGGCTTTGGACTGGAGAAGTGAATCTTGGTACTTTGCTGAAAATTTAACAGCCCTTAAAACTGTTCAAAAAATAACATTGTGATGAGTTGGACACAGCTTAAAATAAAATGACAAAAGTATTATGTGATGCTTCTTGAAAATGTTCTTTCTATTTCCTGGCCTTGGTTAAATTATCAATGACACAAACAGCTGTATAAATTATGGGGGAAATTGTCTTCTTTTGTAGCAAGTCTGCTCAGGAAGAAATAATGTATTTAATCTTTTGCTTCACAGGTGGCTAATACTGGGAGAGTATTTCTGTGATGAGACTCTGCCTTTAATAGTATGTCCCCTAGTTTGTATTTTATACTTGTGATATTATTGGTGTAGTTTTTTAGCTGTCTGTTGAATATTTGAGTGTATATGCACAGCAATGTCAACATACATGGTGTCAGTAAAGTCAGGCACAAGGTGCTTACAGATACGAAATATGCTCACTGGGTAGCTTTTTGACACTTGTGTTTTCATATTAGTAATGAAGCTACCTTGATATCCCTCCTGTATCCCGTACTGCATAATATTCCCATGCCCAGACATTATTTGGTGAGTTTGCTGTTCAAAACTGTGCCAAGGACCATGTTCACACTTAAGCAGTTTGAAATAAACAGGACAATGCTCAAACCTTTGTTCTGGCACTATTTAGTTTATGTAGAGAGATGCAAACATTGCAAGCCAGGCCAGTTTTCCCTTTACAGAGTGGAGCTGTTTTGGAAGGACTAGCAAGACTGCACTTTCTCATGGGTCCAGGATGACCAGCTAAAGGTGAGAACAGTAGGATGTAGAAGGTTACATTTTAAGGCGTGTGCAACAGAGAGGCCCTATTAGGCTTAGTCGAGGACTTCCCCAGGTAAGTTAGGACACCTGCAGCTCTTTTCACATTTGATTCCTTCCTATACTTGTTTTCCTGATGGATTCTGGACTCCTGTATCATCATGACTGACTGAATCAGCTCCAACTCAAACTTGCATTAGTATCCCAAAGGGAGGAAGAAAGTTGAAAGGTCTCATATAGAGAAAACAGAAAACATTCCAGATAGCATCAATATCTAGCTCTGATGTAAAGTATTTACAAATTTTCAAATAAAATAAAAACAAAACAAACCAAAAAAACCCTAACCAAACAAGATGTTGAAAGGAAAAGAAGTACCAACTAGCCCAGCTATTACCCCTTACTAATTTTCTCTGGACACTAGCATGATGAGAACAGTAGTGGACCTCAGTTGCTTCTAGAGATCGACTAGCAAGTGCAGCTGGGAGGTGTTGTGGGAGCTCCCCACTGGACACATTCTGGAGGGCTCGATGGCTAAGGGCTTCCAGGGCGACAAGGACAGGCAGTGGTAACTGCAGAGTAAGTCTGCTCTATTTTCAGTTGAAACAACTTCTCAGTTTAAAATAGAATCATAATCTTAGAATGGTTTAGGTTGGAGGGGACCTTGAAGATTATCTCTTTCCAGCTCCCCTGCCATAGGCAGGGACACCTGCCACTAGACCAGATTGCTCAAAGCCCCATCCTGCCCCTCTTATATCCTGAGAAAGGTTAGACGCTTCAATAGTTGACCAACAGTCTATGAGGCACTATTTACAAGTTAAGCTATATGAAGAGGGTTTTTTGCAGTACTCAGGAAGATTTACTTAGGTCACCATCTGTCTTGCATGATGGACCGTGCCAGTTGATTCATAGGAAAGTACGTGAAATCTTTTTGTAGACAGTACTTTGCTTTTCTGATTTTTTATTATTGCATTTTGTTTATGGGTGGCATTAGCAGATGACTCAGGAGTGTGGCAAAGCCATATGTTCTTGTGCTTGTGTTGAAACTGAGGACAAGTACTCAAGGGATCACATGCTCTTCTATTGCTGAGGATGAAAAATGCGCACTGTGAGCACAAAGTGTCCTGGTCAGCTACACCAGCCCTTGCAGCATTTGTGAAAATCTAGAAAAGTTTCAATACTTTCCTTACAAGGTCAAATCATATAAGATCCAGGAAGAGAACGGAGCTGACCCATAGAAATGACTGAACAGAGACCTTTATCACATTCCATACCATTTTCCTAGCACTGAAATTCACATATCTTGATATAAAATCATATTGCTTTATCCAGAGGAAAAAAAATGCACCGTAGGTTGAATTGGAGGTGAAAAGCATGTATAGGTAGGCACTGAGAATGCTGTTAGCTGTAATTAAGTTATGACACGTGAACAGTCACTCTAGAGAACACAGTGGGATGAAATGGCAGAGAATGTCCAAGGCCTAATCATGTCCTCTTCAAGAGATGTCACCTTCCACTTTAGAAAAGTTTTTAACATCATGCTTAGCTATTATTATCTCAGGTGAGTGTCAGTGAATAACAACAGTTTAAAGGGCTTTTCTTTGGCTTTGTCTAATATACCAGCTGACCAGACCTATCTGATGAGGAACCTATGTTCGCACAAGAACTCAGCCTTGGTAAGATGGACCTTAGAGAAAAAACTGTCACATGAAGAAGTCTTAAATGATTCCTCTTATCTGTAAGATCCCATGCAGACCATTTTCAGAAATGCTGACACACACATTTCTGTTTCTATTCTGCATTTTATGTTAGGTTCACATACCAACATGCTGGCCTGTCCAACACACAGGTATCATTTTCTATAGTAAGTACACATTGTCTTTTGTCTGTTAGCATCAAATCCAATATAAAACACTGAATGTATGAAAAGATGTTTTCTTGAGCCTCCACTTTACTTCAGTTGGAGAAACGAAGGTGCTAGACCCATAGCAATAATCCTCCCACTGCAGACTCAGATTTGAACCAGTATGATGACAAGTGTTTCCTTCCTGTTTCTGAGTAATTGTCAAATAGTCTCTCCACCTACAGAATGAAGTGAGAAACTGTATGAGTGAGGTCTCGACTGCTATCAAAATGTATGGAGTTCTCAAGTCTGGAACTTTCAATTCTCTTTTGTATCTGCAACCCACCTTAGGTTTTACCACCCTACCTGGAGGAGGCAGCAGAAGAAAAAAGAGGGAGGCAGGTTTATGAATCAGTGGTTTCTGTTAGCACTGTTTGCATTTGTATTCACTTGCAATGGTAGAGTGTAAATGCGAACTGGAGGCTTAGGTTGATTTCTCCAGCTTCTTGGGAAACTGGAGGAAAGGGCTATGAAGAAGTTGCAGCAGTTGGAATGACTGAAATTCATAACACCAGAAAAGAAAATGAAAACACTTGGTCTGTGGTATGAAATCTAGCTGTATTCTGGCTGGTGTGTGCTACAATGTATAGTACAGGCATGCAAATTTTATTAGGAACAAATGAAGTCTAAAATATATACGGCTGAAGAAGTCTGGGCGTTTAAGGGAGCAAATGGTGCTGTAGTTCTTGATTTAGATTGTACTCAGATTTGGCTGCCTACTATATGCACAAGTCTTGATTTTTCCTTTTTTTTTTGCCAAATGACCTTCTAGGTTTTTTTTTAAGCCTGGTGAGTATGGACAGTTTTTTTCCTGCTTACTTACAGAATGGAGGAACTGCCCCAGCAAGAACCTTTTATCTTTCATGCCCTTAAGGTACTGAGGAAATAATACTCCCACAACACAGAAATTTCCACTCCACCTTTCAGTTTCAAGAGATCTGGAAATCCTGCCCTGCCGGCAAGTTAGGAAGGGTAAGCATACAGCACAAAAGATTTCCAGTAAGAAGTTTTGCTGAAATCATCTTTAACTCTTTGCCTCATGTCTGACACCAACCTCAGATTCTTCAACAAAGGACTTAGTGAGGGACAAAAAACCATAAGCAAAGTGATTCTATTTGAACCAATTCTAAGTGTCAAATCTTTTTCTCCCATCCTAAGATCCTGATCAGTCCAAGTACCTGTTTGCATTGAAAGTCTAGAGGTTGTCACACAAGAGCATTCACACACTTACACATATCAAATGTGTTACTGGATAAAATTATCAGCCAACAGAGACCGGAACTATAAAGAAGATCTGGGCTCAGAAGCAACCTGGGAATTCATGGTCCTCCCCTCCACAGCTTGAGCAGAGAGACCAGATGTTTTCAGCCTCTGATGTGAGCCAGGGGAAGCTCGGTGGCCCACCCCCTTCAGCGAGGGTGAGGCCTCTGCGACAGGGCGCTGAGAGCAAAAAGGAAGAAAACGGAATAATCAGCTGGGGGGAGAATGGGTGGGAGAAGCTGCTTAACGAAGGGACAAGCAGGCCGGTGTTTTTGGAAGTCTTTCAGTGCGAGCCACTTGTCTGTGCCTGTTAATGAATAAATAAACTGTGACTTCTTTTTAAAGGGTGACTAACCCAAACTGAGTATCTAAAAACTACTTAAAATTTAAACTTTAATGAGCACTTTAAAAATGTATCTTTATGATACTAAAACTAATATACATGTTTTTTAAGGGAAAAAAATATAAGATGATGTTCTTTATATTTATGCTGCCACTCATGCTTTGACTCTGATAACTTATCTGGATAATTAAGCAGTATCACTGAGGAACCAGATACCAGAAATCTGATATTAATCCATCCCTCTTAATAGTAACGCAAAGCCACTGGGGTGGAAAGCAGCCTAGTCTTCTTAATCCCCCTTTACCAACATTTCGGCATCAGCATATCTCATTTATTTTCAAAAGTGGTTCAAGACACACTATCGCTGGCTTAAGTCTAATTTAGGCTTTAAATCAAAATATATTAAGAAATTCAAAAATAGTCAAGATTACCAAGATTTCTTGAGGGAATGATTCGCAACCAGCTCATGTCCCTCCGACAGGAACAGGGGACAGCTAAATGATTGTTGCATGTCTGCATCGCTTTAAGGTACAACACTTTCCTTTGAATTAAAAGGAGAAGGCAGGATTACAGTGGAGACCTTGAGATCCCACTGCCATACTTATCAGGTATATGTTAATGATAGTCAGAGCAACTTCTTCAGACATTAATTCACCTGCCAGTACTGAAGAGTCCAAGGCTATTCTGTTCGCTCCCTTGTGTGTGTGTGCCAGTGTTTATGTGAGCCTTGTTGTCCCCTTCAGTGCTTGTCAGAGTATTTTTGGTTTTAATTTCCAGACTGTCCTATAGCCCTCATTAGTCACTGATGCTCCCATAATCCCCTTGTGCATTTTGAGGTGGCTGGACTTGGACCTGGCATGCATTTAACTTGACATGTACTGCAACAGTAATAGTGGTGGGTAATTGTCGAAATGGGAAAGCAGCACTCTTCTCCCTTCTGTTTTCGCTGCCTCCTCAATGCAAACTAATCTGAACCAGACAAACAACACACACCCAGACCGAGCATAATCCTCAGGTTGCGCTCATGAGTGCAAAAGCACTTACGCATTGCCAACGTGACAGCACAAGTTTGGGCTCTGCTCTTGGCTTTCAGTGCGAGGCAGGTCCAGCTGTCACACTTTCCACGGGATCTCTCGTCACCTCAGCTGCAGCCTCAAGTGGCTGGAGCTGATGCTAGGCACATTGCCTCTTAAGGCCCACTCGCTACAGACATTGGCATGTTTGAATCATGAATGGTGACTTTGATTTTGGTATTTATTTGACTGCAGTTTGTGCACCGTTTACTGTCATATCATTGCATTAGTTACTGCTGACATTCATCTGTGTATACTGAACCCGCAATACTTTGGGCTCATAACTGAAAGACTAAATCCATTACGACCAAAAAAAAATATATGTAGAAGCCAAGTTTAGCCATCTACTTTAGCCCCAAGGTGATGCCTTCGAGTTGCAAAGAGTTTTAAGGACGACCTGAGAAGACATATGAGTCTATAAACCTTCCCTACTACTTACAAAGTTTTCAAAGAGTATATAATGGGGACAGAGGCCATGTGTAGTCATAGTAAAAGTGCGAGGCACTTCACCTTGTTTTCATGGCTCTGCCATCAGAGACAGACACACATTTCAGCCCAGGAACCTCCAGGAGACTGCTGTTTTCCCATGTATACTTTATTAATTGTAGTGCCACCGAGCACTGTACAGATGGGGGAATCTATCACTTTATAAAATAATTAGCCTGCTATTTCAATGACAAGAAGGAACAACAGCGTGTAGGCAGCAAACTGAGGTGCTGCCTTTACCTTCCTCTTCATTTTTGTATTTGTACAAAACCAGGAAAATGTTTTTACAGGATAGGCCAATAATGCCACAGGAACTGAATTAGAGCATCCTTAATTAATATGTCAGAATAAAAGAAATGATGAAAATATGTATAATTAAATTCTTGCACTAAAATCAGGATTATAAAGTGTGACTAAAATAGATCAGGACAGCTTTTTTTTTGTTGTTCCTTTTATTTTTTCCCATATATTTTTATTTTAATTAAAAATTGTGGGTTCTGGTGTCTTTGCACTGTGTCTTGATTAGCTATTACATGCCTGGGCTAACAGATGGGTCACCCCAAAAAATTATACAGTATTTGTGAAGATGAAAAAGATTTTCCCAGTTCTATGAGTACAGTGTTATTTTCAGGCTAATATACATTAGTAATAGCTTGGCACTGTGGCAACCTACATTGTTAATAATAAGAACCTGCTTGAGACAGGTGCTTGAAAGAGCAAACATCTTATGTAAATTAAATATCTATTTTCAAATACATGGCTTCAATTTTCAAATACATGGCTTCAATTTTCAAAAGCAGTGAGTGATTCTGAGTATTCCAGTTTTTCAGAGGTCAAAATCAGACATATGCAGAGGGTCTTATTTCCTAATTTTCAGTGTTTGTGGAAGATCCAACTTCGTTAAAATGTCTGAGCACCTCTTTTCTTCCCCTGCCACTCAGGAGCTCAATCAAACATGTCACACCTATGCAGCAAGTAACCTCACAGACTATTTTACATTAGACATTTTTTTACTCTGTTAATCTGTTCTATTTGTGTTTGTGCTGTACTGTCTTTAAGGGGAAATATTTTAAATTGAAAATTTCTTTTTGTCCCTTTTTTATGGAAGATCTTAATTCTCAAACTGTGGTGTAGAAATGCACTATAGACTAAAACTGATGTAAAAACATGAATGAGGCAACTGGTCTGTATAAAACAAACAGGACAGCTTCCTTATAAAATCCCACCTGGTGCTGAATCATGTTAAATATTATTTATTCATTTATTTGGTATATAAATCATATAATACTGCCGCTTCTTTCACGATATGTTGTAACAAAAATCATCACCCCACATCCCATCCCTATAGCTCAGATCCTCAAAAGGTTTCAAGATCCTGAACGCAGCCTGGATACCAGCATTATAAGGGAAAACATCCAGATGCTTCCAGTAGCAAAAGAAAATCCATAAGCTACATATAATGAAGAAGTGATTGTAGGAAATGGAGTTTTCTGTTCTTGTGCTTTTCTAGCATTCAGCTCTTCAAAGAGATAGCAAATATTCTATTGGTTAACATTTAACCCAAACTAATAGGTCCAATCTCACATACTCAAATAAATCATAATATCCTTTCAATTAGTTTGCACTTTCGCTCACTGCTGTCCTGAATAATTAGGAAAACAATTCACATTTCACTAGGAGATGATATGAAGTGTTATTCCTGTGATAATTACCAAGCTGCAGTTCAGTTTCCCTGGCTCCCACCAGGTCATCAGGGCACAAAAGAGGACACCATGAGAGCATTAATGAGCTCTCATTGAAGATGTTAAAAAGCTTGTATTGATCTGTTTGTCCAAGAAGGAGATATTTAAGCCTTTCTGCTGAGGGCAGGAGAGACAGAGATTCATATCACAAAGCCTTTTATCCAACCCCTTCTGTTTCTGGCTTCAATATTGCCCAGTCTCAGCATGTCTGGTTCTGGAGGTCATACTTTTAAACTTTCACAACACTTTTTTTCTTTTTCCCTTTCTTCTTTCTGTTTAAAAAAAAAAGAAAGGAAAGAGAGAGAGAAGATAATATACAGTGTACACTTAACCTTTACTACAGGGATCCCTTTACACAGCTAGCTATTTTTGAGAACAAACTTCAGTGCAGTAAGATCTCACTTCTCAGTATATACCACTCACACACATCTCAATTAAATTAAGAGCAGTCCAGACAATGCAAAGACCAACTCAGTGCAAAATTTTGCTCATATTTTGAAAGCAGATCCAATCAAATCACTTTTTTGGGGAGTTCGATCAGACTTTTCTCTCTAACATCACTGCCTTTTTTTTGTGAACTCCTGCACTTGCTATTTCTATCTGGGAGAGGAAGTGGAAGAACTGTAAGGTTGCAAAATCACCGTTTCTTGTGGTATTTTCAGAGGAGATTTCTTTCTGCAGGCAAGGGAGGCAAATCCTGTCCCGCTTTCAACCCTCTGCATTGTTATGATATATTGCAGCTGTAAACTTGCTCTGGGTACACTTTCCTGCTCATCAATTTTGTCTGCTCTCTTTTAAATGCCACAATGAACTGTCAGTGAGTATTCCCAGCCTGTCTGGGATAGAGTTTGGGATAAAAATTCATATAAAAGCTGTATTTTCTTTGTTTATATTTGTCACTTGAGCCAGCTATTGTCTGGTTCAGCAAGGTTATATCTCTCTTTTCACTATATCCCATTCACATTCATCTTGGTATGAGCAATTCAGTGAGGCCACTTGTGTGGAACTATTGTAAATGGTTACTGAAAGGAAACATTGGGATTTCTCATGGATATTGTTCAGGTATTCAAGATCTGCTACTTTCTTAATATACCACAAAGGCAATTAGGGCCAAAAAGATCTCAGTTTTAGTTTTAAGTGTCTAGATCAATGTAACGATAGGAGCCTCAATATACATCTTTGTTTTTTCATGGTCTGTCTCAGCTGCCAGCATGGGCTGGTGCATATAGCTCAAAACCAAGCCCAGGAGTCCCACAGTTTGCTTCTCCTTACCTTGGATCAACCCAGTTTACCCCACTGAAAATAAACATCTGAATGACTGCAATTTCATCAGTTTCACTAATTTGTGAAGCAGTATTTATTAGTAAATGAGATATATTTAATGCAAACAGACAGAAAGGCTGGTAAGGAAGAACTTCCTAGGATATCACATGCGGTCACTCTGTCTCAAGGTTGTAGTTCGCCTGTAAGATCAGGGCTCTGTCCTTTCAGACTTGCGATTTCCCTTCAGTCTTGGGTCACTTGAATATCAACTCCTGTGTTCTTCTCTGCATAAAGATGTAACTTAGATTTGAAATATTTTACACGCAAAACAAACAAACAAACAAAAATAATAAAAAAAAGAAAGTTAAAAAAATGAACGGTCAAAGACCTGGAAATTATATGTTGATAAGAGAGACAATGGCAATGTCATGACAGGGGGGTGGGGTAAGAAGGAAGATAAAAGACAAACCTTTGGACCAAAACATGCCTACGATCAGGTCTGACAATGGTCTGACTGGCAGCCTTGCTTTCATAATCACATGCTACAAGTGGGTTGTGGAAGCATTCAGTGACATTTTGTTGCTTGAGAAAAAGAAAAGAAAAAAAGAGATAAAGAGACAGCACACACAGCACAGATAATGCCATGCTTATCACCCAGTTGCAAACTGGGGCCCTTGCTGAGCACTGTTTCATATTGTGCTTCACACATGAAACAAACGGCTGTTGCAGGGAATGTCAATGGCTTCTGCAACCATGGGGGTTGCAGACCAACAGCCTGTTGGTGTTGAAGGAAACTCTGATGGGAAAATGTGTGTTTGGTTCTAGGCAAATTCACGGTCTGAAAAAATTAGCAGATAAGGAAAGAAGCTTCTGTGATTTAGCTGTGTTCTTTGGCAATGGAAAGACTGCTAATAGTCATCGTCACATCAATTCTAAGCAAGTGCAAGGATTCACCTGGAAGGTGGGTAGTTAAGGAGTTAATGTTGAAGGATGTAACTTTTGTGGATAACTAGCAAAGAGCTGGTTAAAACTCTCTGGGTTTAGCTGCCATTTTGCGGTCTGTAAGAAGTGTACTTCTTCAACCTGAACTGGCCTTTTCTTTAAGTGTTTGCAACATTAATTTATGCTCCTACTAACCTCGTGGCTGCTCTAACTTGCACCACTCTCTGTGTCCCCAGGAATGCTTCAACTAGATGAGAGAGAGCCTCACTGATGCAGAGTCAGCAGTGTCAAGCAGCTTTGCAGGTTTGGAAGCACAAGCATTTTGTCATTTTGGTTTCCCAAACATAAATGTTCACTACCAGTTTTAAGATGTGGGTTTCCTGAAAATAGATTTCATATCCTATCATTGCAGATTGAATACACACACCAATCACACTCCCAGTGACCCAACACAGTAGTCTTCACTTCAGGGACTGAGCTGGAAAAAGAGACCATGTGCATCTCTGCCATGTGTGGTCACCACTTAATAAAGATATGAGGGAAAGATACAGGAACAAGTAATATTGGACATGGATAGGAAGTAATGACCCTTGGTGAGTGACAACTGAGGTTATGTGGATGACTATTAAATGTGAAGGGCCTGAATTATTCATGGAAGGTTCAAGGTAAAAAGGTTAACCTGATAACATCCTCTTACTGACACCTTACCCACAGAAGAAATCCCAGCTCTGTGGTGCTCCTCAAACTGAGAGTCCCTCTATACACAAAGAAAGGTGCTGGTGATTCCTCTTCTTCCCACTATGGGTAACTCTTAGGGGACAAAGGACATTTTGTGAGTGCTGGTGTCCTTGCCACAAGCTGTGCAGCTGCAGTAATATACAACCTTTGGGCTGGCATGGGAGCAGGCTGGGAAACGATTTGTAGAAACCAATAGGCTCCCTGGTCCCCCAGATGTGATGGCGCATGACTCCTTGCCTGGCACTATGCATGTCCTCTGCTCACCTGTCTGACATGAAGAGCTTCCCCCATTGTCCATCCTACTCCATTTCATAGAATCACAGAATCATAGAATTGTCCAGGCTGGAGGAGACCTTTAAGATCATCGATTCCAACCATCAACCTAATGCTGCCAACACCACCACGAAACCATATTCCCCAGCACCACGTCTACCTGTCTTTTAAATACCTCCAGGGACGGTGACTCCACCACTTCCCTGGGCAGCCTGTTCCAATGTCTGATAACCCCTTCTTTGAAGAAATTTACCATGACATGTAGTCAAAGGGAGATACAGCAGTTTCCTGCTGTTGCAGGTAAATGCCCGCTTACCAGGAAATGTAGGCAGGACAGAAAGAAACAGTAGAGAAGAACAGAAGATAACTGCAAGAACAAGGAGGCAGAACAGAAGAGATTTGGTAGTGCGTATCTCCTTCACAGAAAAGAAAATTTAAGCAACTAGAAAGATTGCTCCTACAAGAAAAATGTTTTCTCCAAAGTGAAAAAAATAAATAACAACACAGAAAAATGTCCTTTTTCATAATTTACACCACCATCAGCAGAAGTGAGAGACTAGTTTTAACATAAGCAAAGTGACACTGGGAAGATGAACAACTCTGTAGTGTCTAGATCTGCAGATTTTACCATGTCAAATTATTGTAATATTAGCAACTAATTTAATTAGTCAGGACCTGTACAGAACTTTGAAATGCTCCCATTTAGCCCTCAGATATTTACTGCTTCTTCAAGAATATCTAGACAGCTGGTGCATTGTACAAGGGCCTTTGAGTAAGGTAGCATAGCTTCAGAATGAAGCTAAGGCAAACACAAACTGTTTCTGAATAAAACCATCCACGCAGGAGTCTAACACATTAAAATAATGTGTTCTTACTTCAGCCTTTTAGTGATTTACCTTAACTTTCTTGGCAAGCCCTTAGCAAGAGGAGAGCAGGATCTACACTGGCATGGAGAAGAACTGAAGTGTACTTCTCCAGTTCTAGCTACTGCAAACATTAACATTAATCTGTTGACTGTTAAATATAAATCTTTCCCTTTCCCTGGCAGGTATCGTTTTAATAACTCCTTTACTGCCTTTCCTCAAAAAAAAGACACTCTCTTTCATCACCATAGTTTTAAATTTCTGACTGAAACAAGGAGAACTGATCAAAAGTACATTCCTGTTAAGTGGGGAAGGTCAGACCTCTCTGATGGCTCAGCTGGCGTATTAGGGGCTCTTACCAAGTCACTGCAGTGAGATATTAGCAACAGCCTCCTATAGGAGTCTTGGAAAGCAGAGATCTCACAGCTATTAAGAACTGGGAGAAAAAAAGAATCATGGAGATGAAGAAAGAAATGAAAAATAAAAGAAATCTGAGCTGTGCTGAAAGAAGCTAGTGAAAATATGCTTAGATACTACATAATGAGAGTGCTATAAACGGGCAGGTGCACAGAAAGAGAAAGACACTGACCTTGGAGGCCTGTACAGATAAACACATACTGTGGGAAAGTTTATCAAACTAACTGATCTTTCACCCACCAAAGTCTTTTGTTCACTTCAGTGGGATTTAGATTTGCCCTAAAAAAAAAAAAAAAAGTACCTGAGGTTGCTCCCATGGAAAATACTGGTGCAGAATCAGGCCTACACTGAAAATTTTGCTATCTGCTTTTGCCTCCCGATTGACACTTATTTATGAAATAGGAAAGAGTATAATCAACTGTGGAAAGGATTGCAACAGTGCCAGAAATCCCTTTGACCCTTCAGTTTTAATGTCTGTCTACTGATCTAGTTTCTACATGAAACTTCTTTTTAAATGACTCCTTCCATACACTTAGAGCATCAAACAGACCAAGAAGACTGCAAGGTGCCCTGTGTGCTTTTCTCAGGATTCAAATTAAAACACTGACTTGAGATTTTATTTTAAATAGTGTCCTACTTGCTTGTTTTGCTAAAATCAGATGGTTGGGAACTTGCAGGCTATACAAACTCTTGTTTAATGCAAAATGTACATTCCTATAATAAAGGTTAACAGAGATGAACACATCTCTTGATGCTAAGTTCTCATTTAAGTTTGAAATTAAAAGGCTTCCCACTCTCCTCCACTTTACAGGAACTACACACAACACCACCTTTACTCCTCAAGCTGCAAAATTCATACTTTGGGGAACTGGGCTCTCTGCCTGACCTTAATCAGTGTGTGCTTGGATTCAACCATCATTTCAAAGGATGATTCTTGCACTCTTGGCAGCCTAGGTTGTACTTGACAGCTCTCCCTCTGCAAAACAGCAGTAGACAAACCCAGCAAGCAAAGCACTGTTTAGTACCCCTGATTAGTTGAATAAGATTAGATCTCTATTTTGGCACAAGGAGCAAAAATATTTCCTTTAAACCCGATTATTGTTTGCTTAATGGAAGGCTGTTCAGGACACTTTAAATTAGGTCTGCCCCTTTACATGCTGCTTATCAAAACTGCAATTAGCTACCTTATATGGAAAAAGAGA